>JAOWBP010004584.1:2548756-2581344 GCA_028571105.1 Tragopan temminckii
ATATGGAGAAATGTATGGGAACTGCTGAATCATGGCCTGAACCTCTGATTGATCACCTGAGGTGAGCAATGAGTCAGCCCTGGGAGCACAGCTGCAGGCAATTCACCTGTGCTGCTGGAAGGGGTGGAGCCTGGCTCCACTTCTCCTAGAACCATTTAAGAGCTGACTAGCAGTGGGGAAGGATCTCTTTCTGGAGATCCCTCCTTTGGAGTTTTACAGTGGGCCCAGAACAAGGGTAAGCACTCTCTCTATTTTCTTTTTGGTATAATTACCTGCTTAGCCAAGCTCTCTTGTTCATTTGATAATTATAGCATCTGTATATTGATTATACAAGAAAACATAGAAAAAAGCAGTTACTTAAGAGTCTAAATAATGTAAAGTAAGAATTTCTGAGGTAAGCTACTTCCCTCATTCATTTGTGTTCTGTAGAATATGAGGGAATGATCTTCTGTGGTTTGATAAGAGCTGTAAATATCCCATAGACATTGCTTAATTGAAGAACATTTCAAAGAAAAACTAGAAGGGAAAGAATTAGTACTGACTTGTCAGAGTTTCCTGCATCTCCAGCACATACAAACTACTGACAACTTGCTTGACTGTTGTGTACGTTAAAAACAGTGAGCTGTATTTCAGATAAAGCTAGCACAAATTAGGTAAGGAGACCAGAGTCCCTCTTTGATTTTTCTTTAATGTGCAAAACAAATATGAAGCTGTGGTTCATTTGGCTCCATAGGAAAAACTCCAGGCTCTCCAGGCTTGGAACCAAGCAATAGTCTTTGAGGCAAAGAAGCAGGAGATGACAATGAGGGAGGCTATCCTGGCAGAAGGAGGCAATGTTGCCAAGGAAATTTTACTCCATAAAAGTCTGCTACAGCATGAAAAGGAGAAAGAGTAAGTATTTGTTTTTATATTGTGCTCTCATTGCTCACTGGTGTTCATGCAGGAGGATTTTGGATCTCTTCACTGGATTCCAAAAGCATAACATATATGGTGCTGTCTCAAGAGAGTGAACTCGTACTCTGGAAGTGTGAAATTCATACAGCTAGTTTGAAGTGACTTGGAATTCTAGCTTATGTATTATTCAGAGAACTGAAGTTTGGAGCCCATGTTCTGATTAGTGCAAGGAGGATAAACCACCCCAGGAGGGCAATTCGGTAAACCTAAACCAAATGCTTGAAGTAGCAGCACTCCTGCATTTCCTCAACACTGTCCATATAGAAAAGTGCAGTGCAGTAACAGCAGCAACAGTGCAGTCTCCTTCCTGCTGCTTTGATGTGGACAGAGATGTGCCTGTATCTCATCTACTCTGGTGCAGAGTTAATTGTTTTTAACCACATATGAAGATGAATTTGAGTCAAGGTGTTAAATAGAAGGCGGTTGAGGTACGTGTTTCTGCATGCTGGCTCTTCTAACCTATAGCAAACGTTAAAAGATTTAATAAGCAAAGATTCAGTCAGTTTTGATAAATAATGCTTCACCCTTGATAGCTGCATGATACAACTTTTGCTATCACTAAAAGCATTCTACGAATCCCATTAATAAAATAACCACACCAGTTGGTAGAGATCTGCAGGCAATATCTAACTTTTAGAAGTTTAATCTTTTGGCCTCTTTCTTTCTCCTTGCTTGCCTTCTCCCTCTCACTGTTTCCCTTCGCAGGCACAAGGGAGAGCAGTTTGTTAGTCTTAATGTTAGCTGTGACACGACTGCACTCTCACAGCAGTTCTTTTCTAATTTCAGTACCACTCCACCAGGCGCCTGAGGAACTGCTGAATTATTCCCCCCAGGGCTCTACCTTTCTCCTTTTAAGTGAAGGGATACTCTCTGTTTTCTCAGAGCACATTTTAGCCTGAATAAATCTTTCTGAATTGCCTGTGAAAAATTAACTCTTTAGTCACTAGAGCCTCTAACTTAATTTGTACATCGCCTACGAGTAGAATGAAAAAGTCAAGAACTAATAATAGGAACAAAGGATGGCTTTATACCTAGAGTGGGTAGCACTGGGAGTCAGTGTACCATTCCTACATTTTGTAACTTCTCTGTGCCTTAGTTTTCCCAAAATATAAATACAGTGCCCTTTATCTGCTGCTCTGGGTATTGTGAGGCTACACTAAGCCACTGAAGTGCTTCAGTGGACAACATTTGAATAAGAAAGGTGGTAATATCTTCTCTCCTATTTAGAATCAGGAGTGATATGAATTACTTGAAAAGGTGAAAACAAAGATTTCTGTATTAGAAAGGATCACTAGCGTGGACAGTGTCTGTTGCAGAAAATTGTATATTAAACTCTCAGTATTAAAACTGAGATTGAATGATCTGCCCAATGTGTCACAGAACTGTAGCTCTCAATTTATACCTTTCATGTTCATGACACGTGGCCTTACCTTTAACCCTTCTTTTGCTTTTTTACAGCCTACTTGATTTCAGATAGGCAACTGTCATCAACTTCTAAAACATCCAAATGGAATATGTTTAGTCTAAATATACTTGCCCTCTGACTCCCATTGTGTCTTGACACAAATTACTGCTGCTCCCAATTTGGAGACTTGATGTTGAGCTTAAAGGCCCAAAAAATGGACTGTCATGTTATTAACAAACAACTTGGTTTAATGTTTCTTATAACATCTTCTTACAGAGCTTTTAGAGAACAACAAAAATCAAGAAAAATTGAGATAGTATCTAAAATTCTGCAAGAAAAAGCTTCTATTTTCAAGCAGAAAAATCAGCAGTCCTGTACTAAGGCAATTAAGAGTGGTGGTGGTAAACGTAAGGATTCTTTACCGTGGAGAAAGAAAACATGGCAATATATTGAGAAGACCTGCAAACATCCAGCTGGGGCGCCACAGGTAAACAGAAACATCTTTAGGTTTATTTTCTATCCAAGCTGTAGGAAAGTGAATTTTGATTGTACCTGTGAATAGCACAGGCTGCAGCCAAATACCAGATAGCACAGAGTTAGTGGAGAGTGATATCTCCATCAGATCTCTTGATGACCATTAGTCTCTCTTTTTGATTATTTAATTCATGAAGCCACTGCTGCTTGGTACGGGTGTTTTTTGTTTCCATTTGTACTTCCACTGGTATTTGTAAGAAGTGTTTCAGACATGTGAATCACAACTGACCCCAGGAGGAATAAAATTACCTTCACCCCCAAATGTTTCCAGCATATCAGAGTGGAGACCACAGTGTTTTCATGACAACAGATTTGTGTTTGGGTTTCTTTCATGTATTTGTTTTGTTTTAATTGATCTGCACAATATTACAGGCAGTACTTCTCTGGAAAGGAGAGGTGGGATGAACTGAATCCCTTGAGGAAGCCTGTGTCTGCCTGCAATCCTTAGGTATTTTAAAGAAAGGTAGAGAAGGGTACATTAGCTTGTGGAAATAGTCATAACATACAGCAAGAAAGCCCTTGGTTATCATGTAGTAGATATAACAAAAAAGTACAAAACCCAAAAATGTACACAGTCACTATTCACAAGCCCACCCTCCTATAGAATACAGTTATCCTATAGATGCTCATTACTGCATTATTGTCTGAGTTGTCATTTTAAGAAGGGATTGGCTTAAGCTGTCATCTTCAGCCTTGCAGCTTTATAGACCAGTCACTCTGTATTAAAAAAATATCCTTGGAAACTGTTAACTGCTCATGTAACTGCCCTCTAGTAATTTTAAATGGTATTTCCAAATTTATTTTCTCTCACAGAAGTCGTGGTGCTCTCCGTCAGTTTGTTCCCCAGCTGGTGAGAGAACTGCTTCTGTAGGAAAGTGTTCTGAAAAAGTCCCCCACGATGTGCTCTGTGAAAGTGATGAGGATGAGAAGGAGAGGGACAAGATTGCAGCAGAACCAGAGCTCCCAGGACTATCGAGTCAGGAATGTGACTTGCACAAGGTAAAATCTGTGATGATTTATCTTTAAAAATAGGGAAAAAAAAGATGTGGATATGTGTATTTGTCCTATTGTTTCATTGAAGTCTATAATGTTTTGGAATTATTCATGAAAGTGTGGAGATGGATTAGAAAAGTTTCGTTTCCCTCTAGTAGTTGTACAAATCTGAAGAAATGACACTGGCAGGTGCTGTTTTATGAATGCAGCTTAAAATTACTAATTATCTATTCTGCAGTTAACATGTCATTATTGCATAGATACAGAGATTCTGATGTGAGAATATCAGAGGGTAATTGCTGTTTGACACTGTCATCAGTGTTTTCTCTTCAGGAGAAAACAAAACTTCAATTTTAATTCGGAGATATGTGAAGACATCACATTGTGTTCACTTGTTTGAGTTAAAAAAACAAAAACCAAAACCCTGAGAAAACTGAACATGACCTTTTGTTCAGTTGGAAACACAGATTGCTTTATGTGGAAACAACTTTTGTCCCAAACTAGACAAACTAAAGCATAATTTTTATCAGACTAACAGTATTCTGTACTCTAAAAAGAAGTAAATAATGCCTAGGAATTGTGTGGTTAAGATTGTGCATGTTATTCCAAAGTATGCTCCCATGCTCTACTTTTTTCAGATGTAGGTCTTCAAAAGCAGACTTGAGAATCAGTCAGAAAGGAGAGTGTCAGTAAATATCGTGTGCTTGTATGAAAGAAGCACTGGACCATAACAAATGTTAGTGAAGTTAGCTGATTTTCTCTAAATGGTTGCTCAGGAGGTGGAATATAACCCCTTTACTGCCATTAAGACAATGTTCTAATGCTGGATGGATGTAGGGTACGGAACAAGCAGTTGAGAACAAACTAATTTCTTCACATACAAGCTGGGAGGCTGAGTAATCTGGAAATGATGAAGGCTGGCCAGAGACTGAGATTCTATTCTATATCCACAGGCACTTCTACTTTGTTCTGTAGATATTGTGATCATAGTTACTTAGTGCCACTGTGTTTTTTATTGATGCTCCTTGTCAGATATCCAAAGAAGAAATGGATACAAAGCATCTGGCTACGAGGACAATGAAAACAGAAATTTTAGAGGAAAAGGAGGAATTCCAAACTAGAATTTTTAATAAGGGAACAGTGTCTGGTCATGAACATCAAGGGCGAACTTTCTATACTAAACCACGTTGTGTTCATTTCAAGGTTAGTGGCCATTCCACACAGGCTCTGTAAAGATGATGGATGTTTCTGCTAGACTCATATACTCATGTCTCGATCAAAATGCTGTGGCACCAAGAAGATCCTTGTTGGCTGCTGTGGGTTAACACTAACAGACAGCTAAGGGCCACAGAACCCCTGAATCACTCTCTGCTCCCAAGTAGCAGGAGAAGAGGAAAATCTTCAGTAAAGATCCCAGCCTGCAAATGACTATAATATTATACTTACATTAGGAAGCAAGTGAGCTTATCAGTTTATCCCTGCATTGTAATTAACGAGCACACTGTCAGAAAGTACACTGCTGTGCCAAAACTGGTTGTTTTGTCATTACTTGTGTAAATGTTACTTCTTGTAATTGACACCTCCTGATATGTTTTGTATTTCAAGGATTTTGATGTTGGTAAAATCTACAAAAAGAAGATAGTTTTGATAAATGCATCCCACAGCATTAACTACTGCAAACCAGTGGCAATCAGTGAATGGCTGAAGGACTTCATCAGCATTCAGTACGTAAAACTATCTGTAGATGAGTTACTTGCTTTACATTTGTATCAGAGCAGGAGATGTAACTCAATTCCATAACAAATTAAACAATTTTCACTAGATACATCTAAACAATTACATTGCATTCTTTTATAATGAGGAAAGGAAGCGTCTTAGAGAAGAAAAGAAACTTGAAGTCTCTGAGCTACACATCATTGGTTTATGTAGTGGTGACAGCAAGGGCCCAGCCCCTACTATGTGAAAAGCAATGTACACACAATGTGAGTACTTCATCAAGGTATTACTGGAAGTAAAGCTATTCCTTCAGGCCCTTCTTAGGAGATCTGTGATCTGTTCTGAAGCTCAGTATACTGAAGCTCGTTTGCCTACTCACATTTTAAGCTCATATTTTCTGAAGATATTCCCTTTCTCATTTCAGTTTAAAAATGTTTCATCTTCGTTGGTTTTTAATTCTGTTTTGATAAGATTGTGATTAATGCACATGTTCTGTGTTTCAGTGGGGTGCAGCTTACGAGGTATCCCCCTGGCTAATAGCATTCAGTCATGTATTCTGTCTAGCCTGTTTTTGTCAGGCAGAATAGGGCTCTAGTTGTCTCAGTAATTTCATTTGGAGTGCAGCTGTGAGACTCCTTGTCTTCTGATGGGCATTTTGTTTGCATCAGACACCATGAAATGAGGCATTGAAGTGACTGGCAGTTTCTATTCAAGATGATTTTGATATAGCTTGCAGCAAGCAGCACGTTCTCTGATCACTTGCAGCAACCTTCTTTTTTCCTCTTCATTTCTGTTTGGATAGTGGGATGTTACAGATCCATGGCTGAAATTGATAATGGCAGACTGCTTCCCAGGTGTTAGAATAGGTGATTGGTCCACTTCATTCTTAACAATGTTATTGAGCCACAGCTCCACCAGTTGCCTTCTTTGTAAAGCGAACACTAATTCTTTCCTCTTGAAAGTATTGCAAGACTTTCTGAATAAAACCTCAACAAATCAATCCTAGTTGTTTTACAGTTGCACCAGGGTTCTGTGGCTTTTCCTTAATCTGTCCCTCATGCTGACTTTCCAGATGAATAAATTCTAGTGGAAAAACATAAATACTCTTTGCTGTTCCTACCACAGTCAGAACAGGGGGTTTCATACATTCACACATGTCTTTAACTGGGAGTTTTATGCTGCTTCTCTTCATAGGTTTGACCCACCTGGTAAAATGTCTGCTGGAATGTCCTGTGAAGTGGGGGTAACCTTTAAGCCTGTGGTAAGTGCACCTCAGTGGTAAGTTTGTCGAATAGGCTGAATCTTTGCCAATTACGTGGCTGGGTGGCTGGGGGACTGTTTTTGTTTTTTAGATAAATGAAAGTCTGGAAGGAGAACTCATGTTTATGGCCCAAACAGGATCCTTCTCAGTTCCACTGAAATGTACAGCCAAGACATGCATTGTAAGTGACTGTTTAAAGTCAGAGTGACAGCAGAAAATGCAAGACAGCATAAACATTATTGCAAATATTTACCAAGAGGTAGTTATTTCTTTTTCCCTGTTAAATAGATATTGCCTTAAAAAAGATTAATTCCTTAGCTACCTGAATTACACTGAGATTTATTCAAAATTATCTTAATATATTTACACAACCATGAATTGTAACCTTAATTTCAGAGTGAAATTGAATGAAGTGGTTCTGTTTAGAATTTGATGATGCTGTGATAGTGTCAATGGAGGGAAGAAAAATGGTATCTGGAAGTGAGATACCATTTCTTCTTGAAATCTTTAGAAATTTCACCCTGGACTTGCAGGAGTTTCAGTTCCTATGTAGGCAAAACCCACACAGTATATTTGTCTCTTGGCATTGATTAAAAATGAATATAGTCTCTCTCCTTTATTTCAGCATCACAATATATTTTGAGAAATCTATATCAGATTTTCAGTAGAGAACTGATATGATCCACAGTAACTAAGAGAAGACTTAGGAAAGCTGCTGCTACGGACAGAATTTAACCTGTTGTTTCCACTGACGTATAGTGCTCTGAAATGCAAGTAGCTCAGTTTAACAAGGTATTGTTCAAGTTAGTTGGCTTCGACAAAAAGACAGGAGAGTGCCTACAGTGGCAATTATTGGACGCTGTCTTTGAAATGAGAACTTACAAGTCCTATTCTTGAAAAAGTGAATGCTCGTTTGGACATCACAGACTATCTAGGACAGTAGTAATTACTGATTTCTCTTCTGACAGCTGGCACTAGATAAAGTGCTTGTTGACTTTGGCACTCATGTGGTGGGAGAGACAGTTTCACGAACTGTCAGCCTGACAAACACTGGAGCTTTGGGAACGAGATTCAAAGTTCAGACATCAGCAGGTGACAGCAGTAGATGTGGAACAACAGCAGAATCTTCTACTACCAGAACAGTAGGTTCAACAGCATCACCCTAAATTAATCAATCTCATTTGTAACATGAAACAGTTACAAGAAAACACGTCTCATTTGCAGCTCCTTGATGAAGTTGGAGCTGGATACAAGCTCAGTGATCAGTTGCAGTAGAAATTATTTTTTTCCTGAATGTTTTTTATAGGTTACTCAACCATGCGGTTACTCTGCTCCTGAAAAGAAAGACAGCAATAGTTCTGTAACATCTGTGCTTGAAAAGAAAGAACAAATTTGTCCTGATGGTAGCGAAGAACCAACCTGCTGTGTAGCCCAGGTGGAGCAGCAGAGGACTGAGACAAGTTCTACAGGTGAGCTGATTCTGAAAAACTGCTAGTGCAAGTTTCCCAGACTTAACCAAATTAAGTAGTTCATCATGCTAGTAGTAATATTACTTTTCTTTGTATGCTGCCTCAACTCTAAATCCTCCAGAGCTCAAAAAAAAAAAAAAGGAAGACTAAAAATAATGTACTGGCACCATTATATCAAAATCAACAGAGAATCTTGATCCTCATTAGTGATCAACAATTCAGCTTCAGAAGAATACAGAAACCAACTAGCTTACAGAGACTGCAAAAATATTGTTTTTGTCTCAGCAACCGAACTCCCACCCCTCAGAAGAGAAATCCACGTGACAGGTTTATTTTTATAGTCCTTAATTCTAGTAACAAGAAAACAAAGATGAACCTCATAAGGCTTCCTTCTCATTCCTAATGTTTACTGTGTACTTAAAAAGATCCAGTGCTGTAGAAGAAAGACTTAACTTCTTCAAAATACGTGTTGAATATTCTTGTGTATATTGATCACTTCCGTGGCAGGAAACCAAATGTCCCTGGACAAGGTGGTGGGTTCTCTTTCTTTCCTGGAATCTCTGGAGTGAAAGTGATTAATGGAGTCACTGTACCTGTCTCCACAGAATTACTTATCTCTAAATCTGTTGACAAACCGGAGAGGTTGTGGAGTTACCTTCTCTGGAGATATCGAAAACCTGCGTGGTCACAGCACTGTGTGATGTGACCCTGCTTGAGCAGGGAGATTTAGATCAGATCATCTCCGGAGGTCTCTTCCAACCTCAACCATTTTCAGGTTTTTTTTTTTTTTGCTTGCTGCTCTGTTTGCACACATCCAGCACTTTGTGGGTCTGTCAGTGTTGTTTTTTCTTGCAGAACGACTTGCTCAAGGTGCATTCAATTTCAGTTCAGATAAAGACACAGAAAATGCACATAACTTAACGGAACACTCACCTGAAGAAACACCAATTGAAATTATGCTGGGAAAGGTAATGAATGCCCCGAAATACACACAACATTTTCAGTAGTCTAAGCCTCCTATATCAAGTGAATTGCTTTCACTCTGCTGGAAAATGTTGAAGTACATAATCAGTTTCAATCCTAGCGGAATCTACTGTTTACAATTAATCAAAGAATCATAGAATGTCTTGGGCTGGAAAGGATCTCAAAGATCATCAAGTTCCACCAGGTTGCCCAGGGCCCATCCAATCTGGCCTTAAAACCTCCAGTTCCAGCACCTCACCACCCTTTCAGTGAAAAATTTCTCCAGTATCTAATCTAAATCTCCCCTCTTTTAGTTTAAAACCATTTAGTTTACATCCTTAAAATGAAATAATATATTTGCCTCTTCTTTCAGTCCATAAAGGGTCTGTGAGCTGGAGGAGATTTGCATTTCTCACAATTTCGCTTTTCTTTTTGTCAGGTTGATTATTCTCCTGTCACTTCTTTGTTAAGCAACATCTAGTGACAACATGAAAGGCGGGGCAGGAAGAATGTGCCACATTAAATAATGCAGAGATAAGAGTTCAGATAGTAGTTCTTAGTATTTATGGCTTCTACCTATCGGTGAAAGAGCACTGAATTCAGTGGTGTAGATCTTTGAATGGTAGCACAAAACAGCTTCTTCATGTATTTGTTACATCATGAATTATTCACCAGTATGATGGAAACTCTTTAGTAAAGTGCATAATCTACCTGTCATAAAAGTCTTGCTGTAAAAAGGAACTATTTCAGTAAGATTCTAACCACGTCTGTCTGTGAGGCCACACCATCCTAAGCTTTTTCCCCCAAAACAAACAGTGGTAAAGACCACTGATCCGTTTTTCCCTGTCACAGTTCATTCAGTCTAGTGAGAAACTAGGCATAGTGGTGTGCTTGTATACTAGGAGCACATACAGCTTCACTTCTATACATTTTTATAACCAACCACACTAAGAGAGGTTCTCATTAAAAATGTGTTACTTCCTGTTTAGGTTACTGAAGGTGAAATTGGACCCTTCAGCTCAGTCAAACTTCAGATTATATTTATGCCCTCCATCCCTGGGGACGTGCGGGCAGAGTTTGTGATCGTGTTTGACAACTCAGACTGCAAACCAGTGAGTGATTTTGTGTAAGACTTGCTTCAAAGACTGTTGAAACCCTCCTTCTGCTTCTACCAAGAATTACAAGAGCGCAGATCCAGTACTAAAAGCAGGAGAAATGGGCAGAGGACAAATAGGTTTATAGGCATAAGAAATAACAATGAGGTAACCTATGATAAACAGTAAGAAACCTTGTAAATCATGGCCCTTCCTTCTTGATGGACTGTGGTTGTTAAACCTGTAGATTCTCTCATATTTCTATGCAGCTGTTTATCAGACACCCTACTGGAAAACATCTATTGTCCTGTATAAATCCAAAATTCTTTTCCTCTGTTTCCAACCCATGCAGTTTATTTTCTTTCTGATATATCAGCACTGAAATTATTTAGCACGAAGTAGTGAAACTGATGTGTGAAGGCTGGGACAGATGACAACTTTAGTTACCATTTCAGCATATTTTAATTCTGCATTTCACTGGAAGCCAAATTCTGCCTGGGAACACTTTACAGAAGCTTGCCAAAAATAAAAATAAAAAATAAAAAGAAAGAAAAAGGAAGAAAATCTTCCAAGAAGCTTAGTAGGCCAGTCTTGGCTCTCCCCACAGTCTACAGATGGAACAGTCTACAAAAGAAACTGCAGATGCATACTGCACATTCCTGTGGGTGCCCTTTCTTTCAGCTCTGGCAGCAAAGGATCATTTTTGTCCAAGTTTGAGCTATGTGGCTGCTGAAATTTAGACTCAAGGTCATTATGTGGAATATAGCACCATACTGCCCTTTTGTATAAACATGCTGCAGCCTCCTGACTTTCTGAATTCTTGCACATTCGCTTAATTCTTTATTTCTTTCCAATTTCTTGGGCAGCATGCTATTCCTTCATATTCTCTGGAAAGGAATCTAAACTAAAATATAATTCATTTCTGTTCTGGTACACAGTAAGGTCTAGGTTTTATTTTATAAATTACTTGTATAGCTTTGTTTAATTAAGGTATCTTTAACAAGTACATATTTTAGCTGTAGATTATAGCTGTTTAGATCAGTAACAATTTGAGACTAAATATACTCTTGGTTTGTATTAACAGCTGTACTTCAGTGCCATTGGAGTCTCTATTGATGTGCCAGTTTGGGTGCCCAATCCCAACGTTGATTTAAAAATCTGTATGTATGACCGACTTTACCAGGACTGCATTGTCATCCAGAGCAGGTGAGCTGCCTTCCACAGCTGACTGATGAGATCTTAAGTCACCAGGTGATATCTCGGGGGTCTGTTGTACCAGAGACATCTGGTTATCATAGCAGGCTGAAGAACAGTTTTGCACTTTTTATTTTGCCTTGGTATTCCAGTAGGACATCCTGATTACGTACGCTACTGTGGAAATTAGACTTGGGTATACTGCTATTCTAGATCCTCAAGAACAGCAATAGCTATGAAGGGTATGAGTTAATACACACCTTTCCACTCCTACAAGGTTCCTTGTGTTGTGCCTGTTCTGTGATAGAGCTGTTAAGTCCCTAGGGAATAGCAGCCCCAGGGAGTTTCATCATATGGAACTACAGGCTAAATATTAGAGAGGTAAAAGTGCCTAAAACTGAGTGCGGGTTGGGTATAATTGATTCAGCCAAAGAACTTTCTGAAAGAGTGATCTGGAAGCCAGCTTCATGCCAACTGTTCCTTACTGAGAAGGTCAGTCACCAGTCTTAGCAGACACGTGCAGTGATGCTGGATAAATCAAGTCAGTCCTTTTGCATTTCCTATAACATAGGAAAGATGCAACCTTTCCTGAGCCACACAGGAATTAAGAACTGCACTGGAGAGGCAGATACTTTAAAGTATACAGATAGTGATAAATTATGAATTATACTGATTACCCAGATATTTTTTGTACATCTGTATTTCCATAGTCTGCATCAAAAATGTCTGAAGATTCCTTCTGTTTGCACCATAACAGAAGGACAATATTTCAGCTCGTTGGCTCCTAGACATTTCTTGCTGTAACATTCTATTATATGAACTCTTACTCTACTAATTGTCTTTAGGTCTACATTGGATATCTTTACCTAATGCAAACATTATGAAACACTTAGCGTTCCTATTTCACCAATCTGCATATCTTAGATTCTATTTAAACAAGATTGGGGTGGTTCTGTGGGAGGGTGGGGGAGACTGGTTCTGTAGAAGGCATCCATTCTAAACCTCTTACCAGAACTACAGACTGCACAGATTCTTCACAGTTGGAAAGAAATGAGTAAAGCTGTTATCTCAAAAATTCAGCCTACAGATATGAGAAGCACAAGTTATGTAAGGGGTTTTACTTGGTGAAGATAACCCAGGGATAAAAGTTACGAGCATAGAAGAAAAATAACTATCCTAATGAAAACTCAAGATTTCAAAGGGGTCCAAATATAGAAGCTGTCAAATTGCTTAGGCCAAAATTTCTTAACTGAGAGAACTTTATCAACTTCCCTTAAATTATAAGCACTTCATACATATTATGCTGTCCTTAGCACCTTGGCAAATCAAGTATTCAATTTATCCCCCTCACCTCCTTTGTTAGGAAAAATTGTCTGTTATACCATTATTGTTGCTGAAATTTCAAGTATCACATGTGCAAGAATGTTCTGTCTCAATATCTGCCGAAGTAAATAAATGGAACCATTCAGTTAGATGCAATGCCTGACAGATCTCTTCCTCCATTAGCCATTACAGTTTTCCTGTTGCTTGTATCAGAAAGTTTTCGAGTTAGGTAAATAGCTCTGATACTTGAGCTCTCCCAGCCAGCTCTGTAGAATTACTGAATGTTAACTTTTTTCCTGTCTGGTCACATAGAATACAGTGATTGGGAAGCATAACTGTGCAGCATAAAGGGTGAAAACACTTCACCAGAATCCTCTCAGATATAAATCACTTTGACAACTAATTTCATTGGCAAGTTATAATCTGCACTGATTTAAAGGACTACTATGTAGTTCTCTTAGATTGTCGGCAGTCAGCAATCCTTCCAAGCTCCCAGCACCTCACGCTGCAGTCGTTGATTTAGAGCAGGCCATCTGGACTGACAGCTTGTAAACCAGTCCAAGAGAAGGAAAAAGACGAGAGAAATGTTTGTAAATTGATTGGCAATTCTACACACAGGCATAAAATTCCAAAGCAGGGTATGGTTTGTGGTTATCACCCTATTGTAGTGTGGCCAGAATTCAGAAAACAGGAAGATGCTCACACGGTGTTTAGATATTCTTGGCCCCACACAGCAGTTGCTGGTCTTCATTTTTCTGCTTCTCAGACAGAATAAGGCGGAGTAAGAGTTTTTCATTGCTATGTTCTGCCTGCTGCCAGTTGTTACTTAACAGAGATCCCACCTCACCAGAGGACTGTGCCTTCTCCTTGAGCAGGCTCTGTGCTGCAGTCAGCACCAGTCAGATGCCTCAAACGCTGCACGAGTCATTTCTACTGGTTCAGTTAGAGAGGATGTATTTCAGCAGCAAATAATTAGCTGGTATTTCACAATAATTTGGCTTTGACTTTCCACTGACCTGACTTATCACTGTGCTGCACTTTGATAATTATGTTCCAATCAGCTGTGTACATTTGCCTGAAATACAGCTGGGTTTACTTACAGTAATTCCAAAATCTTGTTTTCTATACTTAACTTAAAAGAATGCAAGTGTGTGATTTTGCTGTAGCAGTTTCACTTGCCCTTCATTTTCAAAGGAAGCTTGGAATAGTTATAATTGTAATGTAGAGCAGAGATGCAAGAGGGGGAGGGAGGAACAAACTGCAAGAGCAAATGTTGCCGAGATGGCAGTACCAGTAGCCCTTGATGCCACTTGAACTCATCTGATCTGTTTGCAGAGCAAAAACTACGCTGCATTTGAAGTTTGAAGTATGCAAAGAATTGAGCAAACACATGAAGCTGCTTCCAAAAACAGGCTACATTCAACCTCGGTCATCCTTCAGCGTGCAGTTGAAGTTTCTGCCCAGGTAACCCAACAGCGCTAATATTTTTGCTGTTTAAATAATGTCAGTAGGAGGCAGTCAGTGCAAAATCTGAGCAAATCAAGTATTTTTTTTCCCTTCCTTCACCTGATGTCTGTAGCAGGCTGGACTTCACACTGCTGGTGTCAGCTCAGTCCTAGTCTCCCTTCTTCCCCTTTAAAAGATGCCAGATGCACAAAGAGGAAATTAACTTGGATCGTATACCTATGAGGAAATGCTTTTCCTGTAGTGACAGCAGCAGTGTCAAAATCCTAGCAGTTGTACTCCTGGTAGACTGCTTCCATTTCTGTGGGGAAGCTATTCTTATATGAAAGAGAAGTTCTCTAGGCAGGTGGCTACTTCACGGATCAGTGAGTAAATCATTTCTGGACAAGCACTCCTGTCTTGGTAGGTAAGGTGGGAGTGGTTGGACTTCCTGTACATATCTTACCCACATACATTTTCTCTAAAATGTGAACAGAATGATTTTGAATTTCATGTAGGAATTCATATAACATCTTCAGAGATGCTAAAAGCCTTATCCCAGCAAGTTTAATCTTTTCTACTTCACAATAAGTCTGTGTACAAACACAACTCTGTCATAGAAACAGAGAATGCCATTTTTCTCATGGAGTTATATATTTGGATTTTCACTGATGTGCTCAGCATCTCTGTAAATCAGACCCAATTCCAAAATGAGAGACTAAGCATTGGCATCAGAGTGCTCAGCAGGTTAGTTAGTATTCAAGGAACTAGAAATATCTACGCTTCTTCCACCATATCAAATCCTATCAGGTTGCTGTAACAATAACCACTATTATGACATTCTTCCATTCCTGAACTTCAGATGCTGCAAAGCACTGTTATACTTACTGAGCAGATAGAAGCATAGCTTGGATTTAGAAAATTAATCTGCCTTTTGAAAAATGAGGAAGCTTCAGAAAGGAGATTTGAAGAGATTAAGGCTTTTCTGACACACAAAATAAGTATCTGGCTGTTTCAGTATATAGATCATTTTAAAAGGCCTAACACACTGAGTGTGTATGACAGAAGATGAGCTTGCTCCAAGCTGATGTAAAGTACTGAGCTAGTGACACATTTCTGTAAATGCCTGCTCATCGACTTAAGCTCAGTTTCCTCAGGAGAAAAAAGAGCTCTATTAAAAGCAACGCAAGTAAAAAGAAACACTCATTCAGTGAGGGTAAGTGAGCAGATAAGATGACTGGAGGCTTGGGAAGCTCCCCCAAGTATTCCATGCACACTGAAATGCATGGTCAGATGTTACAATGCTCACATAACTATCTGGGTGCTAGAAGCAAAGACCTATTTTCTGCTCATTTGAAGGCAAATTCTCTAATCTGCTGACTTTCAGCATTCCCAAATACTGCATCTTCCCCCCCCTTTTTTTCTTTTTGTATTTGAAAGTAGTCCTGCAGATGCTGGCAGTCTAAATCTGATTGGTCTCTCATGCTTTTCCTTAATGGCTTTAAAGCACAAAGATGCTGTTTTCAGAAAACGGTCCAAAGGATTTCAGTGTCTCTTCCCCAAGGCACAACAGCTACTTTAGAACCCATTGCTGTGTACGTACAGTAACAGTTATCATGTTTTCCCCCAGGATCATTTTGTAACACGTGAATTTCTTCTGCTATTCTAATGTCCTGTGACAAAGTAGAAGCTGATACTTTATTCCTACTTTATTTTTATCTGTGTTCTATTTTTGAACAAGTTAGCAATCACATCTCAGGCTTGCAAAATAAAAGCCAGCAACATCTCAGATCAGTATGATGATCGTGAGTGGGTGCTATTTATTTTTTAACTATCCTTTAATAATACATTAAAAAATTGCAAGCAATTCCAATAGTAGTAGTAGGAATATTATTGCTCTGAAGTCCTAAAAACAGGAAGCAACTCACTCTGGTGCTGTAAGACCATAAATAGACCAGCAGAGCTAAAAATGTTAGCTTTTGTATTGCCTTGGCTCGAAGCTCTGAAATTAAGCTTATGATAGCAAGATGCTGCAGCAACAGAGCACACGCCTATTACTTGTAAATGACTAATCTGGTACATAATCAGACACTATTGGTCTCCAAGTGTGTTTCACTTTATTTATGTCTTGGTGCTGTGTGATCCAACTGGTACTGCCTCAATTTACTGGTAATTAACTAACATGGGTGTCAAAAGGAAACGACTGCCCAGGATGGGTTGGTTATGTGTTCTGCCTGCAGCAAAGATACTGAATCCTGATGTTGTGTTTAGAAGGTAAACTTCAAATCGTTCAGAGTTTTAAATGACTGTGTTTATAAGAAAGCATGAATGGCTGCAGTCTTCTGTAAGTAGCTCCCTTAAACTCCCGTGTGCCCCAAATCCCATCTTTAAATAAACAAAAAGAATCTGTCATTAATAAACACAGTCACTGATTCTAACCTCATTGCTGGATATCCCTGCAATCCATGCACACGTGCTCAGAGCAGACTGCCTGGATGTGTGCCATCCTATCGGAAATCTGTGACAAGTCTACAACTTTTCTCATTTGTGAAATTTTATCTTTTTGGATTAAAGGTAGAATTTCATAGGTCACTGTAATTTCTGGATGATATTTTCTTCTACCATTCTCCCTGATACCTGTATATGTAAGGCTTACAATATTTTAGTTAGAGCTAACTTCATGGAAGCATTGGAGCTGGTGCTTAACCAACTCTCTATGTGAATACTCTGTAATGTAAATGCGATGTCAAAAGTAAAATCTGTAAAGAATGAACTTTTAGACCTTAAGTAACAGATAAGTGTTTTCCTTTGGTTCAGAAACGCATCCATCAAAAGTTTGTTAATTCCCTTAGCTAGAAAATAGTCACAATATTTTTATGAAGCTGACTGTAACTTTTTTAATTTCAGGCGCTCCCTCCCTGAAGATGCAGGGAGCTGTTTTAATGAAGAGACAAGTGTTCTGGAAGCTCCAGTGATGATACAGATTGCAGATAATGTTAGTTGCTGTGGTATTTTTTGTCTTGTAGTTCTATTATTTTAGTTTATGTTCACTTAGTGATACATAAGTGTAGCAGCGATGCTGAGTCATGGCTGGCAGTGATGGAGCACCAGGTGGAAGGCAGGACCAGCCTAAGAGAGCTCAGGTGCATGCAATGTACCTGAGTGATTAGAAGGGCTGGAGCCAGGATTCACTGCTTCCCAGCCCTCATTTAAGGGTTGGCAGTGAAGGCAAGGGGATCTTGCTGGAGTTCCCTGTGTGCTTGAGGTCTTTGGAAGGTAAACAGCTTCTTTTCCTTTGTTTCTGTGCCCGTGGCTGTTGCAATTGGGCAAGTCCTCATTTGCTGCAGCGTGAGATTTTGCTGCTCTGCTGTCGTTGCTATGCTTTCCATCCCATTGCAGTATTACACCTAACCTTGCTTTACAACTGAAGTCCTATAACAACAGCAAAAGCCATTCACGGTGATATAGATTTCATGATGGTTTTTTCTTGTCAGCATGTTTACAACACAGACAATTTAATCCTTTGTAATTAGTGTTCACTTATTACTTTCCAGATTCTTCACATTCCACAGCACAATCTCTTCATTCTTCTTTCTACTGTTACTGTAGCATATTCTCAGAATTCACATTTTCTGGAGATGCAGATGCGATTCCATTCTAACATATAGAATTTCAGATGACTAAAAGGGTGTTTTTTGGCTTCCTAAAGAGCTATTTATTATTGCTTAGTTTTGAAGAACAATGAGGCTGAAGTTCAAGATAAATGTTACGTTCACATTTGTGGCTCTCAAAAAATACAATAAAGCAGCTTATTTTGTGGTTATCTTTTCTGATGGCATTTCACTTAAATTCCTTCCACACGATGCTGCGGATAGAGGTTTATGTTTTGCCTCTGGATTTGTTTCAGACTAAACAAATTAATTTTACTGTCCATGCAATTGTTACCACTTCTGACTTGGAAATCAGTCCAGCAGAAATCAATTTTGGATACTGCACCATCTATGAAGCTGTGAGGACAAATGTCACGCTAACAAACAAGTCCATCTTGCCACAAGAGTTTGGATTTGTGAGACTCCCAGAGGTAGGTGGTTATCCTGAACACACCTCTTGTATTATAATATATTTAATTATTCAGAAATCGTATTTCAATGCAAGAATGAATAAATCAGAACTGTTCCTGGAAACCAGTGGAAATATTGCTCCCAGTAGTGCTGGGGAAACACACAGCTAAGTTTTGTTACTAATTTATTGAAACGACACCATAAACATTTTCCAAACAGTAAGAACTTCTTTGAGTTTGACCTATGTGATGTGAATAATTTTATCTTATTATCCTATTTCTTCAACGAGAAATTTACTAACAAAATATCTGGTGCATTTTTTGCACAGCATGTCTAAATGTCTAAACTCTTTATCCTCAAAGCAGGATAACTGTGTCCGAGCTGCTTATTAGGAAATATCCCCTGAACTGTACTTCAGTGTTTTTCTGACTCTGTAAGTTGATGAGGAGGCTAAATTAACCACAAGAGCCGCCAGTTTTCTAAGGCCACTGGATGATTTTTTTCCATTTTTGAGTAAATAAGAGCTGTTTAAGCTTCACAATAGCATGATGACCACAATAGGGAACAGCTTGGCTACTGGGATTAGAGCTAGAAGGAGCGTAGCATTTTATTAAGTGTTGTCCCTTTCTCTGCTGTTGCAGCAATTAAAATCAAGTAGTTGGAATATTTAAAAGGCTTTTTTAAAATACAGTTTTAAAGCTGTACTTTTCAGGATGTTTCATGATTAAACTGTGATGGGAAGACGTTCCTGAATCATTACTAACTCATAAACACATATGTAGATACTGAACTGGTGTCCTTGTCATCATGGTACCTGCACAGCACAGAAGTATCCCCCCTTCAAATGTAGAGGGAAGCAGTTGAGATTTTTATCATACTTGATTCAGTTGTCCGTGAAAAGAATAAATAAGCATCATTAGAGAAAGGTGATTACTGTGGATGCTAAGAAGCTAAGGAAAGATTCCACTGAAATATGAGTTAATGGATTTAAATTTCTGCTTTTCAAGCTACCGTAAGATTAATAAAGTACACATCAGTCAGATACTAAGCACTGTAACTCAAATGAAAGTTTCTTGATTTAGTTTCCTGACATTTGTAGATTTAATAAAAATATTTGTATCTAATTTTCTGAATTTATTAGTGCAGTAATTTAATTAAATCAGTATTATAGCTTTATTTGATAACTTACTATCCTAACAATTATTTCTTATCTTGCTACTTTGAAGTTTGTTGAAATTCAGCCCAATGATGGACTTGGAGTTCTTCTTCCTCTTGAAAGCCTGACATTGCACATAATCTTTAAAGCCAACAAGGCAAAAGAGTACAGCTTTGAACTGACCTGCAAGTCAGAGGTTAATAGGTATGTGAAGAAACTCCTTGAGCAAGATGTAGTTCAGAAGTCGTAATCACACTTAATTTCTACCATTCACATAAGCCTGTCCAGTAACAAAATCCCTCTCACTGTGAAGAGGTGAGGCTAGGATAGAGCTGTGAGGCAGGTGTGGATTAAGTTGACAAGAGTTGTTCACTGCCATCAGTTTCATCCCTAGTGTACATGTCTCATTTGCAAGCTGCTAGCTTGCCTCAGGTCTTAGCCTGCGATGTTTTGCTTGCTTTTTCGGTAGAATTACTGAAGCTTTTCTTAATTCTGAGGGCTTTTTTTTTGTCAAAAATGCTTCATGCATTAAGCTACGCTACTAAAATAATGATGACAAAAAATTTGATGATTAGACTGGATGTATTTCTTCATAGAGGAAGAATTCAAGTATGGTTCATTAAAAACAGTATTATTTTCCATCTTTATGCAAAATTTCCGTTGTAAGCTTGAGAAATTCTTCTTAAATAGGGACTACAAGATCAGTTTCCTATTTTTGGGGCTGATGAAGAGACTATTTTATGCTGAAACAATTTATCATGTGTTTATTTTTAGACAATTCAAGTTGTCATGCAGAGCAGTTGGAGTCCACCCACCTCTTGAATTGTCTCATTCCTTAGTTCAGTTTGCTGCAACAGCTCTAAATGATGTGTCTACAGCAACACTGCATGTGATGAATTCCCATGTGAGTGCCAACCTCTTTACTCATGCAGTCCCAAGAATTGGCAATGGGGAAGTTGCCCCTGTTGGACCCACTTCATTTGAATTCTACGTGCCAGAGGACTGCCCTGTGACAATCACGCCTTCTGTTGGAACTGTGCTGCCTGGGAAGGTACGTTAGTTTTAAATGTCAAGTGTTCAAACACGTCTTTTGATCATCTACATCCCTGCAAGTTCTGTCACTTGCAAATGATGCTGAAAACAAATTATTAGCGTAGTTGGAAGACTTCACCTGAAATAGTTTTAAATTGGACTTGAGGGGTTAACCATCAAGTCTAGTTTATGGGAGCTGTCCCCACGTATTCTTTCCCCAGTGCTATCGCTATGACTTATCTGAGGAAAGTTTAGATATCAAAAATAATGGCCGTGTAATACCAGCCCACTGTGGTGCAGTGGACTTCAGAAAAGCTGAAAGTGACCTTAAGTTTGTCTCATTAGGGGAGAAAAAATGCTTTGCTGTCAGATATGTGCTCCTATCAAGCTTTGTAGGTATAACACATGTATGAGGGATGAATTCTGCCTATCATTCTTGTGTATATTCCCTCTTTCCCAGAAAAGCTTGATTCAAGTGTCCTTCAGACCAACATTGTCAGATCAGCTAATCAGAGAAGAGGCAGCTCAGAGGCTTTGTGGAGCAGCTGCAACAGGGGCAGAAATACAAGTAAGGAATGCTAAGAACTAGCACGTGCTGTTGGTCTATTATGGTATTTTTATCACAAAATTATTTCCATGTTGAAGCCCAAACTCCTGATTGATGTAAGACCTGTCTGTACAGGAAAGTACTGCCACACTTATTGCTCAGTGAACAGACAGCGCATCAATTTGACTTCACAACGACATTTTCATTCCTATAGGATTTCCTTAAATCTAAAATAAAACAGATTTCTACTTCCTAAATATTGACAGCATACATGGTCTTTGTATGTAACTGACCCACAGGTCAGTTAACTTATGCCAGCACCTACGGTTTGCTTTAATTATGAGGTAAATAGCTGAAATTGCCCTGAATAGCTGAAATTTTACCTGAATGTTATTAGAACTGTTTGTAATAACTACTGCATCTGTGATCTGTTTCCATAATTCTACTTCTGTTACCTTGTTTCACACCCTGCAGGGCACTGCCTCTTAGGTGATCCTTGGGCCAGGGACTGAACATTTGTAAACGAATGTCTTGATTGCATTATCTGTGATTGGTGTTAGTGTATGAGTTTGCTGTGTATTTGCAGAAAAGGAAGAAAGATGAGAAGAGAGAGGGAAAGAAATTAAGTGTTTCCATTTCCAGACGGCAGTCTTCCAGACAGGTTGTAAGGACTGGGAGTGCTAAATACCTGAGTTCTTCACATAAGTCTGAGCAACCAGAATCCAAAGAGATAAAGCCTGAGTAAGTCAGCAAAAGCATCTTCTATTAATTAAATGAATTCTCTTTATAATTCTTTATAAATCTACTAAACCTACATGTGGGGGAAAAAGCCAAACTGTAGTGAAGAAATAACTTCAGTTCTACTGCAAATGCTGTTTCCAAAATTAGCACTGCTTTTACGCCACGCAGCTGTAACCTCTCATGTAAGGGAAAGAATCCTTTTATATGCATCAGAGAAATTGAAGACTTCAAAGAATCTATCAGAAAGCATGAGCTGTGGCTGCACTGGTAGATTTGGCTGAGGATACAAGTGTATCGGTTTAAGGGGCAACTCAACAGCTGAACTTTGCTGCCAGTAGAAATTACTAAACAGTACACCTTTTCTAAACAGGTCTAACAGAGCTGAACAAATTCAACCTGGATGGAAACTCTCCATTCTGGTGTATTGAGACACTCCTTTAGTGTCACTGCTATGCTGTATTTTGAATGTCTAACAAAGAAAATATAAACACAAATTGTTCAGTAGATATGTTTTGATATTTTTTTCTCTTCTTTTCTCTCTGACTTACTGAGATTATTGTTGTTCCTGGATTTTCTAGCTCAGAAGCTTATATAGCAGCGCAGACATTCTTGACAAGGAATTTCAGAGGAAGGTTTGAAAAATACACCATACCATGCTTTGTTGCAAGTGGAGGTATTGATGAAAAGAGAGGCTTGGAAAGTCTAAGCTTCAGGTATTCCACACACACATGACATGAAGTGAGATCTTTGCAATTCTTCATATTTCAGAAGGTTTGCAGGGAAGTGCTAGGCAGGTTAATTTATTCCTTCAGTTTATTTTCAGAATTGCTTCATAGGTCAGTGATAGAAATGCATGCTCACAGCCCACTGGTTGGGTAAGAATCTAACATGCACGTAGGAAAGCAGCTTAGATAACAATTGTATGAAAAATGTAATAGCTTGATGCAGTCCATCTTTCTGTGGAGGCAATACACAAAAAAAATCAGCCACTAAAAATCGTTTTCTTTTGTAATACCAGCTTAATGATACTGTTGTGTGAACAGAATAGGAACAGACTTCTGATATTTGGTTTTTTGTCTGTATAATTTTAGAGCAAATATCCTCTTACTGTCTCCCCAGCCCTTATAACACCTTGTATTTGGAGCTGCATTGTCCAGCTGTAGCACCATCTGTTGTGGTCACTTCAGATAATGGAAGAAACACGGTCGATTTTGGTGATGTGGCAGTAGGTATGAAATTTGAATTCAAACACTGAGGTTTCTTCTGTCTTTAATTTCTTCTGAACATAGTTTTGCATTTACTTCTTATATTTAGTGGATTTTTTGAATGTCAGTATAGAAATTAGCCCTGTGAAAGGTATTCAGGTGGAAAATTAGGAGCCTATCTGGACCTCTGGGGCATGTAAAAAGCTAACTTGATACTGAAATGCAAAATCGGGAGCTTGGCAATAGACTGTCCAAATTTGAAAGCATTTGATGGACTCTATTTGTCAGCCACAGAAGTGGAATGAATGTTTGACATGGGTAGAAACATGATTTAAAAGAACTGATTGTGTTGGGAGTAAGCTTCATCATGGTTTTAAATTTTGTTTTCATTCCCAACAGGCCAAACAATACTGAAGCAAATTACATTACAAAATATCTCCCCAGAAAAGCTGGAAGTATCCTTTTTTGGAGTTAATCTGTCATTCAGTTGCTGTTCATCTTGAGCCTTATCTGTAGGAGCAGTTCAGCACTCAGTTAAGGAGGAGATTCCTCCAGTCTCACTCTGAAATCTGGTGACATAAGAAATACATTACCAAGAATATGTAACCAATATTTCCTTCTTTCCTCTTTATTATTGATCTCTCGCATTTGTTTGGAGATGGATGGTTTATACTTTTTTTTTTGCCAGAATAATACTTAGAATCTGCTCTTATCTCTTTTCCCAGTGCTTGTTCATAAACTTTTTTCCTTGAGTTGCGCTTCTTTAGCTACGATTCTCAGTTCTGAATCCCAGCGGCCCCTTCCTGTTGGTCAGACCAGTTAGGATGCTTGAGCCGGGTGAAATCAGAACCCTCATCATCTCTTTTTCTCCAAATGAGGTCAAATTGGTGAGTGAGGAGATGTGATGGGAACAATAAGTGGGGCGAAAGAGGGAGATACAAAGGGCCACATTATATACATGTACTGCTGACTGGGCGTGTCTGTATAATAAGAAAACTCTGGCTGTGCACAGCCCCTTTCAACATCTGGATCTTTGTGCACTAAATTCAGAAGTTCTGTAGTAACAGCCCATAGGGGCTGGGGGTGCAAGGGCAGAGGGTTGGGGTGGCTGGAGGGGGAGGCTGACCTGGAACCCAGGCAGTGCTGCGGAGGGTTGTGGGGGTGTTTTCCTTCAGCAGACGGGCTGACACAGACATCTCCTTGGCAGTTCTTTGAAATGCTGCACATCCAGACTGTAAAAAACAACTTGCCACTAAGGATCACTGGTTATGGGGTGATGCCATCAATCGTTTGCTCTGTGGAAGAAGTAATTGATATGGGCTATGTCCTAACCGGAGAGAAGGCGACATCCACGTTCAAGGTAAAGCCCTCAGTACTGAAGCAAGGAAGCATATCAACAATTTCTGTAAGTAGGATGAAGAGTTCTATAGTTTCCAGACTGGTGGAACATAAGCTATAGACAAAAGAACAGAGCTTTAAAGGCACATCTGGCAGAATGATTTGGGCTGAAGCTAACAACGCTGTGCAGAGAGGATTGTGTTAGCTGGTTCTGTGCTGCCTGTAGGGTTCTGCCTATGTGATATATATAGGGATGTGACACCTTCTATAGAAGAGAAAGGGCCTGTTTCATCTCTTCTATAGATCTAGCCAGTACGTAGAGCGTATACAATACTGTAGTAACACAGCAACATAAATTCAGCCAGTTTACAAAATACGGATCCTACAGGTCTGAGAATCGATTTACTTCATAAAAATGCTGTTGTGTAAATGCATGTTATCAGATACGGAACACTTCCACGCTGACCCTGCAATGCTCCATTCATCTGGATTCGTTTTCATCCAAGAGGGACAAAGACCAGCAGAGGGTTCCATCCTTTCTTATGTCGTCTTTGCAAGGAGCAGAGATTGTTGGTAACTTTTACACAGTATCTAATAGCAGCAGTACTTTGTCGTGTTAGACTTGTACAACTCTGTCAAAACCTGGGGCATCACATGGCTGAAATTAAAGGCACAATTTTGTCTCCGCAGCAGGAGGTGTACTACATCAGTCAGTGTAGGTAGCTGTAAGTCTATGCAGCCTGAGCAGATATCAGAAGGAGACACCAGTGTTTGAATCTAAATAAGCCCATATAGCATTTTTACATTAGACAGCATATTCTGGGATGTCCATCCCTGTAAGAAAGATGTAGAAGGACACAGGAAGGGTTTGGTGATGTCTCTTCAGCTCCACTGGAGATTAATGCGTTAAACTGATAAATGGACTTATCTAGAATTTGTAATGCTCTGTTTTGCTGCAGAACCATTTATCAGATCTTATTTTGTGTTATAACAAAAAGAAGTGGGTTTAAAATGCATGTAGAAGTAAAACTGAACAGTCCCCCTTTCTTACCCATGTCCTTGTTTTCATTTACCAGGAACAGAGAACTACAATGGTTTAAGTGGGTTCAGTGTTCTTCCTACAGAAGGAGAAATTCTTGCTGGGGAAAGCCAGGACTTTACTGTTACTTTCAGTCCTGAGCATGAAGGTCAATACTATTCTGAGTGTCTCAAGGTTGTGCTCTTTGGCAAGGTAAGGCAACCAAGATTTTATCAGTATGGATCTTAGTAGGAGTTGTAAATAATTGTATCTAGTGGACAGGATTTGTAGGCTGAAATATTATCCTTATCAGTTTAACGATATAAGTAGGAAATGGCTGGCTTGGGGCCCACCAGCTTTTTCCAGGTTTTAAATATTCAGTTTCTCATTTATGACAATTGTAACTTGAGTTCCAGTCCTGTGCCCAGCATGAACACAAAGAGGTGATGGGAGCTAGCTTGCTGCCACACTGCTGAGCACTGCTCCAGCTGGGTTCTCTGCTAGTAGTTAATTGTAGAAGGGAGCAGAGCTATGCAGCACAGTGCAAACTGGCAGGTGCACCGAGTACCAGGAAGCTGTTTCTGCATTCTCTCAGCATGAGGGAGGAGGCTTCCATCTGTAGAGCAGCAGTTGAGCTTAGATGGAGCCCAAATCAGGACACACAGGCTGGCAGCATGGCAGGTAGCTTTATGCTATGGTCCAAAAGAGGCTAACCAAAAGTTAATGAAGGGTGACCACTAATGACCAGCAGCATGCACTGCAAACTGAGTGGAAATATAGTGACCAAATAAGTACTGTTTCTCTCCTTCCATGTTTTCTACTTCTAGATTCTTTTGGAATTGCAGGTAAGGAAGAAAATCAGAATAAAATGAATAAAGGCTGGTTCAAGTTCATTAACTTTAAGCCAAGTTTGGCAGCAGATAAGTCTTGCTTCTTTTAGTGGCTTTAGTGTAAATAGTTATTTCAGTCCTTTCTGAGGCACACTGCCCAAGAATGAAAGCTTTAAGACAAAAGTGCTTGAGCAGACAAGACAAGGGGAAGATACAGAATTCTTGTGTTAGTGTGTGGTGCCTCCTGGCATTGAAGGTAAGCAGATGATACCGTTCCAAAGCAACTGAGGCTGTTGTGTATTCCAGTTACACTGCTGCTTAAGCTGTAACCTGTATCCAAAACATTCTTGTCCCATATAGAAAACTGCCCATGTTCTCCAGCTTAAGGGTGCAGCAAGAGATCATCCCATGTTTGTGGAAGGTGGAATTCCACTAGATGTGCCCATTGAGTCCTTGGCTGTAATATCACCTCTGTCATCAAAAAAATCACTGAAAAAAGGTAGTGTGCTGCCACTTGTTTTATTACAGAACAGTGAGCTATAAACCATAGGCACGTTCCTTGTCTTATAAGAGAAAGTATGCTAAGGATAACCTTTTCACAGTGAGAACAAGTAAGATTTATGGTATAACTTGTATTCATAACCCCCCCCTCCAAATCTGTGTAAAACTTTCCCTTAAGGTAAGATTTTATCTGAATTCTAATGCAGTTGTATCTTAATGAAGATCATATATCTTTGCAACTTACCTTGCAAATATCTATTGTAATTTAATACTAATACAGAGAACTAAGCTGTATTGATTTTCTGCCACTTCGCTGGCATGAATTAAATATTTATAAAATTGTTTCATGTGTTATAGCATATACTGGACTCTCCTGATTGTACTGCTATGGAATAGACATGTTTTCAGGGGTTTGAACTTATCCTCAAAGTTTACTTGATTCATATTTCTTTAGAGCTGCAAGAACCAGTGAAGTCCATTCTCCTGCTTCTGGAGCACGTGGAGGGAGAGAATGCCCTACTGCCAGTGGTGACAGAACTGAAAGTTGGAGTTATACACACAGCTCAGTTTGCATCTAAGAAGGTGAAGAAAATGCAATCTTATATCAGATGCTGTTAAAAACACTGGTAGAGTGTAAGTGGTTACGAGTGCCTTCTGTCAATGATTTGTTCTCCAAACGAAAAATGACTCTCGTATTTTTCTAACAAACTTTACACAAAAGCATTGGTGAAAGAAAAAAGATGGATTTTCAGGGGTCGATAAGAGGCATTAGCATTATCATGTTAAATTACTTTTAATAATTTCCTTCTCCAATTCTGTAATACAACAGTTTGAGCACAGAACTGAATTGCAGTTCTGATCCTCATTTTAGTATTTTGTTTTATGATTTCTTGTGACAGTGAACAAGATGGCTGTTTTCTATTTCAAATGGCAGAAGTGGCTTAGCAAACAATAGGGCTCCATATAGCATCTGGGCAAATTAAGTGTGAATAAATGGCTATTATGTATAAAGAAATTGAATTGACTGAGGTGAAGGTGTGTTGTGTTTCTTGCAGAATGTGGAGTTCAGTTTTGATAACCTGTCACACCTCCAGAAGAAGGGATTTGCTATTGAACCTGTAAAGGGAAAAGTTGATCGTGGTCATGTAAAACGCATCAGCGTTTGTTGGGTGCCACCTGCTGACTTTGATGTAAGTAACAGTTGCACACTGCTTCTTAAACCGCCAGCACTGCAGCTGTGTTTTCACTGACTTAAAGGATCAATACAAAAGCTGCTTTGACACATTAAGATACAGGAACAAAAGCCAGTAACTATATGCATGATTTGAAGGCTTTCTATCTCATCTTTGACTTCCATTCATCCTTGTGATGAGAACAAGCATTAGTCACTTGCACTTTATAGGACTTAAAATAAATTCTTACAGACCACTGCGTTATGCAGTGCCGAAATACTGCTCCTATTCACTAAAAGATACTGCTTTGTTTGCATTCATGAAGTGACTTTCTTAATGCTCCTTTTTCAAGGAAACCTGCAGTCCTGCTGGTACAGAACTATGTTTCCATGGATCATCCTGCCACAGTGTTCACATTTCTTTTAAAGCCTGGGTACCTTTTCTTTCGGTGCATTCCTAGAAGTCAGTGGGACCTGTTTCATTTCTGCTTTATGAACTGCTTAATGAACCCTGTTTCCCTGGCATCTCCTGCTTTTTTGTATTGCAGAGTCTTAGTATGATTTCAAAACAGCCCTAAGGCTGTAACTGCCCTTCCCAATTAATCTTCTTGGGTACTTGTGGAGACTGAAAGAATCCACTCTGCTAATTTTTGTTGTCAGCAGTGTGTGGGACAGCAGAATGAGCGGCCTAATCCAAAATTAAAAGGATGCTGTCATTGCTTGGAAAGAAGGCAGTAAAGATCCTGGCATGACATACGAGGCTGACATAGTTCCTCTTGGCAACTACTAGTTGTTACACAAGATTGAATGCTAAATCATGGCTAACGGGGTTCACTTCTTTCCTAACCCTTTCTGCAGCATACTCTGCTGCTGCCTTGCCCAGTTGTCATGGATGTAATGTGGTGACAGCATCTGTAGTGCTCTGTGGGTAGAGCACTTAGTCATTGCTGCTTTGTTTACTGCAGTATGAATGTTGCGTGAAGACAGGAAACAATCAACCAAAAGGGAAGAGAGGCAACCTACGGCTATAAGGGGTGCATCTTACACCTGAGCTGAAAAATAGTTTAGAATTTGATCAACTGACCTTTTTGATCTACAAAAGAAATAGGTTGACTTTGTTTGTTTGTTTTTTTTGTAGGCCAGTGCCCCCCTGCTTGAGACAGCCATCCTGAACTTGAAAGGTGACATAAAGGAATCTTACCGAATCCTCTTTGTGGCAACAGTTCTATCTGCTCCCGCTAGCTGAGGGCCCAAAGCCATGTGGAAGGTGAAGACTTGATATTTGGGAAATCACTGGATCTCAGCTGGAACCTGGGAAGACTTTGAAACTGGTGCAAATATGTGAGGGGAGGAGGAAAGTGGATAGGAAGGTAACACGTACAATTCCTGCTTTTCTCCCCACAGATTCTGTATAAACTCTGTATCTACTAGCTTTATTTTTAGACTGACCTGCTGATGCTAACCTTGTAGTATAGGGAAGAATTAACAAGAGGCACCAAGTAGATACATCTACTGTTAATTGTAATGTCTTCCAAAGGCAGGAATTCCCTCAGAAGGGAGTGTCTTTTTAACTCTAAATGGGTGAGTTTCAGTGTCTGCTTCCAACTTCATATGCACTTAAATGGCTGTGGCCGTTTTCTTCTTTGTTTTTCCTACTAAGACTAGAATAAAGTACTTTACTTTAAGCCTCCTCCTGCTAGTTTGGGCAATCATTTTTACAATACTGCGTGAAATCTTCATGATCGAGAAGAGATGGTGACCGTGCTGTTGATGAATCACTGTCTATGATTAGACACTAGATCATATTAGACACTAGATCATGGCTGCTCAGGAACTTTATTTCTGTATTTGTTTTCATTTGAATTCTGACTAGGAACAGATTGCTGCAGGTTACTAGGGAAGCTGAAGTGCCTCATAGATTTAACTTGGGTCAAGAAGTGGTATCTGGTTCAGGGAAGAGTACAGAACCAGTTCAAGATAGGGAACAAGGGACCATGGAGTCAGCAAAAATCTGGAGCGTAGAAATCCCTTAAATCTTGCGTCATCTTTCATGAATCACAGTAAGCCTGTGATAAAGCTTCCTGACCACCACTGCAAAACCCTATGTCACTTGTGTAGTTGTTAAAATTGCTCATTTAGCTTAGCAGTAAGAAAACAGAACTAGACCGTTTGTAAATGTCACTAAGGTAAATGCCTCATGCTTGCCCAATTACGAAGGCTCTAGCCTTCATGTAACTTAGCTCTTGAAGAAACAATTCTGTTCAACACTTCACCTCCAAAGCAGGTTAGCAAGAGTTACTGTACATGGGGTGTTAAAATTGCCAGGAGCTGCTGCACATATAACATCAAAACAGAAATGTGAGTTTACAAGACTTCGGTAGGGATGGAGCCCACACTGAGAGGAAGATACAAAAATGTGTTCTCAGAAATACATCTGAGTTTTCCAGAAGCTTAAGTTTTCTGCTTCTCTAACTGTACTCCTGAACATCGTGCTCTCACACTGAGTTTTGCAACTGTGGATTGCTCTTGGATCACCAGATATGAGCTCTTGAACTTTCAGAAAAGTTTGGATCTAAATGTAGATATACTTGGTTCTAATCCAGCTGCAGTTTAATAAGAATGCCATTCACATCCACTTTATATTCCTTAAAACTACATCAAGTTCATTTCTAAGACAGAAAGTGAGAAAGTGTGTATCACGGGTATGTGTTCCCTTATCCAGTGACTTCAGAGATTGCTCCACACTTATGAATGGTGCTTTTTCTAAATGAGCTACAGTCCCATGACCCTAGTTGGTCCTGTAGGAAAATATTTCAGTCAGCAACACATGACATAACTGATAGAGCAAAGCCAGTGAATGCCAGCTGGAGGGAGAGCTGCTCAACTCAGTACTTCCGTGCTATCAGGTCTGCTGTTGATCCTTATTGCTTCTTACAAAAGGAACTTCTGCCTACAGGAGTCCAGATGTATTTCCTCCTGTTTCAGTAAAATCTCAGAAGAAAAACCTTGTATTTTGTCATGCTACAATTACTGTGAGAGATCTCGACAAAATGTTCTTCTTTTAGTTGTTCTTCCCCTTTGTTCTCCAATTGAAATCTTTCACAACCCAGTTAGCTTCCTTGCTTTATAGGTCTAGTTGTGTTTTGTTTTTTTTTTGGTTTTTTTTTTTTTGCTTACCCAGTCTTATGATCACCCTCATTCTGATCATCTGCATAGTGGCTAGCTGTCCTGATTTCAGCTGGGACACTTGGTTTTCTTCATAGTGTCTGGTATGATGCTGTGTTTTGGCTTCTGAAGAAAAAGTGTTGATAACACACTGATGATTCAGTTGTTGCTGAGTGGTGCTGCACGGAGCCAAAGACACTTAAGTTTTTCAGCATCTTGTTCTGTCCTGCCCTCGAGGTGCTGGGGGCACAAGGAGTTGGGAGGGGCCGGAACCAGGACAGCTGACCTCAGCTGGCCCAAGGGATGTTGCATGCCATATGACATCATGCAAAAAACTATAAAACTGAGGGAAACAGGCTGGGGGTCAGCTGCTCCTCGGACATCGCTCGGTGAGTAGTGAGCAACTGTGTTGTGCTTCACTTGATTTGTAAATATGTATGTATGTTATCGTTGCTATTACTCCTCTCTTTCTGTCTTAGTAAATACTCTTTGTCTCAACCTATGAGTTCTGCCTTTTTTTTCCCAATTCTCTCTTCCATCCCACTGGGAGAGGTGGGGAGGGAAGAAAAGGCCGAGTGGTGCTCAGCTGCTGCCTGGTTATGCCCCAGCACTCACATTACAGTTTTCTGCCATGTAACTGACCGCTGCTGTACCACTGCTTCAACAGCGTCTGACCTTTAAGTCACCTTCAACTCTGATGCAGAAGTACTCCTTTCCTCATATGGGTGCAGTTGGCTTTCGATGCATGTTTTCTTCTTCCCTGATGACGGTAAGACTTCTGTAACAAGCAACGGGAGCTTCTTCATGCTCTGGGTATGTGTGATCCATCTAAAACAGCTAGGCTTCATTGTGAAGAGAACTGCAGAAACACTATTGTTCAGAAGGGAAAGTTGCTAGGGGGATTAGTATAATCAAAGCAACAAAATATTTCCCCACAATTTTTCTCCCAAATAATAAATTGTAAGACAGTCACACCAACGTGTAGGAATTGTAACTGAATTTATAAATGTGAAATGTTGAATGCTGTTACCTTCTCTAGGAGCAAACCCATTTGCAGAGAGCCATCAAAACCTTTTCAAGTGTGTTTCTATGTGTTTTAAGAAGGCTTTCTAAAAAACACAGATGATCTGTTTTCCCGAAGCTTCGTTGCTGCTTTTTATTCCTGATTTCTCATTTCTTTTTCACTACACCTTCAAAATATCTCTGAAACTTCGCAGCCCCCAGGTGTGTGCTCAGCTGCTTGCAAATCTGATCGTTAGCTATTTTTAAAAATCAATGAGCAGCAGTCCAACACTGCTCCAGTGATACCTCTGACTGCTGCCTTCTCTCACAGAATCACAGAAGGGTCAGGGTTGGAAGGGACCTTAAGGATTGCAAATCTCCAACCTCCAGCCACACACAGGGCCACCAACCTCCTCATTTCATACCAGCCCAGGCTGGTGGCCCCATCCAACCTGGCCTTGAACACCTCCAG
>JAOWBP010004584.1:2585385-2605759 GCA_028571105.1 Tragopan temminckii
GGTCTAGTATTAACTAGCCTAGGATTAAATGGCGAGGCCGGTGGCCCTGCACGTGGCAGGGGGGTTGGAGATTCATGATCCTTGTGGTCCCTTTCAACCCTGGCCATTCTGTGATTCTGTGTCGGCCTGTCAGGCTCAGGTTCGTTCAGGACATCGGAGGCGGCGGGTCCTGTGTTTAATGTCCCCTCCTTCACCTCATCGCACCGGTATTGCCGACAGGAACGCGTACGATGTGCTTCCAGCAGGTGGCGAAACGCTCCCAGGCAGCGCTCAGCCAAACGCGGCTGTGTGCGGAGCTGTGCTCTGTGCTCCAGTCGTGGCTTCTTACAAATCGAAACAAAGATACAGTTGTGGTTCTTAGGTCTGATGATGCAGTTGCAGGACCTTTTCTGTCTTTTCCTTGCTGAAATCAGGGTTTTTTTTATGCACAAAGTCTTTGTGTATGCCTTACAAGGTTGACAAAAAAACAAAAAACAAAAAGCTCCAACCCTTCACCCTCTCAAATGTTGGAATTAACATGCCGTTTTGAGAAATAGTTCTTAAATAGTTTCTTTTTGGGAAAAAAGTACCGTTTGGTACTACTTTTACCTTAATATAAGGAGAAGATTGCTGTCCCGTTTTTACTTGAACTAGCGACTTAAATCTGCAGACATTTTAGGACCGCCAACTTTCCGAGGTTTCAGAGATTTAGGAGGGATTAGAACGGATGGTTTCAGACTATGAACAAAACAACAGATACAAGAGGGCAGAAAGCTGCTATCTTCACACATACATGAGGTGTGAGTAATCAGTTCTGTGTCACTCAAGAATGAAAATGCACCTCCACAGAATTTCTTCTTTAGCAGATCAAAGCAGCAGACAGACAGCAGGCTGCCTTCAGCCTACTGACTTTCTTCTTCCAAAGAAACAGCCAGGCTATATTTTCTGTTGAAGTCGATGGCAGTGGAATCATTGGATCCAATAGAGGCAAGTATGGGCTAAATAGCCCTGAGTTTGGATTAAAAAAATATTAGGGAAAACATCAATATATTTTAACATAAACTGGAAGAAGGCGTATATCCTGCTTAACACCAGAAATCACTGTGGTTGTTCTTTATTGATTTCCTCACTTGTTGGTAGCTTTCTAGCCTCTTAAAGTAGAGAAAATGAATAATATTTCAAGGTTGCTTTAAGACTATACCTCCTTTCTTGTCTCTTTCATGCAAGATGGAAGCACGCAGAAGCTAACTCACTTTTCTTGACACCACATTAGCCTGGAGTTTCAAGGAGGATTCTATGGGTAGACCAAGCTACACACATTTAAAATAAACTAAACCAAACCTGTATGCTTCTATATTTATTTTTCCAGGATATTTCAACAGCCTGTCTCTGTGGAAACATATTTTCAACCTGTTTTCCTTTTGTGTGTGAACACCAGCAGACAGTATACTGTGAATCTTTTTTTCTCACTGCATACCCTGATCCTAATCCTTTAGAAACCAATTCCTCTTCTGGAAGGTGACAGTGAAAGAAACTGTAGGAGAAAATAAATGAGTGTTTCTGCCACTGAAGACTTGGAACTGTCATTTCAGAGGATGGAAGAGAATGGTAAAGAAAAATTAAATCAAAAAAACAAACCCTGGGGATCTAATTTTCACCTTGGTTCTTCAAGAGTCATATTTTTATTGCTTTCCCTGGACCAGACTACTTAACCTTTTCTGAATTCTCATTGTTGGTCCAGCCACCATTCAGTTTGAATGAAAGGCGATCACTCTTAATGCAGTGTATTCCACATCCTGAAGGTGTCTGATGAATCCCTACTGAGAGTGCCCAGAAACACCACTGGAGGCAATCTAAAAATACTCGTAGCTGACTTGTTAAATGTGCTTTCTTTATAAAGGAGACGTTCACTTTTAAAATATGATATGCGATATGGTGTATAAATTATATGAAGAATCCTTCTAGCTTCCAAATATTCAAGCTTATATATGTGTATATATATTAGTTGTACATATAACCTGGAAAGATAAGTGCTGGGAAATCCTACATAGGTATCTAAAAAATATGGTAGGATGTACAGAAATAGATCTTGTGTGTTTGTCTAACTCTGAAAGAAACAGCAACAAAGGAAGGACAGCCTGGATGGAGTATCATGCCAGATGTTTTACAGATTACTCTGCATTCCATCACTCAATCTTTATTTAATCTTAGAGGACTGTGGTAATTCTAATACTAGAATAACCCAGTGGACTATGTATTTGTTTGCAGCTTCCAGCCATGTCTGTTCCCAGCTGGCCAATTATTTATTGTATTGTAAAGAAAAATGTCCTCTTCACCCCATCTGGTAACGCAGTGCATGAAAATTGAGGACTTTATGGTATTTATGCTAGCAAAGGTAATTCCAGTACTCTTTTCATCTCAGGAAAAGGTGAAGATATGTAGGAAATCCATGGCTTTGTACCAAAAGATGGAGGCTGACCTGTGGGCAGAGGAGTCTTTGCTTCAGTAGGATTAGTCACTGCTGTGCATTGGTTGGTCCTATATCTGCAACGACCACGAGTTTTTAGATACCTGAGAGATCAGGAATGTTTGGAGCTTTTTTTTTTTGGACCACCGTTTTGCTGAAAAGCGAACTCCAGTAACATCTGATTAGTTCTGGTGGTGCTATATTTTCTGACAGAGTGCACTTTGCTGTCTTCTCAGATTTGTTTTTACTGTGCATGACTTAGTAAAAGGAATAGCCATGACATAAAGCTTGTATAAGGAGAGGACAGATCCTTAATGCATTATGTAATGATGAGCTTAGGTCTTCAAAGTCATTTCATTTAAGACATGAGCTATAAAAGCAGAAAGAGGCAGTGCCTTGCATTTCAGCTGCCGAATTTTTCCAAATAGATACGTCCATTGCCCAAGTTGTTCAGTCTTCATTAGGAAGCGCTAGCTATATATGTTTGTAACACATTGCAGACAGTGTTACTATAACATCAAACAAGCTTTCAGTCTTTGCAAGTGTTTTAAGCCTTACAATCAAGAGAGCATGGGGGGAGATCACACGTATGGGTTTTTTTAATAAATATCCTAAGAAACTTTCAGTAGTCTTTTGTTATCTGTTCTGCTGCACAGGCAGCATATGCAGGGGGTGCTGTTTTCCTCTTAATGCGAAGTGCTTTCTTAGGTTAATGACTGAATATTTAAAATGAGAGTGTTCGTATTAAGTGCTTTGTTGTACCAACAGCAGAAGCCTCATTGAGTTAAATTGGTTTCGCTACATTATCTGTTGGATTAGGAACCCTGTTAAGAACTGATGTGAGAGCTTTTACTTTAACTTGAATAAATGCTTCTTTCTTGCCCAGAAGCAGGACAGGCTTATCTGTATATTAACCTTTTAATAGTGCTGCCACTGCAAGCATGTCTTTCAAACTAATGATGCAATGTCTTGTGCTTCATCTTGTGCTTTCTGTTTCTCTTTAGGTAGCAACAGCTATTTTTTAACATAAATTCAGTAGTCTGCATAAGAGCCCCACTGAAAGCACTCATGAGTACAGAATGGTCCTTTCTCTTCTGCTGTCAAGGCCAAATGAGAGTTTTATGAGCCCCTGGGTGCTGAAAAGGCAAGACTTCATTATGGGATGCAATCCCCGAGGTTATTTTGATTTTCCTTATAATGTCTTTTATCTTTTGGTTCAATAGCTGGAATGTCTACTTTATCCATTTTATAGGAGCTACAACTTCTATACAAACTATGCTTTATTAACACTTCACATTGAGAATGATTACATTAATACATATCCCACTTTCTTTCTCACAGACACACCAGGATTTTAGAGCAGTACTCTAATTTGATGAAAGGAATATAAATACTTCCAGGTACAGCCCTCATATATATATATATAAAGATATAAATATATATATATATTTCCTTCCTGATATTAGTACAACCCATCCAAAGCTTGTTAGCCTTCCAGTGACATCAGATTTAGCTTATTTCTGTTTATTAAGTGTGCCATAAAAATAGAGTTGATTAGGGCATTGTCCTTAGATATTAATGATGTATAATAGTTTTCAAATGGGAAAAAAACCCAAAAACATCGAACAATCTCAAATGTACAGAAGCTTCAGTTTTATTCAAAATTCCAATAATTACACAATACTCCTGTACTAAAGCCCCTCCTGTAAAAGAATCTGAATGGCATCTGTTTTATTTCTGGTTTTGGAAACACATTTCAAAAACTGTAACTTCACAATGGAGGTGTTCTGTCTTGTGCTGCTCTGCGTGTACAGCAGCAGGAACACCTGTTCTCCCCTCTGAGTCACCTCATTCCTGGGCTGGACACAACTGCCACATGTACTCTCATGTTCTGATTTCCTGAAATATTCTGATGTTTCCCCCCCCTCCCCCCTGCCCTTTATTTATGCTTCTGTCTACAACACTGTGACAGTCTAGCTTTCTGGCTTCAGTTTTGGTGTTATTTCTTTGTTTTGTTTTGTCCTGAGTTGTGGTTTTGGTGGTTTTTGTTGTTAGGTTTGTGGATTTTTTTGAGGGAAAGACTGTAGCCACCCTTTACTTTGATCAGTCACAAATAGCTGTGCACCTTGAAGATCTGCAACCAAATACAGAAAAATGCATTGAATAAACTTTTTGAAGAAGCCAGCAGGGTGTGCAGCCAGTGACTGGCACCCAGGTAGAGAAGCAGCTAATTTTGTCCAATAACCCCTTGTGATTACCTCAGTTGGCTTCAGGGTAAGGAGTTGTGTCAGGTGCACAACTACAAACTATTACTGCTGAAGTAATTAGATTAGACATTGCCTTTAGAACGTATGCAGCCACTTTCTCACTAATTACCCTAAAAAACCAGCCACTGTACACTACAGGGACCAGGTCACTGCTTTTTTCCTGTTCTGTAATAACTTTAATCCCAAAATCATGGATTACTTTATGATTTACATTCCATAAGAACTTGCTACCTCTATTTTCTCTGCTGTATCTAGTCAACCATTTCCCTTTTAGCTGTAGTTACTTACCCTGAAAGGCAGTGATAATAGCTAGAAAAACTGGCTGGATACAGAAAGGAACCCTGATTACCTTCACGTATAATGAGGGATGCACAGTTTTATTAGCTTTCTGAGTGAGATGGAATTAAATGTTTTAATTTAGTATGTAAGACTCAGGAACTGTGGTAAATAGCAGCACACAAGTACTGTTTGAGTGCACATACCTAGTTGGAGCCTGACAGTTTCTATGTCTCTCAAAAGGATTTTGCTTCTGTAGACCTCAAAGACTTAGTAAAGAAATCAGTATAATTATACCCGTCTTGCAGATGATGCAATTAAATGACTCCAGAAAGGTTCATCCCCACGTCAGTGGCAAGAGCTTAGTGCAAAATCCAGGTGTCTCAGTCCAGGGCCAGACTGATAAGAACTTTCTGGAAAAAATATAGCTGGATGATGGTTTGCACCTTCCAGCACATGGCTGGCAGAAAGTGTTTCCATTAGAACAGAAATAATCCACGTGATCCTCAGCCTGACTTATGATGGGATCATAGTCCATATGATAGTTCAGTTCAGGATCATTAATTTTTCTTCAGTGCATTCTTACTTCAGTGATATTGAGCAAGTCTCTTTTTAAGTTATAAATTTGTGTTAAAATGCTCTTTCAGCTCTGGTCATATGAAATCCAGCCGCGTGTCACAGATAGGTAAGGTGGGAGGGATATGTGACCCAATGCTTGTTTCCTCCTCATTGCAATTCCATCTGTCACTCATCAGCCATGCCCACCTTCCAAGCCCAGCACTGCTCTTCTCTCATTCACATCTTGTGTCTTGTTTCATCTTGCACCTCCCCCTGCTCCCTTCCATAGCAGCTTTCAGCCATCTCCTTAGCCTCCCTCATTCCCTCCCTCTCTCATGTAATACTTTCTGTTGCATCTTCTTTCTCTAAGTTTGGAACAACTTTATCTTTCAAGGCACCAGAATCCCCCAAAAAAGAAAAAAAATAAAGAATAAAAAAATCCCAAACAAGTGTCTTAAATACATCTGTTGTTTTAATCTATATCCCAATCTATTTACTGTACTTTTTTGATAGAGATTAATTATGAAACTTGTATTTGTTATGAATACTGTCTTCATTTGCCCAGATCCCTGGAGTTACTCACAGAACAAAGTGTTGTCTGTATGAGCATGGTGAGAGGATCCAGTCTTGAATGAAGGAGTGTATCTGAGTTCTCATACATTTCACTGTCAAATAAGGGAAGTGAAGAAGCCTACCATTATGTCAGCCACTGAATAAAAATTTGCAAAAATATCCAAAGCGACTGAATGACTTAAAGCCATTTATGACATCTTTGAACTTCACTCAGCCATTTAGTGCCAGATGCAAAAAGGAGGTTTTCAGAGGCACGTAGGGCAGACCGTCACTGAAACTAATAGAAGAAATTCCAAAATCCTTTCTGAAAATGGAGTTTGAGTTCCTTCATTACCAAGCACCTCTGAAATTGGTAGTGATCCGATGCAGAAAGGCTGAGCTCTCCCTGTTTCTGAACCACTTTTGCCTGCTTTGGGGCCCGCTGAAGTACCAAAGGTTACTATGCTTGAGTGTTACATCTTTCACTAGCTTAGATCTGAAATGTAATGCTGTCATTATTAACAATTCAGTAGAACTCTACGTAGTGTATTTTATTTCATGCTGTGACTAAGAGCACTGAAATGTTTTCAATACTTTATCTAAGACAAAGGAAAATTCAATAAACCCCCACTCACTTCTATTTTTACTTTTATCATGGGATTTTTGTGATTAAAATTTCCAACTTTGCCACTTGCACTGTAGTTAGACCATTCCACAGCAAATCACTTGTGTGGAAGCTAGGAATTAGCTGTTCCACTATGAAAAATGAAATGCTCTGAGTGTGAGAGGCTAAAACTTCATTACTTACCAACGCTTCAGGTGGAGAAAAAACACGGTAGTTCAAGATTTAAACTTCTGCAGTTATGTACATAGGAAATGTTTTCTCATGGTAAGAGAGGAAACAAAAGGAGCTGGGATTGTCGAGCAGAGTACAGTTCTTAATATATCAAATCAGATTGGTAACAAACTTTCTCTTGCTGCTTTAGTAGGAATTGATTGCAGGAGTTTCTTGACTAGAAATGTCTCAAGGTCATTGGAAAATATTTTGAGAAGAGATGGTACAGTACAGTTTCAGCAAAGAGTGTTTAGTGCGTAGGTACTGATCAGTTCTTAGCTCTTCACAAATTCTGGGCTTTTTACATTGTGTAGGCAACCCAGTATATTACATTGACTGCTGCAAAGGCTGCTGGGAACACCGCTCTGGCATATATATCGATGGTATCAGCATCAATGGGCTTAAAGAGGGACTTCAGACCACTCTTTTTATCCAGTTTCATCTCTTGCTGCTGCTTAGTCTCTCCAGTCTCTATTTCTATTGTGCCGTATGATCCAGGCAGACTTCTGGGGATTCGGTGCTGCCTGTTGGAAATGGCCAGTTCCTGGTTCACACCAGCTATGGAGAGGGAAAACAGAACAATGGCATTCTTCACGTTTATCTGCAAAGGAAAGGGGAAAATATGTAACAGCAATTTATAGTAATTTATACTTCATCCAAACTATCCACAGTACCGACATGGTGAAATACATATGAGAGTGATAAATGGTATTTATCATTTGCTTTGGCAGAAAGACCTCTGAAAGCTTCTGTGCTACCACATCTGAGGTCTGGCTCTAAATATATTTTTGAAGTATAAGTCCTGAGACAGACTTTGCATCTCTTCTTATTTGTTCTCCTTTGTTCTCTATTTCCCATCTTAAATACAGCAACCAATCATGCAAGGATATGTGTGGAGCTATCTATGCATTGACAATTACATTCAATTGTTTGCTATAATAACATGACAGAAGTATCAGAGAATTGGAAAGAGTGCTAGATAATGTAATCTAGGCTCTGTTTTCCTATGAAAAGCTGGACCTGATGGCCTTTCAGGGTCCATTCCAATCTGGGCTGTTCTATAATAGTGTTTCTATAAAAAGAATTTACTTCCATAAGGAGAAAACTTTGCAATGCAGATCCATTGCTTTTGCAAATCTTTTCGCACTGCTTGGCTTACTGACCTCTCCACTCTGCCTTCTCGCCTTGATCTTGTTCTTCTGCTTTTTCATGTAGTCAGCATTGAAATGTGCAAAAGCATATTCTACCAGTGCAGCGAAGACAAACACATAGCATATCCAGAAGTAAACATCAAGTGCCTTGATGGCAGATGCTCGTGGAAGCGAAGATCGGGCACTGACCATCAGTGTAGTCATTGTAAGAACAGTAGTTATGCCTGCAGCGTGGTGTGAGAAAGCTCCTTTAGGTTTCATAGCACATAATGAGCGCATTTACCAATCTGAAACTGAGGAATACTTTTCACTGTAGAAGACCCTTAATGGTATGGTTTCTGAATTTCCAAATGGGATTTGAAGAGCTTGTAAGGACTGTACATTTGCATGACTAAGGCAGCTTTGAACATCTTATCTTTGGTTTTCTTCTAGCTCTGGATAAAAACCAGAAGACTTACACTCAAAAACTTTTGGGTCTGGACTTGCAGGCCTTACTCAGGCAAGCAGACTAACAAGCTCTAGGAACACCTTTTTGTCACAGTTTCTTCAGATCAGTTCTTTTCTATGACTGCCTTACCTTCGCTACTGCTTTTAGCCATCTTTAGGTGTCTGCGTTCTTTATTGAGGTAACTGCTCTGATAGCATGACAGAAATTAAAGCAGGCAGGAAATATTTTAAAGGACACTCTCTTCTGCAAACTTAAACACAGTATTCATAAATCTGAACGGAAAACGATACATTAGAGAGCACAGTTACAACATCAGCATACCCTTTCCTGTTAGATCCCCATTCTGTTTGTCTTACCTAACGACACCCTGGCAGGCACAGCTGACTGACTGATCCAGAAGGACACCCAGGACATGGCCACTAGTAAGATAGAAGGGACGTAGGACTGAATGATGTAAACACCTCGATTTCGTCGAAGGTGGAAGTGGAGACTCAGCCTGGGAAACTGACCTGCTGACAAAAAGTGGAGACAAAGAAAGATTCCGACTGCGTGAGCTGCAGCTCAACTGATATGCAAAAGAACATTTCCTACAGAGGTGCAGATCTACGTTTTTAAACTAAATTCTTTTGGCCGGGGATCACAAAAAGCTTTTATGAATCTTTTTTGATTAGTCCTCATAAACCCTGCGTGAGGGTTTATGCAGTTCTCATCAGCACAGTTAGCTAAGAATAGGTCAAATGATTTGTCTCAGGTCATATCAATGCCAGATCTGAAAATAAAATCATGAGTCTTCTCAAATAACAGTATTGCTTCAAAATGTGTACTGTCTTATCATCTGCTGTAGAAAGTCCTCCAGATACTAAATTTAGATTTTTTAAAAGGCCAAGTTAATTTCAAACTCAAAAAAGAGCTTAGAGGAGATGTGCAGCATAAATGAGGATCTGAATACATGAAAGAGGATGAAAAATCAGCAGGAAAGAAATGACTCCAATCTTTTACAAACATTGCAATAAAGCCAGCGATATACATACACACCACTGACTTCTAATGGGTGGAATTAGAATGATTTGACTGTACGACATAAGCCTCATAACATTAGGTCTATTGGAAATTTTCCTTATCCAGAGTTGCAAATTAGGTCAGGAAAATTTGAGTTATACCTTATCATGCACTGTCTGACTATTCCATGCAGTATTTTCTCAAGCATATAGAGCTGAAGGACATAATATGCTATAGTGACTACCTGAAAGCAGAAGGTTACCATTTTTTGCAAACATGAGCTACAGAAAATTCATATCAGAAACCTGACAGATTGTTTAAATTAGTTACTTAGGAGGGGGGATTCTCTATTATAGAAATAGATTTTCCTGTATGAAAAGAATAACAGATACTGTCCCTGAATTGAAGACAGATCCTGTTACCAGATTTGAAGTTCATCAGTTCTGTTGTAAACTGGTAATTAGTAATTGTGAATTGAGCAAGCTGCAGCTTATCCAGCCCATGGATCTCATCCTGGTTTTCTGACCAGTGGTAGACAATGTCCTCTGAAGAGTAACCATCTGCCAAAAGAAAGCAGATTAGATACAAAGCTTGGGGAAGAAATTAAGAACCTAGAGGGCTCATTGTGGAAGTGCTGTAATTCCTCTGCTACACAGATTTTCATTGGTCCCATTGCAAACATGCTGTGATTCAGTCTAGATAATTCACTATCCTGGCAACATCAGTGTTTCCAGGATCCCATCAGGGGTAGCTTTCCTACAGGGAGAATAATCCGAGTTGATTTGCACTGACTAGCAATATGTGGTATGGCACAGTGCACTTCAGTGTCATGAGAAATGCCCATGTGCCTGCTCACAAGAGCAGAATAACTGCTGTTGCAGTGCTCAAACTAGGCTACCTGCTCCAGTTAGAGAACAGCAGCATAGCACAGATCCATGTCCATCCTCAAATGAAGTAGCTAGCTTCACAATCACCATGTATATCAGGCTATTCATTGCTGTAGTTTGGCATGGGTGCCAGCTGGAAGAGAGGCACAGGGTACCAGGGATAGGAGAGAAGGATGGGAGATGCATGAATGAATTTATGTAACATGCAAATCCATAGGAAATCGATCTTTGCTGGTGTTGTTGTTAATGCACAACTTGCTACAAAACCACTTTGTTTCTTTAAAGAGTCTTTCTTTTTACTTGTTTGTTGCACTGACATCAAAATCCTCAAATTCAATTAAAAAAAAACCTCAACCACCACCAAAATTCCCTGCAGAACTTGCAGAGGGAAGGAACTGATTGCTGGTTCAGTGTCTGCTGCCTCTACATTTGGTGATTACATAAGTAAAACTGGAGATTGCTATTTTTGACAGGATAAAAAATGGTATTGTGGTTAATTGCCTAGAAAACAAAGTCAAGGCTAAAAAATGAAAAACAGAATCTTTAATCAATAGGGCAGTGCTTCTGCTTAGAAACCACTACTCATATATCTAGAGCCCCGAGCTCCTCTAGATTCCAAAATATGCATTCATTCTTCACTCACCTTTTTGAGCACAGATGAATTTAAGCCAGTCTCTGAAATATTCTGATTGATTTTTGTGTAACAGATGGCTATGCGAAGGTTAGGCACAATCACATACATTAAAAATAGGGAATTCTTTCTTTTCCCCGTGCTTTCTTTTTTTTTTTTTTTTTTTCTTTTTTTTTTTTTTTCACTAAGGAAAAATAGCACACCAAAATTTTGCCCGTGGCTTCTTTACATCTTGCTGGACTTGATGGAAACCTCAGTAATGCTAGTGAAATGACTGTCACAATTCCACTAGGCTTTACATAAAACACAAAGTTCTGGACATTTGTTTTCAGCAGGACTGCAGGTTGTTCAGCTTCACTGAATTAAATCCCACATCTTTAAACTGGAGCTGAACGAGTATAGAACAGTCCATCACCTGACACACAGAGTAAGGGATGTGTGTTTGTACCCTTTCTTTCTAAACCCATTACATTTCACTGATTAAAGCAGAATCACTCCAGTAAGTTCCCTCAAGCTAAGAACCATACATGCAGGCTTTAAGCAAAATGTAGTTTAGATGAAATGCTGTACTCAGCCCTTACAGCTCTCCAAGTCCAACATGCATTCCTGCTCATCCATTGGGTACTTGGAGAGGTCCATGTCACACGCCACCGTTGAGGTAATCCTGTCCAAAGCAAAATGAACACCAGTTAGTGGCATGCAGGTATAGCTGTGGCCTTGCTTTTTCCTTGGAATTCAGAGACTAAATGGAAAACCTTAACATAACTAATACAACAAACTGTATTCAAAATACTTGCAGCAATTGTCTTTGCTAAACATATGTGAAATACAGAGGTTTGGGGCTGGGAGCTGAAGAAAAATCAAATGCTTCAATGACTTCTGATGACAAGAAAGACTTTTCTGAGTCAAGTCTGCTCCCTTCCAATGTCCCTAAGTTCATTTCTTCCTTCAGGATGGCTTTGAACGTAGAATTTCAAATGTACACATATCCATTTTTAGAATTATAATAGTTACTGAGTTCAGGAAAAGCACTCTTCCAAAGTGAAAAATACTTTCTTTGATTTAAATCAATAATTATTTTAGGAAATTTTCCAGGGTGAAACAAAAAAGAGTGATTACTTTTATAGTCTGCTCAGCAGGTGAACGCATGGCAGAGGACACTTGCCCCCCGTCCTGCTTACCTTATGCTGTATAAGATGACTCCATCTGGCTGGAGCCTGATCAGTTTGTTTTCCACAGTCACGTCATGGAACCAGGCAGACTTGGCATTCACTATGAAAGTATCTGGCAACCAGAGCTTGTCCACAAAGCGGCTGTCCAGCCCCAGTGTTTCATTGGTGTGGTTGTAAGACAGGCGGTCATCTCGCCAGCTCTGGTGCAGAAATACTGTCATGGTGTATTCCTGGGACAAGAGAAATCCCAGTTAGCAAGCGATGCTAAACAAAGACAGTAATGCCTCAGGACTTGGTCAAAAATAACTGAATTAGTTTAGAAGTGTCCCCTGTGCACAAAGGTATTTTTATCCTCTGCCACAGAACTGTCCACGCATTTTAATTTGTTATATGCTTTTACCTTGGGTGGTCCCAAGGTATCAAAGAATTACTCAGAGTCAGTGGTACAGATACCACGTCACGGGAATTGCATCTGTTGTACTGGGGAAAACCTGTTCATTTATCTCCAGAAGCACTGCCTTTGTTTTTGGAGGATTTTTAAAGCAAAACTAAAAAAAAAATCAGGTGAAGTTTTATATATCAGTAGTAATAGGAAAGATGGAGGGAAAGTTCTGGATTTCAAATTCAATCTATTGTGTTTCAGGAACGCAATTAATTCCTACAGTGGTTGGTTGTGAGATTTCTAAGGTGTTACACTCCATTGCTTTACTGAAAGGTCTTCATGTGGAAAGGAGGCACATCTCACAGCCAGTGCTCCCCTCAGCTTTTCAAGGGAAGTATTGTGGTGAAAAGGAATGTGAACAGCAATTGGAGCTAAGGCTGAAAATCAGGCTGTTAGTGGTGCAGGAGTTTCAGTGACTTATGCATATCTGGAGTCTTTTCATTGCCAGCTTCTGCCCAATCAGAATCTGCCTGTGTCTTAAGATACAAAGTTTGTTCTTTGTGATATCTTCTGGCAGTCTTTCCACTCCAGGCACATAAAGGATCACCTGTCTCTATTTCGCCTTCTGCACCTGCTGTCACTGCACTACAGACATTCACAACTAAGTGTAACTCATAACGTACCATGTTCACTTCTGAGATGTGGTCAATGCTGGCTACTTCAATTGCAAGAGCAACATTAACAGGAGGACCTGAGAAAAAATGTTTGAATGACATGATTTACATCATCATAGCAAGATTAGTATGTAGATGACCAAAGGCTGTTAACTTTTGAAGTATCAGTGATAAAGGAAATGAAATACAGTCACAGCTACTGAAACTTATGTGATCTCTTCCAGAAAACATGACATCTCGTTTCAGATAAGACATTGTGTCTTCAAGCAAACAGAAATTATTGCCACAATGTGGTCCAAAATTACTTCAATTTAGATATCAGTGGTTTAAGAACTGGAGCAGCAAGAAGGCTGCAGTGCTAATTTGTGTTTCAAATGGCAAAATAAAAACAGTTTGCTACTGTTTTCAGAATCCAAGTATAAGATTAACACAACTTTTTAATCAGAGGATGAAGTTGAGATAAACACCAGAGGGTAAAATAATGGTAAGAAATAAAAGGCACGACTCTCAATTTCTCACCTCCAATCCCAGGCCTGAAGTTACGTGCATAGCCTTTCATCAGATCATCCAGGTTGGGTAACCAGGATATTTCGATGTTGGAGCCTATGTAATCTCCAATGTCAGTCATAGCTCTAGGTAAAGAGAATCGGAATCTTTTAAAACTTGCCCACATTTACAAACATAAAAATAACAGCAAATGGAAGACATTGTCCTCTTTTACTCCCTGACCACCGACAGTCAAACCAGCTAAGCATGAGTAGAACTTCAGAAGAACAATATAGTTTATGGTAGAAGACTATTTCAGATTTTTCTGTTTAAATCAAAACATATTCCAGGAAATCCTGCGGCTTCTGTCTGCAGTAAAAGTAGTTACTTTCAAAAGTATTTTTTTCTTGAAGAAAACAGTTTTAGAAATGCAAGGAAAGCATAAGGAGAACCAAGATGCTTCGTATGCTGCATGAAATGCAGCTATCTGGGTGGCTGGATTGAGTGGAGAAAGTGAGGATCGAGGAAAGATGGATCTTCTCAAATGCGATGCAAAAAAGCGTAAAAATTACTCAACTGGAATTTGGATTGAACATCTTTGATGCTGTGAAAAGCCCTCAGATACTGAAAAAACAATGCTAAGTAGAAGGTGTACAGATACCTGTGTGATGCACATATATGGACTAAAAGGAATTTTAACAGCGAACAGAAAACAGTGAACCATTGAAAGCCGCTTCCCTGCAGTCTTAAGTAACACTGTAGATATTCCATAATCTCTTACAAACAAGGCAAGCTCAAATTCTCTTCGAAACTGAGCTGGCAGGCTTCATTTGCAGCAGATCTGTGCCTGCTCACATAATCCCTCTTGCCAGCGCTGTGATTGACACAAAAGGAATAGATAAATGGAGGACTGTGACAACGTCTGCCACAACTATTTGCAAAGAATTGCCAGTGGTTTGGGAGAGGCATCTATCTGAGTGCAGGTACTGTCTCGGAGCTGTCTGAGCACTGCTTGAGCATCTCCTCCTGAGGCCAGCAGTAAATACAGCATTTGAGAGATCTATGTCACTAGTAACAGAGGAGAAGCTTGTTAAACATTGACGAAAGACTGCAGAGTAATATACCATAAATATATTCTGCCTTGGTACTTACATAATTTTCTTAGAGTGTTCATGTGACATTGACCCAAATAAAGCACACGTTTTTCTCTCCAAAATGCACCAGTCCGGGCGTTCAGCTCAGCACGTGCCGCTTCTTCTAGCTCTTCTGAGTAAGGATCTTGGCAGACTCAGAGCCATATAATTTGGAATAAAATTTAAACAAAGGCTTTGAAGATTTATAATAGATGTGGTAATGTTTCTTTTGTTCTGTATCACATCTCACCAACCACATAAATGCATTTTTCACATTAGGTACACGGGTGCATCCCCAGATAACTGATTTATACTCGGTCACTTGCTACAAGGGAAGTAATGGCATTATAAGGACTGCCAGGAGCCTCATCTTTTTTATTCAAAAAGTATTTACAGTGTGCAGCAATTACCCTGTGTCAGTATTCTCTTGTAATGGCATTTTGGAGAGTCAGAAAGCTAAAAGGAAGTTAAAATGACAGCGTTGGGTTAGAAAACTGTGGGCCATAGCTTGCAGTGTTTTAAGCAGATTACTGTCTAGAGGGAGTTTTACTTAAATGTCCATGACACAATTAAAAAGAATCTGGTTTCTATTATTAATAAAGCCTTAAGGTCAGATCAGTGTAACAAATCTGTTGAAGTTAGTAGAGCTATACGCACTTAAACCAGAGGGAGTTACAGAAGTGTTACACTGCACCCAGATCCGGTGCTTTCAAGTGACATGAAGGATGGTGGGAGAATTTCATTCATCCTTCATAAGCAGTGGGGATTATATATGGCCTTAAATATTGTTCATGTTTTTTACCTGAAGAAGGAAGAGTGGCGTAGAAAATATTCATTGGAAGGGATTAAGTTTTTGTAACGCAAGCAGTAAAGATTAGAAGAAAGGAAACCACTAATAATGGAATTAGCAAATTTGCTTCCTAATGTAGGCTGCTGTCAAACTTGTTTTAGTAAGAAAAGGAATTTGTAAAAGTAAGCTGTTGGCTTGTAAAATCCAAGGGATGTAACAGCTCATCAAAAAGCTTATCTTTACATTGCACCAGGGCAGAGCGGGATGCCCAGGCGACTGAGCAGCATTCTCATGTGTACTAAAGGCGCTCTGGAAGTCATTCTCAGAGCTGAAGCTGAGGGAGATGGTTTGTTATCTCAACTCTTTAGACACATCTCATTTCAAGCAGAGAATATATTTTCATCCGTACAAATGTGGAGTTTCAGCACTGTGAGAAGTTCCACAGAGCTGGTTGTTAACAGCAGAAAACAGATTACTGCTGTTAAATCTATATAAAAAAATTAGTTCCTTGTATAGTAGGCAAAGGAGAGAGGAAATCACTACTGGTAGACCTGGAAATACTACAAAGGTCTCCTTTGCCTAACAAAATTGTCCTTGTCACAGGTTGCGAAAGCAGCTCTAAGCAACAGATCTCAAACAACAGAGCAAAGAAACCCATTTTCTTTAGAGCTAAGTATTCTCAGTTTAGAATCAAAATACATGTATACTAGAATCCTTCCTTTTCAAGCTGACATCTTTCTCCCAGCTGCTATGGGACCAAGATATTCTATTCATCTGGACTGATCTGGAGAACCATCAGTCAACTCGGACAGCGTGTCTTGTTAGAGGCTTCAGGCAAGTGAGCTATTAGCCTATCTCCACTGCCTTCTGGAACACTGCTTGAAAATGGTTGCTAGATATTTATCAACTTTACCAGAAAAAATCTGGTACTTAAACTGAACACAGGAAAGAGGCAACCTATATACTCTGTGTGAATAAGTGCATTACAGTGGCTCAGTAAGGTACAACATTAGCAGTACTATTTTTGCACAGCAGTGCCAGTAGCTCTAGCATCAGTGCAGAAGGCTCAGCAGCATCTCTGTTTGTGGCCAACCAGATACTCGTCTCAGATCACACTTGTAGGGAGAGTGCTCTAACCTTGTGGCAAAGACATACTGCAGTGGGCTGAGGAAAATCACTTTTTGCACTAATACCGTGGTATAATCACTTTTTGCATCTCCCACTGCTTCTTTAAATCTGCTAGCCTGACTGATTCCATTTGGGACAGTGGCACAGTCGCTATACCAATCTTATGATTTGAAAGATGGAAATACCAGTTTGGCTGATAGTAAGGACTGGGATGGAGTATATTTCCTTTTCTGTGAGATAATCTTTTGGGGCCTATGGCCCCGATGTCACTGCCACTCAAGAAAACTTCTTTCTTGAGAAAAAGACAAGGAATATCCAGCAAGGTCAGTGAACAATCTGGCTTCTGTCAAGCTCCAGGATTATCCAGGGCACTGTGTGTATCCTTCCCATCTGCCATTCCTGACTCTAAGTGAGGCTCGCTGTAAATATGTTCTGTATTTTGAAATGTAATTGAAAAAGCATTAGGCTTAATTCATGGCAACCTTTTGAACATCAAAGCTCCATCAAAGCGCTAAAACTCTCTGAGTTTTAAGCGACAGAAAATAGACTGCTCTGCATACATTCACGTGTTAAAGCTTCTCCATTTCCATGACTAGGAGTAAAAGACTGAGGAGGTTACACTGCAGGAGAACAACTGTATGCAAGCATATAAAAGCCATCTAATATTGTAGGATCCTAAATGTGAAAGACACACCTATTTTTAACTAGAGATTCATTATGAGACTTCTATTATTGCAGCATCCAAAGCGTATCAAACTCTGATAAAGCAGTCTTTCCCCAAAGAGCTGGCAATCATAGAAATGCCAAATTTCTTGCCACTTATCATGCCTCAAGCAGACCCGGAATCTTTTCCAAAAACGTTCACCTGCAAACAGCACTGGCATAAGGAGAATGTGCTGACTGAGGTCGAATCAGGCTCAAACAAGCACGCGACAGAGAATTGCTCCAAATGCAGCTCTGTTGAGCACTCTCACAGGGCACTCAAACACAGGAAGCAGGCTGTGTGCGTTCCCCTCTCCTCTGCCAAACCTCAGCATCCTTTTAACAGGTAGCTCTGCCTTTGGGAACATCTCATGTGGTGCCACCAAGCTCAGAATTCTCTGAAAGGTTCCTCTTCTTTTGCACACAGGTGCTCACAGTTGGCAGGGTGCAGCTGCACGTCGCACAGGGAATTCCGCGCCTTTGGACATCCCCTGTCACCAGAACCATGAATCAAATCACATTTGGAAAACAAAATCAGAGCAATGGAAATGTATCTTCTGATAGTTCAGCCCGTTATGATAAAACCACGGTATCAGTAAGGCACTGCTCTCTCTGTAAAACCCTGTAAAAATAATAAATCATATGCCAGCGCTCCAATAAAGAAAAATAAGAAGGTGAATGTGCTTCCTGGGCTCTTCCAAGAATTATTATTTCATGCACCAAAAGCCACCTATGTGTGAGTAATTTTAGTGATGCAAAGGTAAAAATCTGTTTTAATTCCATGTAATAAACTCATCAAAAAGACACTTCCAAGCAAGAGGACTGATTTGCTATAGGATTAAAGAAGGTTCTGCCATAGCCATGCTAAACCCTGAATCATCAGAAAACTGTGCTGTACTAAACAGAGCAGCTTTCTTTGAATATTGAATGTCTTACACTCGGGCATATTTGGAAAACTACTGCAAACTGAACAGCTCAAAATTCGAAAGCTAGACTTTGCCTTCCTGTGCTCTGTGCCACGAGTCTGTATACTGCTAACAAACAACGTCACCATTGTGGAACTGGAGGAAGAAAACCAAGTAACAGGCAATTAACCCAGCATCATTTATCTAAGAAATTACAGGTTGCACATATCCTGGCAGTTACTGTGCCTGGAAACAGATCATGAAGACAGAAGCTGAGAAGACTGATTGCTTCTTTTTTTTTTTAATATCTAAACACTACTTTTCAACCGAAATCCTCAGTCCTCGTCCGAGCTCAGATAGTTTGGGATCAGTGAAATGACAGGCAAGATCTCGATGCCTTTTGGTCAGAAGCAATATCTTCTGTGCCTTCAGTGTCACAGTGCGCGGCTGCAGGGCACAGAGGTGTCGGGGCACGGCCGAGGTCATGGGATGCAGCGCTGTGTCAGTCCTGGACAAGAGCAGCTGACATTCCTCTGATGTGAGCTCCTTTTCCTTCCCAACGGAGAATAAGATCTCGCTAATTAATCCAAAGGCCATGACTGCATTGTTAGTTTGTACACCACTCTGAAGTTGTTAACTATAATACAGAAGTGGGTAGACCCCTTAAATACCACAGCCACGCGTGCTCTGGCTGATGTAGGCATGTTTTTGCATGCAGCAAGTCCTTTTTAACTCCCCCTCTGCTTTCGTTGCATAATCCGGCAAGCTTTTTCCAAATCCAGCCTCCAGATCAGTAGAGAATATATAGAGAACATAGCTGGTTGCCTAGCTAACACCTTCTGACTGACTGCGACTGCGAATCGCAAACATTCAGCTTTGGAATTTATTATTTAAAAAAAAAACACGGTGTTCCTCAAACTTTTCCCGAGACGCTCACCAGCCCAGCCCTTCCCCTGGAGCCCGGAGCAGCGCTGACCGCCGGGACGGCCGCGGCCGCCGCTGTCCTCGCTGTGTCCGCCCCGCTCCGAACGGCTGCTGGGGCGGTCCGGGCTGCACCGTGCGGTGCGGAGCCATCGCCAAAAGGGATTGCCCGTAATTTAGAGCGAGTGCCGCGAGGAGAACTCTTCCCCGAGCGTCCCGTTCGAAGCGCGCCCCGCGGTTAACCCAACAAACCGCCGCTCGTCCGCCCCGGCTCCTCCCGGCCGCGCCGCCCGGTTCCCGCTGGGCGCCGCAGCCCCGGGGCAGCAAAGGAGGGAACGGGAAGGGACCGCCTTACCTGATGCACCTGTGCTGCTGGGTGCACAGTAGGACCAAGGCAGGAAAAACCCAGGTGAGAAATTCCATTTTACTCCCACGTATTAGATCGCGGCGCACAAAAGCGAGGCTCCCCGGCTCCTTGGGCAGCTCCGAAGCTCCGCCGGTGTTGCCATCGTTCCTGCGGCAAGTTGAGGCTCAGTTTCAGCGCCGTATCGCTGCCGGGCAGCGGCGACGGCCCCCGCCGTCTCGTCCCCCCGCTCCGCTGCGCTCCCCTGCCCCGCTCGGTGCCGCCCGGCCCGGGGCCGCCCTGCCGGTTCCGTCCCGCCGGGAGATCCGGATGGGGGCAGCGGGATCGGCTCAGCAGCGCCGCGCTCCTCCTCCGCCCGGCCGCTCAGCGGGCTGCCGAAAATAGCCCCTGCAATTACAGCTCCATCCCACCCAGCGCGGGAGAAAGAGAACTAAAAGTGCCGCCGAGACTGCAGACGCGTCCCGTGCAAATCATCGCCGGGAGGAGAACGGGGAGCCCGGGCTGCGTGCGGGATGGAGGTTGCAGCAGAGCCGCCCCCGCCGCCGCCCGTCTCCGCCTATGCGCTGACCGAGATCATCGCGCCGCTCGGCGCCTCGGGCCGCAAGACGGCCCCCGACACCTCCCTGCGCGACGACAGCCCCGACACCGGCGAGGTGCTGCCAGGGCT
>JAOWBP010004584.1:2605859-2656869 GCA_028571105.1 Tragopan temminckii
GCCCAAATTACAATCTTAGCACAAATTAAAGTGGCATGTTCAGAGAGCCACTTATCTTTACTTAACTGCAGTAGTTTCAGTACTGCTGTTACTTGTAACTTCAGGTAATTGTGCAGGCTTCCTGACAGTTTGGTTTAGGTTGTCTAAATGAAGCTAAATGACTCTTACCATCTCCAGTTGCTGACGACAATGGTGACTGTGTGCACCTTTTTCTCTATGTTTACTTTAGTCCATCAGCCAGGAGCAAAGCAATCCTCCTCCAGCACACCTCCTTCAAGCAGAGCGCAGGGAGAAAAGCAAACAAACAAACAGGAAAAGAAAACATCACTTGCAGCACCTTTTCATGTAATAGTAACAGCCTTTTGGTGCCATCATCAGCTATGGCATTTCATTCACACAGAACACTTGTGGGCACATCACATATGTTTTTCCACTCAACGTATTTTTAAATGTTTCCCAGGCAACTGTTTCAATACAATATGCCTCCTTGGCAACCTGGTACCCACAAATGCCATGTCACTCTCCTCAGCCCTCTTTTTTAGGTCTTCCTATCTTGGCACATAAATGTCACACGGCTGGATTTTCTACATACAGCTACACAGGTCCTGAACCCGTTCCTACACCTTGAATGGGAAGGCTGAATGGAAAAGATGAGCTGCTCACTCATCTGTGCACATTAACAAATTCAAGTTCCGGTGCGGTGCCGGAGGAAGCAGGTTCCAAAGCCAATGACTTTTCATTGAAGGCTACGTCACCTAGCACTAAAATTAGGGAGAGCTTACATAACTGTCTCCGTTCAGCTGATTTTCTCAAGAAATGGCAATGGGCTCGCACTTCTCAGAACGAAACTGTGTGTCATCATTATTCTCCTGCCTGTGCTAAAGGAAATCTTTCACAGCTTTCTTAATTTTGTGGCTTGAATTGTAACACGTCCCATCAATGAAAGTAGTCAGAATTTCCCATCTTTCTGCAGACAGCTATCAGTACTGCATGAGCCCATACGGCTCAGTTTCTCTTCCCAGTGCTGCATTTGCTGCTGCTGGGCTGCAGAGGACGGAATGCTGGAGTCCCGTGGCTGCAGGAGCTCTCACTGATGTTTTACTAGACGTACTTCAGCTCCCTGTGCTATCTTTAGGGACATTTTCTTTACAGCATTTAGCAGAACGGACATGCTAATTCTAGAGTGAAGTCACAGCATGTTTGACAAGAACAAAATTTATCAACATCTACTCCTTAACCAAGTGTGAATTAGATCAAGTAATCACAACACAATAACATTTCAATTTTCTAGCAAAGCACTGTTTATTCTTAACATTCTCCTCTGATCCTGGAGCTATCACTACAGAACCAAAGATATTTAAAAGGACCAAAACTATCTGACAGCATCAGTTTCCATAAAAAATAAAGAAACGTTTTAACAATAACTGTGTGGGCTTTAGCCCCAGAGTGGTACATTAACAAAATAGTAGCTCATGCATGCAATTATATCATTCTCCGAGAGAAACCTTGCAGAGACCACGGTGCCACTTCTTCATCGACTACTCCATAACAATAGCTGAAAATTACAATTTTTCCAGGCTATCAATCGCCTGACACTCCAAATTCTACACCGGCAGCAAAAATCTCCTCCCTGTCTGTGAGCTGTTGTATCTGTAATAGAGACCCTGCATTACCAGGCTTTCTAATTCTTCCCAAATGCAGAAGCTCTCATTCAATGTTGCAGCTGTTGGGTAGGAAATCAGAAATAGCAGAAGGCGGATTAGTTGATAATGTACCAGTTCTTCCCCAGCAAATGCTGCCACCTGCGTTTTACACTCTCCTCTTTCCCTCAGCCCAGGAAAAGATCACTTGGTTTGTTTGGCAGGCTTAAATGATTGTGGAATTGCAAAAGGATTAGAATTTGTTATAATAGCCCCTTCTTCCTGAGAGCAAAAGTTAAAACTGAGGCCCAATTTACAGCAAGAATCAGGAAACATGTAAGTAAAGATTAAGCATGTGCAGCTCGATGAGCCTCTACAGGGAGTAGATAACTGCACATGCTGGCACTCCATTTACAAGGAAATCCCTAAAGATAATCTGTAGAAGCATTCTAGCTTCCAAAAGCTCAAATCCTCCGACCATTGGCTCAAATCCAGTTAAGGCTGCTGCTGATGAAGACTTCTCTTTGCATTTCCATGAGAACTTTTGTATAAGATCACAAAACACTGCAGCTATTGAATTAAGCAAGACCCAAAGTCAAGAGAGAAGTAATGGGATTTCCATGCCAGTCGAGGAAACTATAGCAATGATCTCACCCAGCATGGCGGAACCAGGAGCAGGTCCTAATCCACACTTCACCTTCATGCTACAGCAAGTCCATTTTTAATTCCGGAAAGATGCAAATTAAAAGTCGTCAGCTATACCAGTAATTTCCACTATTCCTTTCATTATATTCCTTCCCTTGTCATCCTTGCCGTGCAATAATTAATTGTTAAGCTCACCCATAACAAAGCTGTTACAAATGTTCTAATGCACGAGTCACAGTACCGCACAGCAACACCTGCAGCACGAAAAACAGCCAACGCTTCTGAAGGCCATACCTAACAGCACCAACCTGCGAGTGCAATGCATGCTTTAGGAGGAGAGGATTGCCCAGCCAGGATGCAAGGGGTCACAAGATGGGTAAAGCACTGACAGACATCACAGGAACAAAGGAAGGGACTGCGGTGCGAGCAGTCATTCCTGTAGATGCACCCAGCAATACGCACAGGCGCCTGCAGACGTGAGCTCAGCCAAAAAGCTCTCCCTGCCCCTCAGCTTTTCTTCAAACAGGATTTCTGTGCTGTTTGCTGCCGCCAAGCGGTGGTTATCAGCAGTGTAACACAGCCTTCATGAAGGCCAGCAAATAAAATCAGACCTCACTTTCCTTGTCATGGCATTTTCAGCCACGCACACTGAGCCCCTCTTTTCACCTACACTTTATTTCTGTGCAGTTCCTCCTGCTGTTCTTTGCTGTCTGCTGCCATCACTGCGGTCCTTCCTGCAGCCCTAAAGCTCCACATTCACCACTCCTCACAGAATAACAGAATGGCCAGGGTTGGGAGGGACCTCAAGGATCATGAATCTCCAACCCTCTGCCACACGCAGGGCCACCAACCTCCACATTTCATACCAGACCAGACTGACCCCATCCAACCTGGCCTTGAACACCTCCAGGGATGGATGGAGCATCCACAGCCTCTCTGGGCAGCTGTTCCAGCACCTCACCACTCTCATAGCAAAGAGCTTCCCCCTGACATCCAACCTCAATCTTCCCTCCCTCAACTTAAAACCATTTCTATCAACTTAAAACCATTTCTTAAAGCCACTCCTCACCTGGTTCTGCCTGGGATGCCGATAGAGCCTGCCCTGCCGGGGGGAAAGGGAAGACCTACACGCGGAACCTCGTCTCCTCTCTCTGGGAAGCAGTTTCTAAATGGCAGCAGAAGCAAAAAGCACCACAGTTATTTCCGGGGTGCTGCAGCTGATGAGAAAAACACCCAAACACAAAAACCGTCCTGCCACAAGAACTGACCAGCATCGCTTCTTCTGGAAAAGGAATCAGATCTGAGATGTATTCTTAATCTACATTAACACTTGAGTTCGCAGCCGTTGGCTGCAGCCACGCACGGCAGCGCTTTGCTGTGGGCACAAAGGCCCACGGAGGGCCTCGTGAGCGTTCCCTCACAGCCGCGCAGAGCGGGAGGCGGCAGCTCCAACCCCCGCTACAAGAACGCAAATTATTACTGAGGAGATAGCTTTCCAATCCGAGCTATTAACTCGCTACGGGCCGGGCCGAGCCCATCACGCGGCGGGGCGACGCCTCCCCGCTCAGCCCGCCTCCCTCCCCGTTCAGCCAGCGCGGCTCTGAGGGCGGAGCGCCCCGTCGGGAGCAGCGGAGCCGCCCAACGGCCGCGCTGAGGCGGCGCCTTTCCCGCCCAACGGCCGCGCTGAGGCGGCGCCTTTCCCGCCCAACGGCCGAGCGCGCGCAGCGCCGCCTCCTCAACCGTCCCCGCGCGTGCCGCTGCCATGGCTGAGGAAGGAGCCGCCAAGCTGCGCCTCAAGCCCAGGAAGGCGCCGACAGCCCGCAGCCGGGAGCGCCAGTGAGTGCGGGCAGGGCGGGGAAGGGCTCCGCGGAAGGGGCCTGGCGTGGGGAGGCGTTTCCAGCCTTCGCGGAGGGCGGGAGCGGCGGCACCGCCTCACGCGGCCGCGGGCAGCGCGTCGGGCGCCGTTGCGTCTCCAGCACGTTGTGCGGTTGTATTTAAAGTCCATTCGCAAAGCACCCGAGGTCTTATAAAAACTTGAAACGCACCGAGCCCTGCGCCTTCTGCCTTTGCCACCACGTAGCGTGTGCCGGGATGGGGCTGGTGAGGAAAGCTGATGTGTGAAAATGAAGCTGGATTTCTTCAGAGCAGGAGGAGTTCTCTTTTCCAGCCCTCGAGTAAGGGAGGATGGAGGAAAGGAGATCCTGCGGTCGGAGGTGGCCCTTCCAAAACATCCTCAGGTGTTCCTGAGAATCGTCCTCATCGTTCAGCATCGCCTCAGGGCTGCCAGCCCGGAAAACCTTCAGCCAGAAGTGGGAACAGCAGAGAATTCTCACTGACAATCCTTCCTCTTCCAATTGGCTCGATGCAACCCTGCACGCATAAAACCCTTATTATGCTTACTTTATGGTTAATCCTTTCTAATGCCTTCCTAGGAAGGATTAGATAGAGTTGTTTAGAAAGCTAATCAGTAATTTCAGATTGCCACGTGGGAGCAGCCGAGCACACACAGGAAGCGTTGCCTTCCTCACTGCACACAATGATTCTGTGCTCAGCAGGTGCCACGTTTGGTCTTTGAGAAGAAAACAGCAGCTACACTTCACTGTACCACTCAGAAATGAAGACAAGAATAAGTGCCTATATCTCATTTGTTAGAAGTGGAAGGTAATGCTTTTACTGGATGATTTGGAAAGCAAGGGTAGACTGCAAAATGAGCTTACAGACAAAATAATTTCTCTTTGTTCTAGAAGAAGCTTGCTGTAGGCTAGACAAAGGTTCCCTTGATAAACAAGTGGTATAATAAACAGCTAAACTTTTTTTCCTCCACAGGGAGTCTCACCTCTTTTAAACTGTGAGAAGTCTGCATTGGTGTACTTATTCCTACTGACAAATGGCTTTTAAGTGCCTCTCTGTGGTTTTATATGCCAAAATTGTCAACTATAATACCACCTTCAGCACATAGTGCTACTTGATCAACAGAAAATAGGTAAGAAGGGAATTCTGTGTAGTGCAAATGGAAGAGGCATGCCAATTTGCAATCATAAAACCCCTACCTGTGCTTAGCCAGGAACAGAAGAGGTCAGCATGCTTAGCCATTGTGTTGGGCTGAAATAGGTTAATACACTATCAGCTACTGGACATTTGATTTTAAAACATCTACCTGGCTAAAGCAACAGTTAGGAACATAAGTGTTTTAGGAAACCTCAGCACTATGCTAGATGAATTAAGAGGCAGAATAATAGCTATGTAAAATATCTTCTTCCCTCTTTCCCCATCCCAACTACTGGAACTCCTTTGCTTTTCAGAGCATCGACTGACAGAAGTTCCTGGTTTGAAAAAAATGATTTAAATGAGTGTGAAAAAACATGGAGCTTACTACTGAGGAACATCAGTCAAGATTTACAATGCACAAGTTGGCAAACAGTGCCCAATTTTCCAGAGTTCTTCAGAAAGGTAAAGGAAGTGCACTGTATCCTGTTTGTCTTTGCTTTGTGCCATGTTTACAATACTGACAGTCTGAATGAGGGTATCAAAGACAACACTCTGAAATAACTTTTAAATAGATGATTTACAGCTCTTTACTCACTACATACATTGCAGGGAATGTAAGGACAATTTACGTTTTCCTGCAAAGAGTGTCTCTGTGCAAGCATGAGTACCAGCACGTCCCTAAAGAAAGGGAATTGGAAAAAGTAAGAGGTAGTAGATTAATTACACAGTACCAGGTTTTACACTGCTCTATTACTGAGTAGAATCTTAAAATACAAGACACTGCACTTCTAAAGCAGATCTTTTTTCTCCCCTAAACAACAGCAGGTATTTTTCGTGGGAATACAAGAAAAATATCCTGTTTGTGTTCAATCAGTGCGAATTATTTAGAAATGCTAAGACTCTTCTAGGAAGTTGTTAATTGGTTTGCAGGTGCTGGAGGTAGATGTAAAGAAATGCTCATTGGATGCTCATTGCTTCCAACGTAGTTTAGCTTTCTCAGTCTTTGTAGTATGTCCAGCTTTGTTTATAGTGTATGGATTTGTTCTGAAGACATTGTGGGTATATCACAGAGCTCTGAGGAAGAGGGTCTACAAAAACAAGAAGTTTTCAAAATTGGAATGAAAGACTTTCACTGGACATCATTCCCATCCTTTCACAAAGAACAAAATCTTAAACCAGAAGATTTTAGCTCCCCTCAGCTAATAGAAACACAAACGGAGCATTTACATGAAGAATGGGACCAAGCAGATGAACTGAAAAGTTTACCTTCTACATCTGAGCAAAGATGCTGTAAAACTAATACAGACCCAAAAAACATGGCTGGGGAAGACACAGGAGGTTTTTCCAAGGCAGATGTAGATCTCAAGCCATTTAAAGATGCTCAGCATAAAACTACATGCTACCTGGCATCGTCACAAAGAACTGTAAAAGCTCCGAGCGTTCAACAGCATTGCAGAGGGACTGTGCAGAACAGCAAGGAGAACAGAAAACAAGAGAAAAGAGAGCTTCAAGCACAAATGCATCAAAGCAGTATTTCACTTGGTGAGACCAGAAGTGTGCCTGCAGAAAGGAAACCTCCTCTGGTGAGCATGGCTGGAAATGAGAGCTGCAAGGAGAATTCTGGACATCAGAGTGAAGGATCAACTCTTGACAGCTGCCCAATGTGTCTGATTCCTTTCAGTGAAACGTAAGTCTCCTATTGCTTTGTACTGTCTGCCAACTATACAAAAAGCAATACTTTTGGCTGCATTCTATGTGATGTTATGAAAATAAAGTAGGCAAATTTTTTTCTTGGCTTTTTAATGGCAGAATTCAGCCCTCCATTACTCTAACTACCTCTATTAAAAAATCTCCCTTCCAGCAATTTAGCACCCACTCTACAATTTACTGTACAATGTGAGTTATGTTTTTTCTTGAAATTACACCACTTACTAGCAGTTAGGCTTTTGCAGTTGCTGAAAACTAATATGGTTCTGAACAGGTCCTCAAACACTGCAGGATATGTCTGCCAAATACTTTCCTTCTCTGGAAGGCTGAATGAGACAAAAGAATGGCTTCATCAATGAAATTTTACAGGAATTGAGAGGAGGGGGGAGGAGTGGCATAAATTGAGTTTTTTGACTCTATATCTCACCAAGTTCTTTTTTTTTTTGCAGGCTGTCACAATTGGATATCGATGGCCATCTTGCTAGATGCTTATCTGAAAGCACAGATGATATCATGTGGTAAATCCAGAATAATGAAGAACAAAGGGATAAAGTTGAGTATGAACCCTTCTCAAAGGAAAAGGAAAGATGTGTCAAGGAAACATGTCCTTGTCTCAAACTTCCTGAAATACAGTAGATCAGGAACTGAAAGGAAGGTCAAGTGCCACCTGCCTGTTGTTTGGGATCATTTTAAATCCTCTCAGATGTAACCAAAATAGCTGAGACAAGCACATGCAACTGCCTTCACAGAACGTGAAAAGGAGCACAACAAGCCAGTATCTGAAGTTGTCTCAGCAAACCTTTCTTCTGGACCTCCAGAGCCAGCAGTTCACATGCGAGCCAAGTCCACTGAATAAACAGACTACAGTATTGAAGTACAGGCATAATTCTGTAGGTTTTTTTAATTTACAATAAGGTCGCTTTAAAAAGTGCAAGTTGGACATAGCTCAGTTTACCGATAAATAATAACAATTAACTTTTTCATTAAAGTCTTTAATAGATGTGCAAGAATATAAATGATCTTAGCTGTTATGGATTAGTATACCATCTTCTGCACAAATAAAACTGGTCAAAGATCCCAACTAATTAATTATACAAAACTACAAGAACATATTTACTGTTTTACAATCATTATATTAGCTAGAATTTTCATTTACTATTTCAAATAAGACAACTATATATCATAACCAGATCCATTTGTAATATATTAGGATTTTTTTAAACCACACATTTAATTACATCCTTCATTTTCTTTTATTTATAAAACAAGTACTTTATATAAAAAATTTCCCCTTCATTATGAACAGAACATTATTCATACACTTGCACATGAGCAACCAAACTTGTATCCAGCAAACTATTTGGCAACACAGCAACATTGTAAATGCCTGTAAGTTTTTAAATAAATCAAGTATTCTTTACAATGTTTGTTCAGCAGATACATCTCTGTTCTGCCTTCCCTCCCTCCCAAAAATGTTCTGGCCACCCAGGAACACAGTTAAAAAACAGAAAACAACAGATCACATTTATAATCTTTAAAGTTCTATGCCTCAGCATGTTGGAGGACAGCTTAATCTGCCCCATTTCCTTTCATGAGCTGCCTGCAGTCACTAGTGTAGCTATCGATCAGCTGTTTAACCAGGGGAACCCAAACAAAAAGTTTTCAGGGTAAACAAAGCAGCTGACAAGAAGGAAAAAATAATTTGAAAATGACAGATTTAAAAGATAAAATATTTCCTTTACTAGATAAAGTATCTAAAATCCAGGCATTTGAGGCAAGTACTTCTTACTGGTTGAATTATTTAGTGCTGATTAAAACACATCTTGCTTAATATAAAAAGCTACAGTCCAACTGAGAGAAACCCACAACTTAGATCTGAATGGGATTAATAGAACTAAACCACACATCTGCATAATTGTTGCTAATGAAGGGATACAAAACGTAGACTGTTAATCAATGGTTAATTGAAAGTTTTAAACAATGTTTTGGCAGTCTCATCCTAGCACCTCATGACTTGGATGTGAATCCAAAAGATGTCATGTTCAGCACCTAATGCAATGCTGTACCCTGAGAAAACCATATGTTAATACAAAGAAAGTGAGAGTGTTGCATTTCGTCCTGCAATTTACACCAAATTAGGTGAGATGACATGGCACAGGGTTTCTCATTATTTCCCATTTTGTATTTACAACCCACACAATGTAGTTAACCAAAAACCCAGCAAAAAGAAATAGTGCCTCATGTTGTTACTTGTAGAGGCAGGCGAGTCCTCACAAGCATCTGACATTTCAGATAGCAATGCACACTAATTCCCACACGTATTGACAGAGCTTCTCCAAGCTGGTAACTGACCTGGATGGAACACACACCTTTCCCCACCTTCCCTGTCCCATACCCCACCCCCCAGTTTCTACAAGAAGGGGTTTGACAGTTACTGTTGTGTACCCAAGTTCTTGGGTATGCTTTGTTCTTCAATTAAAAAAAAGTTACTACTTTGATGCAAACCATTTTTACCAAAACATCCCATTCTTTTATGTAGAGTGATTAGTTTATTAATATACACTGAGTAATTGTAAGCAGACAGTTTACCATAAGCAGGAGGTGTGCTTTATCAGGAAAGTTGACTATTATGGTTATTCCAGGTTCACTATTTCAACTTTAAGGCTATGCTTTATTATTAATGCTTCCTCTCTGTTTCTGAGTATTTTACTGTTGATGAGAATACTTTCCAAGAATCTGATACACAATATCACTGTAGGTGTAGGCACTGCTTTATATTTCCAGAAATCCTTCCTGTGCAAATTTAGTTTTCTTCAATTGATACATTTTGGTAAATTCAGAATTTAAAACAACAGATTTTGAAATAGATACTGTAAAATTTAACTTGGAATTAATATTGCTGAGTCACTCCACACGTCAAATTCTACAAAGAAACAAGTGAACATTAGGTTGCAGCTGTGAACCATGTTTATATGTAAATGATTACTTGAATATTAACAAGCAGAACTTACCAGGTTTAAGAATGTTCCAAACATGTAACAACTCTTCAATGCAGTTTATCCATTTAGGCACTTAAATCTTGTACCCAAACTTATGTTTTGATTGCTAATAAAACACAACTCCTTTTAAATACATCTGAGACGTTTAGACAGGTACCACTTGTGAAAAAAGGCATCAAAAATAAGCTTCAACACCACCGTAATATATTTTATTCTTCAGGATGTTACACTAATATTCTTCAACTGGTAGCTCATTGCATCAAATGTTTGTAGAAAGAGTGTAGTTCTCAAACTTGATCAGAAACTCCTTTCCCAGAGATGCAATGAGTGTTTCAATCCTTCATGAAATAGGCACAAAATGCAAATTCCTTCATTAATGAAGCCAGTTGTGTCAGTGCCCAGAATTTAAGAATAACTTAGTGGTGGTAAGACACCCACCAAAATCATTATTCTCTTCTTTGATTTTCAGCAGCAATTATTTTTTTTAAATCATTGGTCTCCATCCAGAATCTTACAGTTCCCCAGCCTCGCATGCATATACTGTAGTTAAGTATAAATTTAAGGTCATTCACATCGTCCACAGCAAAGATGCCTTTCCTTCATACTGTTTCTTCCGTTGACAGCAACAATGGATTAATATATTCAAATCCTTCAAATTCTGACTGGTCTATTCGTTTTATTATATCTCTGAAAAACAAAAAACACATTTCATTTTACTAGTTGCAGGTAGTGTTGTTGCTATGTCTATTTTCCTCAGGTAACAGCAGAATACCCTACAGAAAGCTGTGTCATACAGAAGCATCAACAAATGGGACAAAAGACTGGCATATCTCTGAACATATATTTCATACTCATGGTTCATCCCGTTCATGGGGCCAACCTAGGACTATAGCAGGCACTTTATAATACAAAGAGGCTCTGAAATGCCATCATCTTTCAGAAGAGTTCAGCTTTATTGTGTAGCAGCAAGGAAGAAGGGAAGCACACAGAAGCATGTAAGGCTGGAATGTGCCTGCTGCTAGTAGTGATGACACGCAACAGCCTCTTGTACAGATGGCACACAATCGTATGCAGCACTTCAGGCAGTATCTGATAAATTAGAAATCGTAAATCCATTACTAAATGCCCAGTTCCAAAAACAGTACTTCAGAATCAGCCTGATTAGGCACCCAAAAAGAGCCACAGATTGATCCGGGCACACCTTCATTAACCAGCTCTGCGGAATTCAGTTTCAACTATAAAGAATCCAAAACCCTGGAACACAACAAATTGGTTTTCTTCAAACATGAATACAGTGAGCAAGGCAGCAGGCTGCAAATGTTTGGAAAACAAATGCAGTATAGTCTACAGCATAGGGCATCTAGCCTAATAAGGAAGAAGCAAGCAGAGGAAATTAAAAATACTGAAAATAAAAAGTGTATAAAGTAGAAGCAAAGCTTTCCTGCTCTCTCACAGTAAAGCTCACCTGAAAAACTTCTTGCTGCACTTTCAGTATTATCTGTCTTACATTTTTGGGAAAGCTCAACATTTCCTGATTTACTTTTGTTCTGCACCAAAATGCCAGATGAGCAGCAAATAGCTTCACTGTACTTGTGACAAAACAGCACCATGCACTAAACGCTTCACACACAAGTGACAGCTACAAGAATGTTTCTTCTGATGTTTTCCCCTGTACTGCACAAAGCTTCCTCTTGTCTTTCCAGCCAACACTCAAGTTTCCAACTTGAACTTTTAGCACTTCTGTAAATACCTCAAACTGTGTACAGTTACTTTAGTAGAGTTTGGGCAATGTAAGATTCAAACTGCTTGGGTTAGAACTAAATTTTGATGTTGAGCAAGCACGTGCTCTAAGCTAATGAGGTGTTCTGACCAACTTAAGGGATTATGAGCAATTTTCTAACAAATAAAAAGGTAAGTTGTAGAATATTTGAAGACATTGGCTATGTACTAAAGCTAAGTACATATTTAAAGATCGCTGTGAGAATACAACTTCTATAATTTACAAATAAATTTAATGTATAACTGTATTCAGGGAAAAAGAAAGCTTACTCATCATCTGGGGTTAGCTGCACAGGTTCACTGGTGAACTGTGTATCAAAGTTGTCCAAACCATAATCATCTGTGATCTGAGGCTGAAATGGAGGGGTTGTTTGCTTCTTTTCCAGCTAGGAAAAAAGACAATGGGAGAGGAAAAAAAGTTAGAGATATTCAGTAATTTGTAAATTCCCTAAAAATAACAAATTGGCTTGAAAGTACATGTAGAAATAAGTCACTATAGTTCATTTTAATATTGGTGGAAGGTACAAACACGCTACTAAGTTTTTTTCTAATAGACTGACACTAAATTGTACACGCTTCTGGATTATATTTGAAGTGCAGCAAAAGGATAACAACTGAAGAAATAATCACAAATTATCTTAAAACTTTAATAATAGAAAAGCTGTTTCTCAAGTCTCTCACCATGTAAATCAAGAAGAAAAAAACTGTTGCTCTGTAAATCTAGTTCAAGATTTAAAATTGACAGCACATTCCAGAAGCTTTCCATTCAAGCCAAGCAGCCTCCCCAGAATCTCTCACGTTTTCCCCCTCCTACAAGCTTCTCTAAAGCTGCCTCTTGCAAAGGCATTTACATCAAGATATCCGGACTTACTGGTTAATGTTAGTTCCAGCACAGAACAAAACTGTAAGCAATATTTACTAACATCCCCATCAATGGCTAGTCATTAAAAGCAAGAGCTATCATAATAGCTAAAGCAACCTAGAAATTTGTTTTGCAATTAAAATGCAACTGTAAGTGTATTTACATACAATGCTTCCTGCTATGAGAACACAAAGCCACTATTTATCTGCCATACCAAGGACTGCCAAAACATGGGAAAAAAACACTTGATTCCAATCATTAAGAACCTTTTCTCATTTGCTGCAGCAGTAGCATGCTCAACAGTAGCTACAGTTTATTTATTAAGGCAAATCCCTGCTATCATCCAGAGTTGTGAGATTGCTCTTATCACAGCTCTGAGTGACACAGGAGCTGCTGACAGACTGTGATGTGTTGAAATCTATCCACAGCAGTTAAAACCAAGAATTCCCCCTTGTTTAGCTTGTTCCAAGGGGAAAGTTATGGACAGGCGTTTTGACTTCCAAAAGCAAGTGGATGCCCACACACATCTAGCCTGCTTTGTGAGCCAGCCACCAGCCACAGTGAGATGCTGCAAGACCTTGCCAACTGCATCACATATTGCATCAGATACAAAATAACACTACAACAGTAATACAATGGAAGTAATGCAGAAAGTCTCCCAGTTGAAGCAATGTAGAGTAAGAAGCATCTGAAGTTTCAATACATCAAGTTTTTGTAGCATTGTCTATAAACAGTTCTAATGGATTTGTATACTTCTTGCATGGTTCTTTACGTTCTAATTCTTTTCATCATGACTTGACACCTGACAGTGCAGTCTAAAGTAACTACAGCAACAAAAAGAAAGTGCTCTCACTCTGCTTCGTAAGAGAGAAGAAAGGAAAAAAATTAAATAGGTTTCCATTCACACTTAAACACAAAATGCTGTAACCAAGACAGCATTAGCTGCCCCTCTTCCCAGCTCTACCACGTGGCAAACACTCATGCTAGTTCCTACATACGGCACAGCCCAAGCAGCAGCCAAGTCAGTGCTACTGCTCAATTCCTCCACACAAGCAAACAAGCTATTGCAAAGCATTACATTCTAGAAAACCAGTGAGGTAAACAATACCACTTAACACCAAAGGCAAGAACTTAGATCATCAAAACATGGTGTGAATTGAAGTGCACTGTGCACACACAGCCAGAGCAGTGAATGTTTCCAACATGTTCTAAGCATCCATGGCATTTCAAGGAGGTCACATCATGAATGTCACGTGATGTTATTTCAGGTCTGTCCTGCAAACACATTTCATGGGAAGGTAACCAACCAAATTCTAATGCCTACAGTTGTTGATGTGCTGAGGCTATACCTTAAACTGAAATAAACACATAATTTAGGGATGCAGTGCAAAGGTAACAAAGAAAGCACTTATGCTAGAGAAAAATGATGCATGAAAAATTATAACATTTTCTAAAATGTGGAACATCTACACATTCCTAATGCCTCACTAATTAGAAACATTAAGAGAATAAGTAAACTAAACAAATAAAAATAAAAATGAAGAGTAGCTTTCATTCTAAGTGATTCTACCTATCAACAAAGATAGCAAAAATCTTCATAGGCAGATTCACCATGACGAGAACTGATGACCTTAATTATCAAATGCACCAAGTACAAAAATATCTACAAATTAGCTCACAAACTGACATTAATACAAACATCTGATGAAGTTTTCCTACATACTCTAAAGGTTACTTGACATTACACTGCTGTTAGGTCTGTCTTTAAGGAAGCTACTGCAATGATTTCAGAGACCGACCCAGATCAGTGCCTCAGGAAAAAGCAACTCTCAAGTTCTGGCCTTCCCAAACCCCACGCATCACCAACCACAGCTTTGCCAGAGTTGCTCCATACCCAGCCCTTCCTCCACTTCTCCCCCATGATCTGTGTTCACCACAGCTCATTTAGCCAGGAAATAGAGGTAGTTAACTGCTAAACTCTGTCTGGGAAAGCGCTCTTGAGAGACACAGCAGAAGACGACATTTTCCCTCTTCTTTCACCAGAGGACTAACCTGGTCTCATCTACCACGATGCTCTTTTTCACATGAAGCACAGAATGCAGTATACATCCAGATACTTATCAAGGTTATAACTAGCAAGTAAAAAGTATAGCATACAAACCCACCATCTCCAAAATTACATTAAAAATGCCATTCCTGTAACATGAGCACTTGAAGGAGGTACATCCAAATTTTCCAAGAGTAGGTTTTACCTGACTTAACGACATTAAGATTAGTTTTAACCCACAGAACCCTGCAGAAGTTTGGTCAACTTCTCTTTCACAACATATCTTCATTCTTTTGTAGCTCAATATGAAACAGTCAGAAGGTACCACCGAAAGTTTAGTTCCCAAATCATATGCAATGATAAGTTAATACACAACAAACAGGAAAACAAGCATCGATGCAGTAAGAGGCAGGAAGTACATATGAAGCTTTCCCACTCCTATTGAGCTGTTAAGTGTGAAAAATCAGGTCAGACGATTTCAATGAGTCATTCAGAGGTTTAACTGCAGCCAATTTAGATGGCTAAAGCCTTCAAAACAATTGCTTATACATTTATTGTCAAATCAGTGAAATATTCCCAGTTACAAACATCAAGCTTTGGGAAATCAGAGGAGCAGGAACAGCTGCAACATAAATACGTTGGGTACTGAGAGAAACAGTACAGCTACTTGGAAGAATTCACCTTCCTCCCTAAAATTTTCATTTTCTATTGTTTTTAAATAATTCACTTGAATCTCCCAACTCTTCTACTAAAAAACCAATAATACTGCCACCAGGTCCCGTGCTCTGATTTTATATTAAGATCACACTGTGGCATTTGTTAACCACACATCACACTGAGAAAATGTTCCATTAGAAACCCAACTTCAAAAGGATAAGCAGTGTGCTAATTACAAAGCTAGGGATAGCAAGTGACGGAAGTGACAGCTCAGTGTGCTGAGGGAAGCACATATTGCTCCATGAAACGTGCTCCTCCCTCCATCACTAATGACTTATGGACATCAGTAAATTTCATCTATTTTGTAAAAACAATTTTTGCAGCAACATTTCAGAGACATTACTGAGCATTAACAAAACTGAAATCGTTCATTTGCCCCTAAACTGCCAATTTACAAGTTAGCTATAACCAGAACTGTTAAACAGAACAGATAACCATATCTTATCGGTGTTCTTCTATTTATGATCACCTAAGATTCTGCCAAATGTTTGCTTAATCGGCATGCAGCTTTTGTTCAAAGCTCCTTTAATTCAAGGAGGCTCTGCGTACACATCACAGAAGTGGCATCTAGAAATGGACTGAAGTCATTACCTTGCTGCAGAAGGAAGTGTCAGAAAGGATTCTGGGATAAGAATGCAAAAGAAATTGTGATTATGCTATTCTTCAGTGTTGGCACATGTATGTCTTACCATCCTCTGTGCATACTTACAGCATTTGCTGGCATTACTACTTCCAGAGTACAGCTTTATAGCTATATTGTCTGTGCTTTCATAGTTGTCTGAAATAGCCTCATAACAGTGGAGATTTTCCACGTATGATACACTTCACAGTGGTTTTCCCATTTAACATGAATGGATTACATTTTAATCGGAAGAACAAAGGGTAAATAAATGCAGACTTCAGTACTAACACACTCTGTTTATCACTCACGCTGGGTTTCTTTAATGGGGCATCTAAGCAGAAATTACAGAACTTGAAGCAGGACCAGCATTCCAGTTATAGATTTTGGAAAAATACACAACAACAATCTCAGCTGTATCAAATGAGAGGTACTAAACTTTCTGCATGGATCCTCTTGTAATTGGGACTGGGCAAGATGGAGCAGAACTGGGGACAAGACACTCAGTGGCAGGGTAAGACTTTAGCTTATATTATGAACCATAATTAAATTACCACTGAAAATTTTCTTGTTGGGTAGAATACTAACAGGCATGCAGCTGATTAACGAATAAATTTTTAGTTGTTTCAGACTTAAGTTCTGGCTAAATGAATTCTTCCTGCCTTCTCTGTACTGTGGAGGCAGTTTTTCTTCAAATTAAAGAAAATAGACTCCAATTAGTTTCCCCGTTCTGTTGAAGAATTTATCACCACAGAAGTTAGTACTTAAAAAACTGTGGTAAAAAGCATTATGTTACAGGTAACTTCCTAACCACTAACTGAGCTATACATCTATATGCTCTGTGTTACTACTCATGCTACAGGGCATAGAAGTGACCAGTACATGAATTAGAAGGAAGTTATTTATCTGTATGAGAAACATTGTAGGCTATGAGCAGATGGAACCATTTTTACCTTCCTCTGAAGCTTCTGGTAATGGCTTTGATAGAGACAGGCTACCAGACTTGATCATTACTCTGATCTGTTATGGCCTACGTGGTACATACACTTTGGGTTAAGCCTTGCTGGCCACTGGAGGTCACCGTTCCTCTAGAGAAATATCAGATACAAAATCAACATTCAAAGCTCCCCTTGGAACAGAACTAACGGCACTAATGGAAAATCAAAAAGCACAGTTGGTTTTCATGCAACATCCTCAGTGACAACAGCATTAAATGACAAAGCAATAAGATTGTTTTAATATATATTTCTGTATGAAGATTGAAAAACTAAGTTTTGTTTTCATAGCAATAATATTCTGTGATACACTCAGCTTTCTCCCTGGCTCCAGCCTCTTCACACACCTGGATGGATGGTTGAAAAATAGAGGGAAGGGAAACATTCTTATTTTCTACACCAAGACTTGTATGTTCTCTTACAGGTCTTGTACAGTCTTAAATAGTTGTACTCAATATTAAATAGCACTGTATGATTCCATCCATTCTATGATTCATTTCAGTATTATTCTTTTGAAGAGGTTTCTCACTAGACTTATTACACCCATGATGTCCATATGTTATCTACTGAAACTGCACATAAGGAGGCCTCTGTGCTGCCTGCTTATCAAAAACAGTAGCATGGACTTGAGAGCTGGAATGTATTACGTCACTGTATTCTGAAATTAAGTAACAAAGTTTTACATCTCCCAGAAAATCCTCTCAACCATTTGACTTTAGGCTCTTCTTTGCCTCACAGATCATATATAAAATTACCACCACTTTCAAAATAATTCAAAATGCAAACACGGGCTTCTCCCATGTAAAACAGAAGTTTATACAGAGTGTGTTGGCTCCCAGAACCTTATTCCAATGTATTTTATAGGTCAGTTTCACAAGGAAAAATTGAAGGTTTTTGGATGTTTTGAAGCAACACAAACAAGCAGCCACACTGACGTGAATTACACTGAGACCAGAAATGCATTCCTATTTTTGTAACCTTTTCCATAATTATTAACATAAGCAGCCTACAAATTCAATGATACTAAATGCCATTTGAGAGAAATGTCAAAATACTTAAGTATAACTTATTACAAGTTAAGCAATGAACACCAATATAGTTAGTGTTCCACATTTAAAAATAGAGATCCAAAAATAATTCAGCCATTTAAGCTTTCTGTTCTAACTTGGTACAGAGTAGTCAAGACTGGAAAAACTCCTACACAGATGCAGAATGCTGCTATACAAGAAAGAGTTAGGACTGTGTATTTACTTCTCTTCCTGAGGAACAGCATTTGTGTGCAATTACAGGAGACTCATCTAGTCTACTTAATGCTCCTGATACACCACCAATCAAATGAAAACATCTGAACTACAGTTGCAGTTAAGATTCACATCTCTAGAGACTCTGATGAACGCTCGACTAGAAATCTACAGCTAACAGGTAAAACTTGCAATTAAAAAGTATAAGCAAACAAGTATGGAAAAGCTATTGGCTGTATTTAGTCGGAAGGGAAACACACCAGATGAAATGCAACACTTGAACACAATAAATGACTTGAAGAAGCCCTTAACCTTCACGTCAGAGCAGCAGAGACTAAATTTGTTCTAATTTTCAGTAACACCAACCCCAACACTATAACCCTAAAATTTATATTCTGCTAAAATACATAAAACAAAAAAGCCAGCCAAGCTACCATCACCATAATCTAACAAGACAATGTAAATTACGAGTTGATACTGCTGTCCAAAATGTAACCATTATGCTTCTGCACACAGCCAGCAGTAGCCATGGCTTCGTAGAACTCTTTCAATATGTAATGGATAAATACTGTAAAAATAGGTACCTTGTGCTGAAACAATTAGAAAGGTTGTCTTGGTGTTTCCCTGAATGCTATTAAGTCATCCTGCATACAGAGTGAGCAATCTAACATGTTCTTAACCACACCACACACAACTCAGATGACCAAGACTGAAAACACTTAGAGGTTTTACACGTTATCCTAAATACATTTCCCAACAGTAGAAGCGTAGCTTCGTTTTTTTCCTGACATCTTAGATCCTCCTCAGCAGTGCTGTCCTAATTATCTTGCAAAATTGTACAGAAATCACCCCAATTTTTATTAGTATTTTTAATTAGATATTTAATACCAAGGCTTTCAACCAAAAAGTAGGTAGAAAAACTAGAATTCAAATAAGCTCAGCATATGTGATGATCAAGAAGGAATAGTTCCAATTAAGAAGTATTTATACAAATAAAGACAACAAATCCAAGAGTCTTCCGTACCTCTCAGAAAAACTCTGCAAAACAGAAACCCTGCAGTGCATAGCATTTATATTCTAACACAAACTGCAGTCAAGCTGCATTATAGCTACCACTGGGTAACTAACATAATGGAACACAGCACGGAGGTAAAAGGAGAACACAAAACGAGCCATGTCTGTGACAGAAGCAGACATCCTTGTAATTATGGTACAAATCGCTCTGTGAACGGCAGGTATCTTAAAACACTGGCTCCTAATGCAGTGAATGTCTTCTCTGAATGTCTGAACAGCAGGCCTGAAAGCAACAGTCATATGGTTCTTGTCTGAACCTCTTTCACATTATTACAGGCACTGCTGCTTGCCTGTTTCTGTATTTTGTGGAGACTTCCCAGGACTATGAAAACAATACAGGCATATATTCTCAATATTCTCAAAGTTCAACTAAAATACTAAAAACGTAATGCTGGTAAGGAAAAGTTCCTGACTTCTTTTTGGCTGTGTCAATAAATGCAACAATGCAGTTCCTATGGTGATTTTCTGTGAAGCAGAGACAGTTGCTGAGTAACAGAAGCTTTTATAAAGCTAGCTTTAATAAATATTTATGCATCCAAACTTACAGACGTGCACATTGTCTGCTCCATCCTAAGCTAAACATTTCCATAATGACACCAGGTATAGAGAAGAACAAGAAGAAATAATCAGAGAATCATTTCTAATAGCTACAAAACTTTCATGCCACTTATTTTTTTTAGAAGAAAAAGATGCAATCCTATTCTGCCACAAATGTTACTTCACTGTTACCTACTTGAATAATCCTACTGATTTTTAAAAGTACAGAATATGATTTTTAAATAATGTATTATAAGTAGACTACAAACGCTTTGTGCATGTGAAGCATCTCACCTCCCATGGCTGTGCATTAACTGGTTCTGTGGCACTTCACCTGCCCTTGTTCATTCAGTTAAATACCAACCTTCCCTCCCTTCGAGGTAGAAAGGTTTCTAACCAGGGGGATTAAGCACTGCTTGCTAATACACGCTGCCTTTCTCTGTTAGGACTGTGTGAAATGACCAGCAGAAGAGTACAACTGCAGGCACCTTGCATCTACGCTGGGTAAATAAACAAGAAACTAACAAGATGTTCCTTTTGAAGGCACAAACAAAAGTAATTATTTTTACCAGATCCCAGTCTATGCTGCGGAAAAACGTGTGAGACTTGATATCAGAAAACCCTGTTTGTGGCTGACAACCAAGCCTTTCCTTGGGATCCTGCAAAAAACACAGAAACACTGTTACATACTGAGTCAGTTACAGCCCATTTTTGTCACAACCCCATCTATATCACCAGCATTCTCCACTACTACACAAACAGCTGTTAACATACTGTGACTACCAAAGCATCTTCATTCTCTTTTGAATTCATATAAAAGCTCTATTTAACTAAGTATTTTACAACTTCTGGCAATAATAATTAGACTTAGTAATGTATAATTCATATCCTTTCCCCCTCCCCCCTTTGAATGATCATGGTTCTATGGATTTCAATGAACATTAAGTATTATAGATAAGAGTTTACAAATGTCTACAATAACTTCTAACTAAAGGGCAGGCTTTTGAAACAAGCCTGATGTGGGAGTCCTTCAGAACTAACAAGTTGTGTGGTGCTGGTTTGGTTGGTCTTTTTTAAATCATACAGGATGCCAAGGTTTTATAGATTTTCTTAATAGTAAGCAGATTAACTTCTTAACCGTATTCCTTTCAACAGGAAGCTGACTTCCAGATATTAGATGCTAAAAATAAGAGAATGTTATTTACCTTGTTTAAAAATCCTTTTAACACATGGGAGGCCTTGACAGAAAGAAACCTTGGAATCCGGATTGGCTTCTCAAGGATAACTGTTACAGGTTTAAAAACAGTAATTTTTTTAATTATTTTTATGACATTGACCATTATTTTAATACAAACACTATATTGTTCAGATATGTTACCATTTGGAAAATGGGAACTATGGTAATTTTTGAAATTAACATAAATTTTTGAACATAAGGAGTTACAGTAATACAAACTACTGCACCAAACCTTCAAGATTTCATAAAAAAATTAGCTAATGATCTTTTTCTTTGTAGCACAAACAGGGAATAAAACATTTTGTGTCCTTAGCATATGTAAAAGTTTGCTTTTAAACAATAATTCAAAATTCCATACAATTTTAGTTGGCTTCACTTCTGTTCTTTGACATGCTTTTATCACCTGTAGAAAGGTTCCTAATTCTAGGCTATTTCATTACAGTTCAATAAAATAAATACCTAGGATGAAACCTTAAAAACACTTCATAGACTGTAGACCTGCTAGCAGCTGTGAGATAATATGAGAAAAGGAAAAGAGAAGGCAATTCTAAGTGTCCTACTGCAACTGTTAATTTTTATTATTTCTCCCCCAAGAGAAATCATAGAAGAAGAAACTATACCTTGGAAGAGGTAATCTTCAGTGTTCATGTCTGGATTGTCAGTAATGATATCAAATGGAGACCTTCCTGCCATCATTTCAAACATCAATACACCAAGAGCCCACCAGTCCACGCTGAACCCTGTCAATATTTACACAGGGGATTTTAAGCTGCTCTTCAAATTTCAGGGTTCTCTCATGATGTGAAGATTAATGGTCTGGTTCTACATGACCAGTATCAACGGATGAAACTTAACAGAAATCTGGACCACAAAAGCAACCTGTATAGATTTTGTAGGTGTCTGTACACAACCCAACTGATCAGATCAGTTTATAACAACAACACCGGTTAAGATTACAGTTTTGACTTCTGCATAAACAATGAACTTTGTCACGGCATTCCATAACCTTGCCTGGGGAACAATAGCAGTTGGGATGTCAAGTACATCAAGGGTTGGTGCTTGATTTTGATACAGTAACACTGCATTGTTCAGGGAAAGTAGGATTTAAAACTAGCCAAAATGAATGACTTCTGAAGTTAAAAGGTTGTTTTTCTCTTGCAAACTTGTACTGTATAACACGCATTTAAGTTTTCTTAACATACAATGGCACAAAACTGAGGAAATCCAGTAACAACAGTATTTGAACAAAGCTATCACTCTAACTTGAGTTTGCCCTCAGTTATAACATCAAATTGTTCAGTCTCAGCTTACCATATTCTTCTCCCCTTAGGATTTCTGGTGCAATGTAATTTGGTGTTCCACAGAAAGTGCTCGTAGTGTCACCAGGGCCCAATCCTTCCTACACACATAAAACAGTTTAAAAAATTAGGAGTTGATCTCTACTTCGGAGGCAGAAAACTGAATATTAGAAATCAACTTAGTCAACGTCAACTTCTCTCCTGCAAAGTGATCAGCATAAAAAACATGAAGGAGGAAGTCACAAATCTGGTCCTATGCTTCAGTTACTTTGCGGCATTAAGTTGCTATTCCACAACCAAATTCCTGGGTTCAGTAACACTGGTGTTAAGCAAAGGGTAACTTGTGTCGGTTTTCCCTCGATATCACTAGGTACAGTGCTGGACTTAAAAGAGAAATACACTACTGAGTGACAAAAAAAAGAGAAGAGACAAAAGAAAGGTAAGAAAATTTTACCTTGCACATGCCGTAATCTGTTAATTTGATATGACCCTCTGCATCTAAAAGAACATTGTCTAGTTTTAAATCTCTGTAGATTATGCCTCTTTCATGTAGGAAGTTCAGAGCAATACAAATTTCAGCAGCATAAAACCTGAAAAAAAAGAAAAATCTTAGACTGTACAAAACCAGTTTGTCTCTGTGAACAGGATACTGAAAAAAGCTACATTTGTTCACAAAGGTATTGAACACATTGCAAAACCACTCCTTTAAAAATGGCAAATGTAATTTTAAATTCTATTAATCATCTATCAGCATATCAAAGAAATGTTAACTGAACATGAAGCAGTAAATACAAATACACAGAAATAGTTTGCTAATTATTAATTGTTCGCTAGCTTTAAAAATCACATCTCCTTCTAAAAAAGTTAACACTTAGCATAGCACAACATTCTAATCTTTAAAAATAACCTTCTGTTTCCTCTTGGCTATTCGTATTGTCTTATAAACTTCCTAAAGCATCTCATACAACATGAAATAACAGAAGGAAAACCACAACCACACAAGCTAGATTAGTAAGATACCTTGCATGTTCTTCAGGAAGCTTTCTTTGCCGTTGCATATGAAACATGAGGTCTCCTCCATTTACATACTCTATGACAAGAAATAATCTGAAAGTATATAATAGAATTAATGGCTTCCAAGCAAATTCTCAGTAGGAAGAAAACTACTGCTATTCTTCCAATTTGAGCCATTTTCACTTCCACTCTAGAATCTGACTTGCACATTTCTTATGCTTACCGCAACTACTTAAGATTAGGAAAGAGGCCAAAAGAATCCTTACTTGACCCATATTAGGCAGGAGCACATCCTTTATTTAAAAGCAAATAAAAATGAAGAAGCCAGACTAAACAGGAAGAAGCCATTTCATTCAATTGTCCACTATTTGCCGTGAAATCTGTAGCACTATCATAAACAGTACGAAAGACAGCAGGGTTTGATTAATATTATGGGCAGGAAATCCCTGCATTTTGCTCCACGCTGTGAAGTGTAACACTAAGTTACACCCTCTGAACTGACTTTGGTGAAGCAATGGAACCCTTCCAAAGTTTTCTGACTGCCATGGCAGTGGTTTTATTTCCTTTACGAGAAGCAGTTAGTCCAATGATTGCTGTTTTCAAAACAAAATTTCAGATCTTTCTTACCGACTCGTTGTTTGAAAGCAGGAATGTAAACCAACTAGGAATGGGTTGCTGGATGCCTGTTCAAACACATGTTTCTCTGTCTGTACCCAATCAATATCCTGAAATAAAATAATTGAACAATCAGAACTTCTACCAGATAACCACCATGAACGTTCCCAGAAAAAAAATTGTTTACATCTAACCTCCCTTGTATATAGTGTTCTTACACGTCTTTAAGAAAGGCTAAAAAACTAAATCTGGAGGAAAATAGAAAACACTTCAGCTCAATTATTCAGTGGGTTTAAATAAGTGAGCTTCATTTGCTCATCTGATACTTGAAATTAAGTCAATGAAGTTACCAAAATGTGATGAGTTCGTCCAACCAAAATCACCCTCAGTAGTATCACAGACTGCCTTTAATACATCAACAGAAGTTCTGACTACACACTGCAATACAATATAAGAATGTAACAAAATTTGACTGATGCAAGTGAAGTATTTGTACCAAAATACCAAAATTCAGACCCATAATAAAGCATTTCATCATTTTTCTTATAACCATAAGAAATTAACATGTTATGGACAACTGGTTCTAGCAGTAGATACAGGACGTGACACAGACCATGCTCTGCTCTATGAACATTCAGTACCCTGCCAACAAACAAGGAATGCAAGTAGTAAGAAATCACTATTTCTAACAGATACTTCCAGCTCTCCAGTCAATTTGGAGACAACCAAGACAGATGCTGAGAATTCAGGCCTTCCTGTCAAGAACAATTGGTGAAGAATTGTACAAAGGGAAACAGAGACTTCAACCCCAGGACAACCCATCTGGCTAAGTAACTGAAGTCTCCAAGGGAATCAAGAACAATTACCAACAAAACCAAATCTGAAAGGTTTGTGCTTAGACACTCCTTCAGAATGGTAAATGTGGGTCGAAATATGAACCCTAAATTCAGTTTTGAAAAAACCATGTTCATTTCCTGTTTTAACGAATGATTTCTCCTTTAAGAGATCCCAAACTATTTGTACATACACGTAGTAGTCTAGTACTACATTAGTAAGCTAACATTAACAGGATCAAGCCTAGAAAAATTCATATTCTTCCAATATCTTCTGGTATCACATCTCATACACCTCCTCATACGTGCTGCCACTCCTGCACAAGCATGTCACACTGCAGCGTGCCACTGAAGCTGGCAGCCTGACAACGTATGGCATTGTTCTGTCTCTCAGAGCACTGTTTGAGCAGGGCTGTGAATCCATCCCCCACTCCTTTACTTAACATGGCACGTCCCAGCTCTGTGGCACTGCAGGTGGTTCAAACCTCCCTTCCTTCTTCGCTGGGATTCGCCTTATCTACTCTGTCTTCTTTTAAGTGACCAGAAGTGTACAGATCAGCACACTTGTTTGAACATTCTTCACACGCATTCTACCAAATTTAAGAGTTTTATTAAGATGAGAGACATTTCAAATTTAATCTTGATGCTACACTTTAAGCAGACAGTTAGTGACAGATGACTTCAAAAACTAGTAAAACTCCTATGACAGAACTGTTTTCTATGATTTCTGCTGCCTTCTTATTTGAATGATGCTTGTCAAACAGCACTACATTTCTAAAACATGCAGTGGAATGCAGTTAACACAGGCTTACCTCATCATCATGGACCAATTCTTTTTTCACTACTTTCATCGCATAGATCTGATCATTCTTTTTTAACCGAACTAAAAGAACTTTGGCATAGCTTCCACGTCCAATAACTCTGATTAAATCAAAGTCCTGTAGCCCAAGCCCCTGAGAAATCTTAATTCCATCCATTCCATCAATGACTGGTTTGATATCCTGTATAAAAAAAGAAACAAGTAGTTAACTGTTACGAAAGTATCTTCTCTTTCTAGCATCTATTACAGCCAAAAGGTCTTTAACCACTGGATAGAACTCACTGAGTTTACATGCTGTTTCACTGTCACGTGGATTTGAATGGCTGACAGTAACTTATTTAGAAATATTTTGTTGGTATTTGTTTCATTTTCTTTTTCTTGCTAGTTGTTCAATGAATCACATAAGTACTCCCTACTGAAAAACAGAAGGCATTGCTTTTAGAAGTGACATTTTAGTCATTCTTAAACTTTAGGCTATGTAGAATTACACTTCACACTGAGCAAAGACCATCTTTTATATTCTGAAATGTGAGAATTGGCAGAAAAAGAATGCTGTTTTTAAATTCATTACCAATTCTAAACGATAAAGTTTATCTTCACTATCTGCTGGAATTATGTGATCTAACACTACAAATTAAGTAGTGAAAGATTCACATACATAATACATTTTGACTTTCTAAATTTCACCAGGATACACAATGCTTTGACATACTTCTATTGCCTATTTTTATCTGACCTCATGCTACAGTACTTGCAGACAGATCAGTGTTCTGTTGAACCGAGTATTTATATAAAGAATCTTGATCTAGGATTGACGGCTATTAGAAGAGATTGCTGTGAGCTTAAAGAGTCTATTCAACAAAGCTACCAGAATACCACATCCTCTTTGCAGGACACCTTATATTATTTTAGTAAAGCCCAAAAGCAAGATGGGAAAGTCAGATCATTGGAATTCAGAAGAACATCCATCAAAATTTAAATTAAAACAGTGTGTACCTGAGCACTACCATAGCAGAAACTACAGACAACAACAACAACTCATGTCTTGGCATCTCTGAATTTGAGACAAATTCTAAAGGCACATGATGGAAAATAAGGCAGTCACTTACCCAAGAGCAAGAACTACTCAAGTGTAAATTAATAGTAGTGACAAGTATTGTAGTGGAGGTCGAGGAAAGAAGGTACAGGTTTGTTTAGAAGTAGGATAACAAACCAGCTGCTACAGTTCTGTAAAATGCATTTAATTCAAATATGCCAGAAGCATTTTTAAAAGCAGCTTCTTGAAATCCTTTAGAATTCAACTGCTTTAAGGGAATAACAGTATGAAGAGATTGTGTCAGAACCTCTACAAAAGCCAAAAAAAATAGCTTAAGTACGTGGTACTTTACTTGTATTTCCACAGAGCTCTCTGTAAATTATTAGTTATCCAGAGAGCTGGATAGGTAATGTACTACCAGATTGAACCAACTCCCTTAATGTTAGCCTGCAGAGGTAGCCCTAGGGTGAGAAGGGGTGTACATCCATTAGAGAGGGCAGACAACAATGTCAAAGCCACCACATGCTCTAAGAACCTATACAGCCAAACAATCTGCTAAAACACTATTGTTTCAGCGTGAATGCAGGGAATAAAGCATCTCTCTCACATCATGACTCAGATGACAAGAGCTGTATATAGAAGAAATCGGAAAAATCCAACAAAATGCTTTAAAAATCATCAGAAAGAAAATCCAGACCTCTTAAGTGGTAGCAGAAAAAACAGCCGAAATATAATTAGCTATTTCATAAAAGGGGTATGATTAAGAACACGTAGAAGTGAATTACAAAAGTAATTTGACAACATACCTCAGAGTCATCTTTAATGCTGTCATGCTTCCGGTTTGAGGGAATGTAAGGAACTGGAAAATAAGTCAAACAGAAGTAGTGTGATTAAGGCCTTACTAGAAATAATTCAAAAAGTGATAAATGGTAAGATAATTCAGTATTTAAGGGTTAGCAGTTTGCTATAAATACTGTGGGACAGTTGATCATGTTTTTCTACTCTATTCTTCCAATCTTGACAGTAGTTCCTAACCAAGGGCACTGCAGAAATAACCAACTCTGAGACAGCCAGGAACTCATCAATGAACATTAGGTAGGATAAATGAGCCCCGGACTCAGAACAGGTTAAACCACAGAAGTACTGATCTAGAAGGAATAATCTCAATTCCACACTATTTAGGAAGCCTTCAGAAAGCCTCAGAGGTGCACTTACCTTAACACTGTGGGTCAGATCTGTTGCTGCCAACAGATCCACACTTCAATTCATATCATGAAGTGGTTTCAGAACATATGGGTTGAGGATGAATCTGGATCAGATGGCATGCTTAAAGGAAATTTACTGTAATCAACTTGCTAATGAGCAAAGTCTATGGGACAAAACTAGAGCTCATCAGCCCCAAGTAATCTTTTGAGAAAACAGATACACTGCAAAGTCAACTGCAACCTCTAATAACAAGGTTAAAGATTTCACCCTGTGAGGGACATCAGAGGGGGCAAAGTTACCAATGAACAAAATATTTTTAAAGCAATAAAGATGTTCACAAATTTTCAGGTCACAATACTGTAACTATATAACAAATGAGGAAGAACAAGAATTCCATCTTGACAGAAGAATACTCACTTCCATCATTCTCTTCTGAAGGGAGGTCAACTTCGTCATTTTTATCACCTAACTGAGGTTCCTGGGAAGGCATGACCGAATCCTTTAAAGACAGACAAATCACAGAAAAACATCAACTCATGCAGACCCTCTTAGGCCACAATGTCTTCCCACGTAACTGCAACAAGAACCCTACATTTGTAGCTTCCAGAAAAAAAAAACTGGATTTCCAGAAAGTATTTCAGAATATTAACACATCTCAACTGTTCTAACTACAACAGATGCCTAATCGTCTTCCAAATGTGAAATTAGTATAATGCATTGGCATTGCAAAAATCAACTAATTCTTCTCAAGTCTCCTCTGAGTGTTTTATGTGGAACTGCAACAAATTAAATACATGTCCAAATGACATTATGCACTCACTTTAGAGCAGTGGCATATTCCTTTTCTCACTATGCAAAGGTATCAAATGCCTTGATAAATATCAGAATACCAAGTAATATTATACTATGTTTGGACACTGGTCTCATCTACAGCTCATTATGAACCACGTAGGATGACTCCAGTATGTACAGGAACACGTTCAAATAGATTGCAAATAATCCAATAATGTCAAGGTAAGTTGTATCTAACACCAGTGAGGAAAAAATAATGGTTTAAGCTTCTAGTTGGCAAAAAGAACGATGCAAAAACAAGTAAAGCACTGGTTAAAATCTCTGATGAGAATATGGAAGGGCTGAAGTTTAGGGACACAGATTAACATTTAAAACCTGGGAAAGACAGTAGGGATGCCACTAAAAAAGCAAAAAGTCTTGGAGAAACAGATGGCAAAACCCAGCACAGAGGTGCAAACAAGCTCTAAGCGAGTGCCTTAGTTCTCAAAACATTCCCATAGGCTCCAGGAAACAAACGCTAAGATAGTTAGCGACAACTCTTCATCTATCTGTAAAATGAAATACTCTCTACAGGAAAAGTAAAAAAAAAAAAATCAAGCTTGCTCACAGACTGTCACATCTCAAGTTTTCTTTTCTCACTTTACTGCTCACAATCTAAAAGCTTACCCTCTGTGGGCATTTTGGAAACTGAAAATCAATTAACACCAAATGTTACAAATCTACAGCCATACAGTGTTTACCTGCTTAGGATGCACATCTAGAACGAGCAGAACAGGGCACAGTAAGACATATTAGTTTTAGACAGAACACAAACTTACCATATGCCTTTTGCAGGTCAGTGGAACAAGTATGTGACAACGTTTATGGACCAACAATTTGCAGTTGATACACTTGTAGCCTTGCCTGCTGAGACCCCATATCCTTTCACTGCACTGGCCGCAGTACGCTCTCTAAAAGAGAAAATGCACATTATCAATTCCCATTATCAATTCCTTTCTGCAGGCTGGTAGTTAGCTAGCGGAAAGAGCTCACCCTACAAGGTCCCACCCTATTCACTTCCTAACAGATGTGTAACAGAATTTGTGTCACGTGTATAAAAAAAAGTATCCTAACTGGCAAAAAATGTTACAGGACTCCACAAATTGAAATATGAAGACTGTCCTACATCTGCATCTATATCCTTCTGAGTAGAACATACGTAGAAACTCTGGAAAACATAATTAAAAATCCTATCTATCAAGTCTGATTTAAACCTCTGCGTGTTGCATTATTTAATATCTGAAATATATGGCCTTTTTTCTTCATGTCTGGAAATGGCATCTGAATAAATTAAATCAAAATGAGGACAAAGTAGTAAGTCAGACATTCTGCTGCTGACTTCAACAAGGCACCTCTTTAAGTAGTTTTTCCACTGTATGCATGCTGTGGTCATTTTATACGCTTTACCCAAACTGCCGAATTGCAAATAGATCCTTTTAAGCCAAAAAGTGACCTACCTTCAGTTATCTCCCTATATACAGTGCACAGGTTGCCAAATGGTGACTTGCTTACTATTCACTATCTGCAGACTCTCTCCTGTGGTTACTGGAATGGGGTAACAACGTTGCCCATCATCCTGCTCAGGCAGCCCTGCGCTCGTTCCCCGTTTCAGGCTTAGAACTCTGCAACTGTCCCAAAGCCACAGAACAGTACGAGTCTGTTCCTCCCAGCAAACTGCAGTTAGTGTGGTTATTCAGATCCTCAGACTAATGAATCATACATGGTGCCCTGCCCAAAACTACTACGAATCCTTTCCAGTAGTATAATAATCAGAGACTAGTTGCTTTTTGAAAAGAAACTGTTCTCTATATCGACTCTCATATCTTAATAGCTGTAGAAAAGGAAGTTTAATTACATTCCATTTAGTTATGTAGCTACTCCTTGACTAGGAGAAATCCAAGCTATGCTGTCCAGAGGAAAACAAACAAGAGAAAGTGCCAGGGCAGCAAGCCTTGGACATCTGTAGTCGCTTCTTTCAAAAATCCTGCTCCACCAGACTACTCTCAGTACCCTTGTATGGGTTTGGCAGCAGTAATATCGAAGGCTAAATAAAATGTCCTACAGCTTGGAAACAGCATACAAGAAAATCTCATTTATTTCGGTTAGATGCAGGCAAGCAGGAAAAAAAAAAAAGACAAAAGGGCAACTGTCAGATTCTGTGAGTAATACAAGTATCCCTCGTGCCTGCCCAAAATGCATATAACCACAGAAATAACAGTGGGCTTTCACATCACGTTCAGCAAGATCATAATCACCAATATTACACTCTACTCACTTAGATGCTCCAAATGTGTTCATTTACTTGAACTAACTGAAGGAGTTTTAAACAGTTACTGTGAGAAGTGAATTCATAAATTCATACTGCAATCTTGAAAATTCAGGTAAAATTTGGTATCTAGTTCAAAAATGCACACATTACTATGAAATATGACACTGCAATTTACAGGTAATAACGAGTGGAAATTCACATCAACTTTATTACTAGCTTCAGTTGGATTTATTTTGTGCTCTGCCTTAAGATTTAATTTCTACAGGAATGGTTATAGCAAAGTCTTCTTTAGGACTGTTGGCAAATAAGTATGCTAACAAGTTTCCAATTCATCATGTGTTTATTCATCATTAGCCCAATTTCTGTAAGAGTTCATTATTTACATTAGTAACAGCAGATTATTAACATGGCATGTATGTATCCACAATTAAGTGTTTTAACTCTGTACCAAATGAACACCTAAATAAAATCTATGGGACGTTTCATACTGTGAATTACAAAAATAAGATAGGAACAGTACAGTACACAAATGCTTGCTCTAATTCAGATAAATAACCTATCTTTTTCACACAGCCACTGATAAAATAATGACTTTGAAGGGGCCTTTCCTGCTTTTAAAATGCAGATTTGGGATAAGGAACATTAAGGAAAAAAAGCCATTCAGGCAGTAGTACAAATTTCATAGAGTTCTGCTGAAAAAGACAGTTAACTCACCTCACTGTTCTCTGTTTTGTATCCAGTTCCCCAAAGTGTACATGACATTTGTATGTGCTGCAATACTTTGACATAATGGGATAAAAGTCAAGGAGGAGCCTCACCCTTAAAGCTACATTCACTAGCAGTGGATTAAGTCAGATTCTTAATGCACTTGTATTTTAGCTCAACACAGATTTTTTTCTCTTAATTAGATTACGTAATACCACCAATTCAAAACAGTTCAAGCTAACATCAGGAGCTGTAATACCTAAAAATAACAATATATACCGAAGGCAAAAGATCACGCTGCAATCAGGCAGCTTAATCACTACGGGTAGATTAAGCCCATGAGTTTAAATATTCACAAAAACAGTTTTTAAAGACTTGAAAAATAATTGCTACCAATCAGAGTCATAGACTGAGCCTTCTGATTTTTCTGACCCGAATAACGCTGCGCAGACTGAAAAGCCACATCAATAAGCATCTTGCTTTTCCTTTTATTTTTTCCACCACTCAAATACAGAGAGCACGGACTGAGAAAACAATTACCACAGAGCATTACCAAAACCCTACATTTTATACAACAGTACTCACTCTGTTAAAACGTTTGGCTTGAAACAAATGCCCATTCACTCGGTACAGCTTCCTCCATCTTCTGGCTCCACGTCGGTAGATTGATTCTAAGAAAGAAATTAAGAAGGTGTAAAGCAGCAGCATGGTTGCACAGCAATAGCAGACACACTACGGTAAGCAAGTTGTGACTTAAAACAATCTTGCTTTTCTAAATAGCAACGCACAGCTAAGATCCCTGCCGATTTAGTTTTTTTTTTTTTTTAAGGCAGCCTTAAATGACAGCTTCTGCAGGAGGTGCTCTCAGGCTGCCTCTCCCTTTTTTACATCTCTGTCTTTTCCTTCACATGATCCTAATCTTGTTTCCTGCCTGCGTGCTGCTCAAGCTCAGGTGAGGAGGAAGGACGGGTGACAGTTAAAGGAACAGCTTCCTCCAGGAACACTGCCATGTGGATCCCACCATGGCAACCTCATACATACATATGAGAAGGATGCCTGGTGCTAAAAACACCACGCAGTTAAAGAGTTAAAGATGCTACAAATCTGCAGAATTGCATTATTTGACTTCAGTTTTATCTTGGTTAATAAATGCTATCCAAAACTATTTACTCCATTATGGAAACAGTTTGAGTGCAGGACTGCAATTATTTCTAATACAGTCTAAATATGACAACAATGAATAATTTAAGCTGCTTAAGACAGATTTTTCAAGAAACCATGCAAAACAGCACTGAGCACCTACTCCAATTCCATTTGGTTGTCACTTTCCACATATATACGTGCAGTGTTTGCCTGGCTCATTAGAGAATTTGATATTAAATACAAGTGTTGAAAAATTCATTGTGCAGCACCAGATCTGCTGAGAGCTGCTCACAGCTGCACGGTGACACAGATCCTCGATGTGAGCAGCACTGGGCTGCCCAGAGCAGCAGCACCAGTGGGTCCTGGCAGGGAAACATGAGGAAGAGATGGACTGGGGAGCTGTGAGAAACTTCAGCCGTCACGTGAAAGCTGGCAATGCAGTCTTGCTAACAAGCAGCTAAAAAGGAAGTCTATCATAGCATGATTCTAACTGCTGAATTATTTGTTTTAATCACATCTATTAAGAGGTTCAAATATGTAAGTTCACATATTACGAGCAAACCTCAAAGTTGAAAACCTATTTTTGACAGTGAGGCACATGTGACACATCTCCTCAAACATTTCCAGAAAATGCATCTTGCAGTGTTTTCACTGGTAATGCAGCACCATACAGCTTCCAAAGAAAAACGAGAAGCTAAAATACTTCTTAGGTAGCATTACTTTAAAATCATCTTCAGTAACACAAGTAACATTTTCCTATACAAAGCTCTAACAGAATGCCTTTTCAAACACACTATTTATACCAGCTGTAATACAACTTAAAGCAGTTGGCAGCCTGTACAGGATATTTATCTACTTCATGAAACATTAGCAAGTAAAACAGTGTCACAGGGAATAGAGAACTAAACAGCTTTGGAAGTACAAACTACTCCCATTGAGAAGGTAACAATAAGATGCACACTCTTATGAGACCTCACAAATGGCAACATGCGTTGTATTTTTGATCAAGGTGCATTGCTAGGACCAATGAAAACAAGTTTCCCTCTTTGTGATTCTAAGTGTATTAGGGTCCAATCATGGTTTCTACAACCAAACCTCTGAACTTCAGATTACAGTTAGAACCACAGAAAATCCAATAGCACAACTCTAGTATTCGCTATCAAGGTAAAAACAATCTTTAATTCCCTTTACTCAAAATTCAAAACAAGTTCAATACATTGCTTTGTGAAATATTACTTATCCTCTGTAATTAGACACAAATCTTCCTGATACAACTGCGAAATATACCATACACAAACATCAATCTAAAACTGTCCCACCATTTGTAGGATGACTTTTCACCGAGAAGAAAAAACTTCAAAGATTTTCTCAAGGATAGCTAATGGATTCATTAGACAAAGCACCATATGGAGACAACCTCATACATCTGTGTTCTGAGCAGCAGCTTATCACCAACACGAGGAATAGTAAGTGACGGGTAAGTTAACGAGCAGCTCGTGTTGATGAAGTCTGTAAATAAAGGAGCAAGTCACTTCCCTAATTAATGATAAATATTAAATTCAACGTCAGGATTTCGTATCATATTCTTAGGAGGTAGCAGTCTAACAACAGCTGAACTTAATACAGCTTAATTTCAGAAGTACAATCCCTCCCCCATCCCACTTCTTTGGGACAACAGCCACTGATTCGGCATGGGGTCAATTCCCATTCCCTGTCTGTAACATCCCAAACTTCACATGCCTCCAAGATCAGAGTTTTGGAATATAGACCTTATTTTCAAGTTCAGATTAAAAGAAAAATTCAGCTGAATACCTCACCCAGCTGCCTGTACATTGAACACAGTGTGAAACAACTGTCACTGCCGAGCAGTTCTTCCTTCTGTCATCAAGCTCTACGACTACATCACTAACAGGAATGCCTGTAAACATATCTAATAGCTGTTTTGGTTGTTTTTCCTCACAAAAAGTACTCTACATGTATTTTTCACCACCTCTTCAAGTTAAAAGAAAAACGAAGAAATTTAAAGAAATAAACAAAATGCTTTAAATTGTGGATATAAACTGATAAGTGATTTAAGAAGTCTGCTGTTCAGTCTTCACTCTAAATTGATTCATTTGCAGCAGATGCTTCCCCATTCGAGAATGGTCCCATCAGAACTTACCAGAAACTGGGGAGGGGGTGAACACTGCTTTTAAACAATGTAATGTGGAAAAACAGGTAAACAGAATAAAGTGCAATTATTTTTCAGATGACAATACACTTTCCCAGCACTAGAGGATAAAAGGAATTGAAAACACAGGCCCAGCCTCTCCCCAAGCCCAAAATATAGTTTTTCCCATCCAAAGCAGCTTGACAAAGCTTGTACTTTCCAGAATACGTAAGAGAATTCATCAGCTGTCTGAAAAGTGTGCCTTGTACCAACAAACAGCAATAGGAGAGCCACAAACATTTTATTTCCTCCGCATTTGGATTTTATAAATGCTTTTTATGAGTCCAAAATCTGCTTTTATGCAAACTATAATGAAATCTTTTACCATAATAAGCACAGAGATAATTTGCTACCACTGCAAATCACTTCTCAGAGATTAATGCAAGTTGTTTACAGGCCAATTACATGGCCTGCCAGCTGGACACTATGAGAATGCCCACTTTTTGTTTTGTTCTTTTAATGTTCTGCTGAGCAGACAAGCGAGCATTCTTTCAAAACCAACTTAGAAATTAAAACTGGTATTTCAGATGGACTCTCAGGGAGATAGTTCTGTATAAAGATAGAACAAATTTAGTGAAAGCAAACTCTAAATGACTTGGATGTATGTTGCTCACATCTCTGCTACTTAATATTTCTCTAACAGTTACATTGAAACAATAAAATCACTTTCTAAGGCACGTAACAGACACGCATTGTATGGTGTGTTAATAGACCTTTCTTTTTATTACCACTAAGCTGCTATGTACAACTGACATTCTTTTTCAGAAGTTGTGAAGACTAAGTATGAAGCGTTCTCAATTCAAGAAACTGCAAGCAGTTGCTGAAATGGACAAGGTGCCATTTATTTTATTTATAACTAGCTAGTATTTGGGAAACAATAAGACCTCTTCTTTTTCTCTCCTTTCCAACAGACAGCAACTTCAAAAGGCTCAGCCAACTCCCATTTCAGCACTGTTGGGCACAAAACCTGCCCTCCATGCACACTCATTTCTCATGCGTAATCTCTTGGTTGCCCATCTTCGTATTCTCCTCTTAAAGCAGCTGATAAGTCAGACTTAACAGGACACTGGAATGCAATAAAAACAGAGCTAACATCTCATTTTGAAAAAGCTGCACTGCTGTTGTGTGCCTCTTCAGTTCAACCACACCCCTTAACGCCTTGTGTGCGTTCTTGGTCCGAATGTTTAGAAGCTCATCTGAATGGTTATTGGAAAAAAAATATCAGGACCGCCTCATCATTACAATCACTGTTGGCATTAAAAATATGAGAACATTAGGAAAAAGAAATACAACATCAAGAAATAAAATGCTCAAATAATAGTTAAGTTTCCCACAGAAGTTCTCTTTACTTGTGATCAACAGATGGACAATCAACCGAAAATATCATGGATGAGGCCCGAGAAGCACCTTGTGTGGAAGCTAATGATGCACGCTAACAGAACCAGCAGGATAGTTGCTTTAGCTATCAACAAACAGAAGGTGCCTAAGGAGCTGACTTAGCAACTCTTGAGCAACAGAAAATCATCAACTGATACTTAAAGAGTTACGTAAACATTTGGTAGTAAACAGTTTATACAATTATTTATTGGAAACTGTGATGGAATTGTAGCCCTGCAACTACCATGGCCTGCAAGAGCAGGAGATGCTCAGCATGGTGCTGGTAAGCAACGACAAAACAGGACTTAAAAATCTCAATCAGATATAGCAAAGGTGATGTTTTTAAATAGTCCAGCCTGCATTAACATTGTGTGTAAGATTGTAATATGGTTAATATGACAAGTGCAAATAGAACAACCACGGCTGCCACGGCCACGTGCCTGCTTACATCCAATGTGGGCAACACACAAGAACAGGTAATTAGAACTTGTGCCTTGCTGAAGGTAATATTCCGTTGGGCACGCAGTGTACCTGCCTTACATTCAACAGTTTGGCTGAATTTGTTTAAGACTGCTGTAAGAATAGTTTAATACATTGACAATGTTGCCAAAATGAATAAATCTGAGGCAAGAGTAGGATTCTCCCAGTCACTGTTAGAGAGGTTACTGCAAGTTCGGTGCCCAACTTACTTCCATACTAAATTCTAGAACAACTGTGAAATCACCGCATTATTTGAATACAGTTCTCTTTTTCACTTGTGAGACTTGGCATTTACCAAACAACCACTAAGAAGTTTTCTTCTGGTGACCATCAGATTACTTGACTCACATTCAAGTTATAAGCGTCCACACTTACTTGATTTTGTCATCACTAAAATTGCAGAATTGTTAAAGAAAATTGAATTTGAATAGCTGGTGCTTTAACATTTATTTCAAATTCATAAGGCTTGCATAAGGTGGCTCCACAACGCCCTTGAAACAATGACTTGATTCCCACAGTCTCAGCATTAAGACACACTTTGAGTCAGGCTGCTTACCTTCACAGCATGATTCCATTACTTCAGCTTACGATCCGTTCTAAAAAACAGTTCTATTTCCCTTCCAAATATTTACATTATCCCAGTATTAGCAGAAATTCAGTTCTGATGTTACTCCATAAAGGCGTATTTATCTTCTCTAATATATCAGACTGTTAAGTGCACTTCTCTGAATTCCTTCCAATTTAATCTGCTAATATTATATCCAGAGAAGTGTACAAGATCTCAGTACAACAGGATATTGTTGCCTTGCAGCAGGACTAACACTCCACATCTGTCTCTTGCTAGTCAGATAGATTGGACACATCTGTATTTCAGAGCACCTCATTGTGCTTTTTATTAGGAAAAAAGCAAGCTGAAATTAGAGTGGCCAAAATTATCATGTCACAAGTGGAGTTCTTCCAGTTGTGCTCGATTTCCATCATCCCACAGATAAGACTCATCCCAGAGGTTCTCCAACTTGTACCCGCATTCCCTCTAAGCCCCCCCACACAATACACAGATAAAACATGTTATTCTTGTGAAACTTATGTATAAAAACTCAGTGCTAGCAGCATTATAGAGTATCACTAATCTTATTATCATTACTTAGTAACAGTAGCTAAATAAAAAATGAATAGTTTCAGAAGTTAATCACTGGACCTTTCATATTCTGAATTAAATGAATACATGCTAACAGCTAACTGAATCAGTCGTCAGCTTAGTTAATTATTTTATAATGCAGAGGATTACCTTGACCCTAGAAAGCAACCTTCCATCCCAGAGCTTCTCATCCTTACAGAGAAAGAAGTGCATAAGATAGCCTTATGCACCTGCCTGCTGCTCTGCTCTGTTAATGAAAAGCTAGTGTTAAACACAAAGAAAGCACGTTAAAATCTCTCAAATTAATGATGGTATTTGTCTTACTGCTTTTGGAAGGAAGCTCTCCATTCATCCCACAAAGACAAGGAATATAATTACAACAGGTCTGCAAAGCTTACGTTCTGCTTCCCACCAAAACCCTTTTGATCCCTATGGTGTTCCCCATTATCTCTGTGTATACTGAGAGAACTGCTTTATAAAGCCACACTATAACAGTTATTTTAACAATTCCTGAGCAACACTGAGATAACTCATAGCCCTACTTTTAATAACATCAATAGCACCTTGAAATTAATGGAACAGGTCCAATCCCTCACCTACTGCTTTGCACTCTACAAGAATTTTATCATTGCCCGAGTTTTTCCTCTCTTTACAGTCCCTAAGGGTAAGAATGGTTCTTTTATCAGAGCTGAGAATCTAAAGAATAAGGAATCCTGCACCAGACACATGGGATCTGTACCTGCTTTACTTAAGAAAGCAAGAGGTAACCTAAATTACGGAGGAATCATATAATAGTATTGTTATAGGTATTATAGTATGTTATTATAAAAGCTGAGGACCATACTAAACCCAAGGCTTCGCTTTCAAGCATTTTCTGGTTTCTAAGTATATCCCCTGCTAATTCACAAAGGACAAACGCTTACAGAACTAGTAAAACAACAACAGAATTACAGACCAGCTGCTTTCTAGTCAATATACAGCAGCCCAATTTTTCATTTTTCACTATCCATTTTTCATTATCTTCCCCCTGTGGTTTAAGGACTGAACTGCACAGTCTGCTCAGTACTTAACTCTTGCACTGACAGCACTATTAGATTTTCACACGCCTTTTCTGAAAGCCCCCCTTCCAGCATGCCCAAAGGTAGTTGTTTTCCTTACGTGCTTCGGAAGACCTACGTGCCACACAGACCTGAACTGACAGCAAGCCTTCAGTGACGCACCAACAACTACTGTTACTTACTCATACAAAGCTTCACTTCTGGAACGCTCCCCATTTCCAGTAAGCAGGACTGGCAATTTCCCCTCACAAAACCTGGTTATCCATCCAGCAACTCAAAATTCCCAGGGACAAAGGCTGAGGAGCCCATCTAGCTGCCCTGCCGGCCTCTGCAGGGATTTGTGGCCCAGAGCACCTCATTTTGAAAACGATGACAAACAGTCCCAAATACAGCAACACGTTATGAATGCTGAACGTATTATTTCAGATGTTACACATAAAATGGTTCTTTTAAGCTACTGAAACAGAACAGCCTAACAAGGCTTTAACAGTTTCACCCACGCCTACCAGTTCCAACTACAGCCTAACCTTCAGCCAATTCAGTTACCCAAATGCCTGTGCATCTAAAGCAGATTGCTCACCTCATGGGAACACGCATATAGAGCAAAGTACGAGCAGTAACACAGGGCATGGAGCTAGGCAGCACATTTCAGATAAGTTTTCCAAAACTAGGCAATGTCTTTCCTACATGACCAAACTACAATCTGAGCAACAAGAAGCAGAGAGGGGTTGAAAAAAATAATGTACAGTATTTGTCACAACACCTTAAAAACCAGCTCACGTATGCCATGTTCTAAGGTATTTTAGTTTACAGTTTATTATTTGGTATGGAAACATCTCCTAAGACATCCAATACTTTAAAGTCAGAAGACACCAAAAACCACGAGCTGATGCACGCTGTGTAATTTTTTACTTCCACATCCCAAAAGGAGGCCTAGCACTTTTTCCACTACTGGCTGTTTCATTACTAAGAAAAATGCTGGAATTATTTTAGAACCAGAAGTATTACGTGATTCCAAGCAAAATAGACATTTAGCTAGAACTCTGTGTTCAGTGACTTCTCCTGTCTCATGACCTGTACGTATGTATTTCTGACACCACATGAAAAATCAAGCAGTATACAGAAAGAGAACAGAGGGAGAGATTTCAGGTATTCTTGAGAAACTATGACACAGCTATTTTTGATTCCTAAGCAACTATATACCCTACATTAAAAATAGTACAGAACCCTCCTCTGTCAGTTCAATTACTAAAAACCAGGAGGGGGTTACAAGCAGTTCCCAAATTGACTAATTACCCAGCACAATCCAAGCTATGTCTTCAGAATACTCTCTGTGGTCGCTATAGTTCCTTTCTTCATTGGGGAATGAAATTGGTTCACGTGCTCTGAATAATCTAATCCCTGCTGCCAATACAGTAACAAATGAAGGGGAAAAACCTGCCTTATGAACTAGAAAAATATTTACAGGCCACGTTACTCTAGCAGGAAGCTTTTGGGGACTGTTTCGTAGTATTAGACAGAATACAAAGCAAAAAAAAATATATATCCTTACCTAAAATAACTCGAGACAATAACTAGGTTAGCACAATACCTTTTCTCAACCCTATGATGAAATTTTAAGAAAGGTAGCATGGGAAAAAATGAAGTCGAAATACCTAATGCTAAAATACCGTGCAGATAAACAAAGAGCATAACAGGCATTCACAGCCATGTAAGCATTACAAAAAAGGAAAGGCCAGCAAAAATCAGATAGAAGTATTAGATAATAATAATGCTAGTCTACTGTCATACCAATGCCAGAAGTACTTGTACATTCAAAACATTTGTTCTATTTCATAAAAAGACATGAGGGTTCTTTACTCTGCATTCCTCTAATGAAATCAACAGCAAAACAATCCTAGCATTTGTTAACATCAGTTACTCAAACTAGATGCATTTTTAACATTAAATACACATATCAATTTGCTCAGATGTAAGAATACAGAGGCATGCTAGCACAGTTTATTCTCATAACGTTAGAGACCAACTAACCCCTAATTCAGAATAAATATTTCACAGTCAAGCAACCCATCTAAGACAATTCACTATACACGATTCAACAAAACGACTGCAAAACATGCTGCTTCTAAAAACATTCAGCTTTAAATCAGCAATCTTAAAACAAACAGGCCCTGATCACATACCGTCAGGGTTTTTTGGATACATTTCTTTCATCAATCTCCCTCAGCAGCAGCAGCATCACTCACTCTTCTGTCCTTTTCCTCCTAAAATACGTCCCCTGAGATAGAGTCTTTTCACCGCGATTTTACCAGCGTTTCTGAGGTCTCTCCACCACATCCCTACGCACAGGAGGCAGCAGAAATCTCTGCATTTCTCACAATCTATGGCTGCAAAGGAGGCTGGTAGGCAAAGCAACTATATCGTAACCGAAACGCTGACTTCTATTATCTGCTGCACCACACACACACTGCATCAATGGCCTGAATTCATAACAGCAACCACAATGACACGTAAAATCTATATAAAAGGCATGCATTACTCACTGGGTTTTATTCTTTAGCTTCTTCAGCATGTAATTCTTTATGCTCTACAATGCAGTAGGTATGAAATGAAACATTTTCCCTTTATTCCACTGATGCCGCTGTTTGAATACCATTAGACACCAAGGACAATAGGCAGGATCAGCTCGGACATTAAGAGCAAATATTTAATGGAAGACTGGTTCCCCTCGTCTCTCCCTTTCACATCTCTGCCTCATGTATCCAGGCACGGGTGGTACTGGCTCCCTTGGGAGGCTGTAGCTAGCAGCTGAGGCACAGACTAAAACATGGCATGGATGTCAAGGAGCTGATGTCACAAAAACAAGTATTTCTCTGATAAAACCAGCAATGCTGTTAGGGAAGTCTGACAAATCAATAGAAATTGTTCAGCTAAACGTGCTTTGTTCTACAACGTGCTGCAGCACCAAGAGGAATAAATCAGATCAAGATCTGTCGGTATAAATAAGCTGAGACTACAATAATTAGCAAAACTGCCAATCAGAAACCACACGTGCATCAGGACGGCCCTCACGAGCACAGACAAGAAATAAACATTTCAGAAACAGCCCTGTTTAACACTGATTCCAAAATGATAGCTCACTTACACTCTACAAGTATTTTTAAATATAGCAGACTGGTGGAGAAGTCCCCCATTTTTATCAGGGGACACCAGGACCAACCAAGGACTGAGGCTCAGGCAGCAGCTGCCAGGAACGCCTCTGAGCTGCATCCAGCGCCTGCTAAGGGCTGCAGGCACTGCAGAAGCACTGCCACCACCCGCCAGCAGCACTGCCATTCCCAGCCAGGGATGCACTGCCTCGCTGAAGGTAGAAGGTGCTGTTTCTACAGGAGCAGCTGTGCATCCATAGGAGGAGCTAAGTCGAGGAGGGGGGGAATAATTCAGGAGCAAAAGAAATTGAGAGAATGTACAAATCTGACTCTAAAGAATCTGCAGTTATTCCATGTTGCAGACAGCATCCAACAATAAAAGAAGGGAGTTTCTTCAAGCACAGAAAACTTCTTACACCACGTGACTGAAATTTCAACTATATTTGCATTCCTTATTTTATTAATGGATTACGTGTGTTTATTTCAGGCATTACAGGCTGGCACAATCTCAAAGCCACATCAGTTTCACAAAGTTTCTGGACAGCCAGCAATTTTATTACTAGATTTCAACATAAACACAAAAAACTCAGTAGCCATTTCTGCACTCTTACTCCAAAGGATTGTTCTGAAGCAACTGGAAAGACGACTGCAATTCCACTCAATATCTGCAATTCAGAAGGTCACAACACAACCAGGTGCAGTTACCCCATAACCTAATGCAAACAAGTTTGAACAATATATTTCAAACAAAATGATATAGCAGTTCAATAACGCTCCTTAAAAGTTTCATTCAAAACTATCTGCAGCTCTGTAACACACAAAGTACATACTCACTGACTGCTAGTTTAAGTAGAAGTCATTCTGGACAGGGACTAATTGTTTAGTTACCCCTGGAAGCACCTTGAGACAAACTCGCAAGCTCCTTCTATAGTGTAAGCAGGATGCTCTGGAAAAGAATTTCTTACAAGTGTAACTATATGATAAAACAAATAAAACAACAGTTTGAAACATGCTCTACATTCCAAAGCAAAGGACACTCTGAGCCACGTTAACTTTCCAGTTCCCATTAAGCACAGAGCAAACAGCTGAGCACTAAGTCATATTTTTTAATCAGGTACTTTGCTTCTGCGTACATCTGGAGCATAAGAAGTTAGAGTACTACTGAGATAATCTACTTTCCTTGCACGGCCTTTAAACAAACGATATCATCTGAACCAGTAGCATTTCCATACAGCCCAAGAGCAAAGCAGATCTTTGCTGTACATGTGTAAGTAATAAGCAATAATGCTGAATGCATTAGCATACTCTAAATTAGCACCAGTACAGCTTAACAGCTCTGCTGCAAAAACAGTTTGAAAATATTTACAACCAGGCCACAATAACAGATTTCCACGTAGGTCCCATGGACACAAAGAAGCAACAGGCTCTGAATTCATCCCTTAATTGAGAAACCAGACCACAAATCACTTATCAAGTACATCCTAGGGAACAGCCTACAGTTCAACATGACCTGAAAACTCTACAGATAGAACATGCAGGTCACCTGTACCATGCTAACTGATGCTTCTCTAGCTCACCTGGTGGCTTGCAATAATTAAAAACATCTACAAATCAGTATCAAAAACACTTTTCTTCTAAATATCCGCATCTCTAATGAGAACTTTAAATCACAACAAACTTCATTATGCTGCATGATTTGTACAGAGATCTCTCCTGTTAGCTTACTCTTTTTTGACAGCAGAGTGTTTTTCCCTTCCATTCTTAGCCATGGAGATCAAAGAAGGGATTCAAGGTTTGTCCTCCCATGCACATCTGACACTTTTCCAGCTCAGAGTTCAAGCTATAACACTTCCAGGTCCCAGAATAAAACAGTGTTCCTTTCTTGTAAGCACCCTGAGAGCACATTTAAACCTACAGAACTAGGATCACTCCTTCCAGAACGATCATGAAGCTAAACCTGAAAATATTTTCCCATATTTCCAACCTGTTAATCTAAATTGGAAAGTGCCAGCATGGTTAAGCCTACGCATTTTTAACATGCAGTAAAATAGAACTGCACAGTTCTCACATAAAATTTAACTCATGGGCAACAACCATAGAAATTAAATCACATTCACCTGTACATTCAGCGGAAGTACATTATGTGATATAACAAAAACTCGTTTTGACCAAAAGAATGGGTAACCTGAGCACAACTGACAGAAAACCATTGAGCTAACAGTTACGGCACAGAAGAGCATTAAACAATGCACAAAAACTCCAGGTAGATGAAAATAGTGTATTAAACATCAACAAACGCTTGCCTGGTCAGCCTAAAGACCACTGATATCTCTTTTCCTTCTGTAAGATTGAAGCATCTCACCAAAAAATAGTTTTTGAACATTTCTCTTCAGCATAGAAAAGTGTTATTTTCTCTAATTGGCTTAACAAGTACAGCTGATACTGTAATGCACATTTACTTTTTTCTGCTAGATTAGACATCTATAATAATCATCTACTCAATTTGTCTGCTTTTTACATTCCACCTTTAGTCCACTGCAGTTTAAATGTACAAGTTCATACTATGTAATATCTTTGCATTTATTCCACCTTACTCCATCTAAATTCCAGTAAGAGCTCTCAACAGAACTATTATTAGTATATTAGTATTACTTCTCTAACTGAAAGTATTATTCACAGCCACTGAGCACAGCATTACCCATTTTCACTTGGTCTATCAGTGCAGATCCTGGTCAGCTATGTGCACTGCTTGCCCCACGATGCATTATTTACCTCCTCTTGTACCTTCCAAATACAGAACAGCAAAGGTCTTCCAACCCTTCAGAAGGCTTTCACTCAAAGTGACCATCATCTGTTAACTCTGTCACCCATTTTGCACATTTCTTCCCTCAGCACTTACGAAGATATTGACTAATAAACTGATTAATTCCCTCCATAACGAGAAGTGACTACAGAGCTACTTAATCATTTCATCCCTGTGCAGATTAAGTTACTGAAATACAAGTAAACCACATGTAGAACACCTCCTTCCTCTGGACGTTTATCCGCCTTTTATCCACCTTTCAAAGGAATTTAATAACTAAATAAACCTTTTGCAAAAAATAAAAATAAAAAATACTGCATTTCACTCTTAAGTATATCAATTTGTTTTCCTGAAAGTTAAGAAACAAAAGAAATGCAAAAGCAAGGACCACATTAAATCCTAACTATTCCTCCCAGCTACTGGAAACCAGTACTAATCCTTAGAAACATTAAGATACTACTATAAAATTCCTCTACTGGTACGTGAACATATCGGACATATTAAATTGAACAAATACAAGAACATAAAAACAGCTTATGAAAAGCTTCCAAAAATTTATTTTTTGTACAATTGAAAAAATACAAGCTCAAATTTGACAGTATTCTGGTACTCACTGTCTTCTCCTGGGCAAGGCATGCCAGGTTTCTCTGGAATACTTGGGAAAACTAGAAAAAAACATGAAGTCTTTAAGTGAAAAGATTCTCAGCAGCACTATTTACCTAACTCTTGAATACATTCAAAACCACAACTTTTTGAAAGCCATTAAGTAGCATTCCTTCAAAAAGCACAATCACAACTACTGCCAGCACTGCCCACATCTACAGATCTGCGGTTCAGAACTTGAAGCCCACTCCACTGTGCCAGCTTTGAACTCCACAGCCAACAGAACACTTCAGCCTTACAGCACCAAAGCATAGGGTACCCCAGGCACATAAGAAGAATGCTATTTGACAGGCAAAAGTTGTTCTGATCTCACATTTCTGAAGCTGTTATGTTTACCAACAAATACATGCAAGGTCTCAAACTGTATAATACTTGCCATGAATAATCAGCCCTTCCTCTCTGTTTTGACAATACAAACGGAAGGCTTCTTCCAATTCCATCTGAGATGAGATGGTACATGGGTCACCTGAGGAGAAAAACAAGACATGCAAATTTATGACTGAAATACTGAGTTGGCTATTTCATTTAGTACCAGCCCATGGAATGCTTTTCTGTCAGTAATTTGAAATTAATCAGGCACTTTGATCACATACAGAATATAAGAACAATAATTTCTTTTCCTTCTATTTTCATCCAAACTAAGTAGGCAGAAACACACTACGCTGGCCCAATACAAGTGAGTTTGAACGTCTTAACACATGGGAGAGAAAAAGAAAAATCACTTCCTAGTACCCTGAAAATTTTAAATTTACCTTTTGTTATCCAGCCTGTCACGTTACTGCAGTGTACAAAGCTGAGGTAGAACAATACAGCTTAAATTATAAAGGTGCACACAGATTTGAGTCTCCTTTGCTAGGCTTAAAGAAGCAATCTATGACTGAATTGTAAAAAATAAATACAGGTAGAAGTTATGGATACATACTTCTGGCCTTTTCTATGAATGTTTTCTGCACCCATACACCTCATTAGTGCAGAACAACCTTTTAAATCCACTCAGAAAGGCAACAGCAACATGTTAGCCTCAACTGCACACCAAAACAGCCTAATAATTAACAAAACAAAAAAAAGTAAACTAAATGGAGACATAAGCATTACAGAACACTGAAGCCTCAGCTCAAGCACTGTATCTTGTCTACACTTACGTAAGGAAAATATGTGGAAACAAGTATTCACACTATCATACAGTAGTACATTTAATGGACATTAAAGCATCAAACTAAGCTTTACAAGAAGAAAAGCAACTGTGAATGACAGTAATTAATCAAAAGCAAGTTTGTGACAATTCAGTGACAAGAATGAGCAGGAAGATTTTTCTCCTGTAAAGAAAAATCTCTGTACTCACAGCTCCCAGCTGCACCCTCCAAGAAAAAACCCAGCCCACAGATCAAGTAACACACAACTCACCTGCATCAGTAACACCAAAAACCCACCCTCAGCAAAACCCAATCTTCTGTGCTACCTGAATCTCCCTTACATTAGCCATCATGCAGTTCAAAAAGCTACACGCATGCAATATTCTGTGGGCACTTATCAAGTTAGTTTTTATTAGACTGCTGCACACAGCAATGAAACAACAAACTGAAATCAGCATAGCTGTCTATATCTTTTTTGTCAGTCCTAAGACGAAGCTGAGTGCCAATGCAATTGTGTAATCACAAGGTAGCTGTTTACAACCTACTAGCCAAGAGATCCGCCCATAACAAGTTACAGCTGCATCACACCTGAGAGTCATAAGCAGATATCTGAGTTATTAAAAAAAGCAAACAGGTAGCAAAGGTACACAATGCCAAGCACTTCCATCCCGCTCCTACTCACAGCAACCAGAAGGCTCTATCTAACTTAAGGCTGTAGAGAAATGCCACATTTTGCAGCAAGAAGAAATACTGAAAACCACCTCACATCACGATGAGATTTCAGAGCCTACAGGAAGGGTAAAGAAAAGGTAAACTTCTCACAACTTTTTTTTTTTATTTTAAGAAACACAATGATGAAATCCTTTACACACAAGGATAACCTAGAGCAAGATCTGCCAACGTCAACCTCCCCTGCAGGAAGAAAGAAAGCAACAGAGACTTGCACAGCAAATGATTTCTACACAACTTTATGAACTCCATGCTTCACTAACATAAAAGCTTATACTATTTCTCCCCACAGAGAAAGTTTTCCCCCCTCGTTTCCTTTTTCTGGACATGTAATATCTTACATACACTAAGACTTTTCCTCACACCAGACTGGTGAACCAGTTCATTTCTGATAAATTCAAGTCATTTTATTTCATGCTTGGTCAGTAGATGATCTTAGAGGTCTTTCCCAACCTTAATGATTCTATGACTGTGCTTTAACCAACAGGATATTAACAGTCCAGAACACCACAGAACAAAATCACTTACCGTAATGGGAATTCTCAACACCCATCTTGCACAAAACACAAAAAAAATCCAGAAGTTAAAAACAGTCTGATATTACAACTGCATTACTTCTCAAAAGCACACTCTAGAGGCAAATCACAATTCAGAAGACACAACAAGTCACCTTGCTGAATGGAGAATTTTGAGGGATATGGCATTACTACCACAAATGTCCGAAGTTAATGTGTACCCTGGCATTCAGTATCCAAGCATGTAATAGTAAAATATTCAAGTTCAGCAGTCTTCACTTTGTAGAACTGAATCCAGTTACAGTACAATCCTGATATTCTGAATCACGTTTTACGTGCAATCAGCAGGGGACATAACCCTGTTTTACAAAGCAGGAAGTTTAAATAAAAGCGACCCCACAACACGAATGGCTTTTATTTACGTTTGTTCAGTGCCTCTGTTTGTACCACAGCATACCAAAAAAAGGAGAACTACCAAGTAGTATTTCAGTACCTTCATCATCAATCCACTTGAGGGTAATTGGCTGCTCCTGTTGCAGGTTGCACATCTCACGCACTTCGTCACAAAGCTCATCATAGCTTATGGATGCATCCAAGTTAGTTATCAGGATGTCTCTGCATGACATGAAATCAAACTTTTGTCAGATATCTGCATAACCCTGTGTATTCCAACAATTCCATCTATGGATTTCAATCTGCACCACCACGCTTACACAATCAGCGTTCTTCATCTGAAATGCTCCACTAACATATATGAGTAATAATAAATTAAGTAACTTGACATAAAGCAATGAGAAGCATACACGTTTCCCTTCTTCTGCTATCTATGTATACATTTATATTACACGATGGTATGAAGTGCCACACCCAGAAACACACATACCTGCAGCCCTGGAACCCCAGAGATAGACTGAACATTGTGTTCTGTAACTTCCTCATGCTTAGATTTACTGGATTTCTAAGTGATACCATCATTTACTATTGATTCCTGTTGTTACTTAACATACTATCAATTTCTATAAAATCCTTTTAGCAGCCACCCGAAATGAACTCAGCCCTAATTCTGAAGTTGTCCAGCTTTGGGCTTGATATGGAAGAGGTCAAATCTCCACATTGCTCTAGAATTCTACACTCAGAATGCTGAGCTACTTGGCACTGACCTGGTAAGTAAATTCAACAAGAAAGCACCTCATTTTCAATTAAGCTTGGTGGAATTACTTTCATAATTACATTTAATTAGAAGCCCTTTCTTACACCGTAGTATTGAAAACCACAGTAACAACACTTGCTTATTTGGGGAGGAAAATATCAGAAGATTACTGAGGCTACTGCTATCACGTGCCAGTAATTTCAAGCTAAACACTTCAAGTCCGAAGATTTACTTCAGCCAAACATTTAACTCCTCAAATGACTTAAAACTTTGGCTTTAGAGAAAAACAAGGCAGATCAAAGCAACACTAACTCACAGGGTCCTCGTTGTGGCAGTAAATCAATTAGGTTAAATCTGTCTGAAAACCCAAATTTCATGCTGAAGCAATAAGTAAGGCTTCCTGACTCTGTCAACAACTGACTGAAGCCATAAGGACCACGACTTGATTTACTGCCTCAAATCAGAGCTGCCAAAATAAGCACTGCAGAGATAACGGAAGCAGCTGTGTGTTAACATCTCATTGCATTACTCAAACTGCTGGGAGGGGAAAGAAAGGGAAGTAGATATCAAAAATAAAAGGCAGACTAACAGATAACATGCAAGAGTTTATTTCTGGTGTTTATCCACAGCAGGAAAACACATTTGCTTAATCTTCAGATGTTTAATTTAGTACAAATGGGTTCTCAAGCAGCTTGCACAGGTTCGTCTGACTCCACCGTTAGCATCAGAAGCAATTAAGATTCTTTAACTTCTCATATTTATCTAAATAACTCCAGTAACTTTACACCATTCGCACACATTTTCCCCAGTTCAAGGCCAAACGACCAACTCCTTCCAACCGGCACACTGCAGGAACCTGGATGGCATTTTAATAACTCCATTTAATTACCAGACATAAACTACAGCTCAGGGACACCGCGGTTACTCTGTTACCAGATCAGACCGCAGACAGGACTCAAAGTTTGGGAGGATTCAACAGAGAGAAAACACCCAGACTCACCCACTGTAGTGCGCCTTTACCCTGATGATGTCTTTGTTCAGATTGCCTTTCGAGCCCATCCTGCTGGGCATGGTCCAGCGCTCGGCAGACGCGGCGAGCTTGCAGACGCGCTCTGCCGGCACACGGAGCGCTCAGTCCCGGAGCTCGGCAGGTGACGGCGCAGCTCCGTTCCCGCACAGCTCAGCGCAGCGGCGGCCCTGCAGGCAAACCGAGCCCGGAGCACCGGGACGAGGTGAAACACGCAGATCTGAGGCGATTCCCCCGCCCGCCGCTCTGCCGGCGAGCAGCGCGCACGGGGCGGCTCTCAGTTCACCTCCGCCCCGAATTCACTCGATAAAAGTACGAAGAAGAGCGCTGACAGCCTGAACAAGCTTTCTCCGCGCCTTCAGCCCGTCGGCCCCGAGCTCCCGCACGCTCCTCCCCTCCCCGGCCCGCTCACCCCCACCTGTTTACCACACGGCCCCGCTCCTACCCGCTCCGTCGGGCCGAAGCAGGCGGGCTCTCCCGGCCGCGGCCGCCTCCCGTCGTCCCGGAGCCCCCCGAGCCCTGCGGGCCCCCAGAGCCGCGGCCTGCCCCACCGGGACCCGGCTCGCCCCGCCGCGGCCTGAAGTTGCCTAAAGTCCCGTCAGGAAGTTCGGAGCCAACTTTCGCGCCTCGCCTCCCGTCCGGCTCGCGGCTCCCGGAGCGCGGCGGCAGTCGCTGCCTCACGGAGCGGCGCGCGGCAAAGCTCGCCCCGCGCTCCCCTCAGC
>JAOWBP010004584.1:2656969-2674927 GCA_028571105.1 Tragopan temminckii
GGAGGGATTGATGCGGTCTCCCAGCATCACGGCACGCAGCCGGAGCGCCGCCCCAGCGCACGAGCTCGGCGCCCGCTCGTCTTCGCTTGCACGGCCCGAGCGAGCGAGGCGGATGGAGCGCTCCGACTAACGCCGAAATACAGACGTAAAACAAGTCCGACAGCTTAGCTCTGTTACCAACGAACCTCACGCAAAAAGAAAAGGCTGGAAAGCAGTTCCACATACACACAACTGAGATATTCCTAATGCCAGAGCGACTTGAAGCGCTGCGCGTAGCGCCTTGCCGTGCTTCGTGACGCAGCGAGCGCCTGCTCTCTTCTGGGAGCGCTTGCTCTCTTCTGGAGGCGCTTGCCACCGTGGTATAAATGAAAATAAACCCCGGGAAAATAAAAAAGTGAAGCAAATCCACGGTTTTCCAAACAATTTTAAGAGCAAAGAACCTCACCAAACCAAACAGGCTGAGCTTCAGCCAGGATCGATGCGGGCAGGGATCGCACCGACTCAGACACTGTTCGTGTTTCTGAGCTCTGAAGTCCCATTCAGAGGGAAAAAGGCGTCGCAGCTCCGAGCCCAGCGCTGCCGCACACAGCAGCCCGCTCAGCGGCCCGGTGCCAGCCCCAAGGATCGCAGAGCAGCGCCGAGAGGGGAGGAAGCACGCACCCATCAGCTGTGTCTTCAAACCCCGAGTGCAGAGAACTGCAGGTTGGTGTTTGCACACAGCAGCAGGTACCCCTGAGCCCGTCAGGGATGTGGCACCCAAACGGGTTTCCATCAGAGGTACTCAGAGCAGCAAACGGCACCAGATTCGTGCCCTACATGGATTTAATTCTGTTTCAGTCTTTTTTGTTGTTTTAAACTCACTGAAATATAGACATGCAGATAGATTCAAACATCAAGTATAGGGAATTCGATTTTGTTAAGAGTAAAATTACTGTCTGCAGGAAGTCTGCTTAGTAATGGAAAAGCCTCTTAGTTCTGGATGCACTCCTCCTCTACTCTTCAGGAAGGAAGGACAGTAGTAACTGCAGCTCATTTCAGGTGTTTGGTTGTTGGTTTTTTTCCTTCCAAATGACTCTTTAATGCAAGTAAATTAGTGGATCAGGCAACAGATGAGTGATTAATTAATGGGTGTAATCCATAAATGGAATTCTTGAAGCAGAGGGAACTACCAAAAAGACAGGAAGGATGGTCTGGTGGTTAAGACTAAACTCAGGACATCTGGGGTCCATTCCCAGATCTCCCACAGACTTCCTGTTGCCTTGGGCAAGTTGCTCAGTTCCTGCGTGCCTCAGTTTCTATGTCTGCTGTGCTCAGATGGTAACTGATTAGGGGAGCAGCTTCCGAACCTAAATCCATAAAGTGACAGAAACCAGTTTGCAAACCCAAGCAGTAACAGTAAAGATTCTATTTCCCTGTATTCCATAGACTTTGCAGAACTACAAAGCAGCGGGGCAGAAGGGGGGGAACAAAGAGCACTGTCACCAGGGATTAAGGTGGCAATGCTTTCTGAAGCCTCTGCCACCATCCAATGACGGATTGTGAGTGCTGTGCATCTTAAAATCCTATTAATCTTTCCCCCAGTAACTGTTCGCCTTGCTTCAGCTCCAAAGCCCTCTAGCTGAAGAAAGGAGAAGGGAAAAAATATCTCAGAGGAAGGGCCCCAACACCACACTGTTTTTCTCACTCTCTCCCTCTTCTCCTCCCCCTCTCCATTGGCTTCAAGGCCAACAGCTCCTGGAACACAAACACTCTTGTAAACTTCTGAACCACACAGCCCTGTGGTGGGTGGGTGTTTGCTCCCTGCCTGCCAGTTCCAATCCACCCACAGATTCCAAAGGCCCAAAACAAAAAGCAGACTCCATTTTCCATATTTAACAGGCAGTTCATTTCCCCCCACACCTCCACATTGCCTTCATTTTGAAGAACTCAGTGCCTCTCACAAGTATCTTGTCCCACCCTCTACGTGTTTCCAGAGTACAGCACACCATGTTTATATATATATTTTTACATGCTCACATGAGAAGTATTTTCTAAACAAATTCACCACAGTCCCCCTCTGGTTTTAGATGCCTCTAAGTCAGGAAGACCTGGGAACTGTAGAGGACTGTGTTGCGAATTGCAACTGTTGACAAAATGCTTGGGAAGAACCAGTTGTGAAGTGAAAAATGAAAGCACTTGTACAAATGTGACACACCAAAATTCCTACTATAGCTTATGTTAGATGGCAAATTCATTATAGCAGCAAGTATCTAATTTCTCCGTGTGTGTTGTACATACGTAGTTCTAATTATGACACACAGCTACTGAAGTAAGGCCATTTCTATGCAGCTAGGGTATTTCTTTCCCTCCTCTCCTTCAGAGATCCTCCACAAATTGGGAGCCTTTCCACTGATATTTCCCTTACTGTGGAACAGGGAATGCCAAACTATCCATAACCTGCAGAATAGGGTTTCATACTCTCTGCTGACAAAGACATAACCAAGAATCATACAGTCTTTCTCAATCAAGTTTTTTTTGTTTTTTTGAATCAACACAGATTCAGCTCACAGAAAATTATTTCACAAACGCACACCAACTTTTTACCTTTTTAACAGAAACAGATGTTTAAACATTAGTTTAAAAAAAAACCCACATTTTGTTGATATGTTTCTCCCAGAAACGCAATGAAATAAAGGAATTTTAAAGCATCAAGAAGTCACGAGGAAAAAAAAAAAATCACAAAGCAATGACACGATGAATCAAGAAAAAATTCACTGCTTGAGAAGGTCAGCATCAAAACAGGATTTTCTTTCTCTTTTTTTCTAATTAATGGAAAAAATAACTATGCAACCTCTTTCATGCCTGAAGTTAGTGAGGCAGCTAGGACTTCTATGGTATTTACCACATATTAGGTCCCACCATTTTCTAGGTAAACCTTGGAATGCTGCATAGCAAAATCCTCTCCTTATATTATACTTCGTACAGACTAGTTACGGGCTTGAGTTACGTTCTAATAGCTTATTTATAACATATAGTGCAAGGGAAGGCAATGATATTGCTTTCTACTAAGATACAAACACATCCATAAAGGTATTCATCAGGATATAGTTTAGAAGATACACGAACAAGCAACTTACCCTTTGTGAAGGTCAGTGAAGTCTCCAGAAGGGTCAACCTCTAGACAGAGATCCTACTCCCTCAGCTGCTAACCCTTAAATGAGAGTGAGGAGGGGTGGATCCAGGGTTCATTGCTTGCACCTGTGTGCCCTGGGTTAGCCACACCTTCTCACCTGGTACTCAATCACTGGTTCAAGCTGTGTCCGGGCAATCCCTATACATAAGATTACTGTGCAATTTTACTGTGCTCCAAGTAGTGGCAAGATCCAGTCCAGGAGTGGTAAAAATAAAATTGTAAGACTGTGTATGGGGAGGTGGTTTATAGATAGGTGTGTAAGTAGTGGCCACTCCACTGAGGAAGGTGTTTTGTCTCTCTCTGTAACCCAAGGTTAGGAATGTTTGTACTTTGAACAAAGTAAAGAAAACAAAAGATCTTACCTTTCTCCCTTTTGGCATCCATGACCTGCACGCAGAATGCTGCTCTCCACTCCTGGGTCTTGCTTCTCTTCTCTCTGCAAAACAGATTGGTTTAATATCTGTTCTTTTAGTTGATGACAGCTAGTTATGTTGCATTTTATGAGCTTAGTTCAGCTAACTGATTATGTTTTATCATGTTTATAGCACCTTCTAATACCACTAAGCAGAGAATCCCACGGATTCAACAGTCATCTCCATTATTTTCTTAACTCCGTTCACAATTCATAGTTCTGGTCCAGCTCAGCTCCCTATCCTATTTTCTTCTGTATCTTTTACATCTTTGCAAAGCACAGAATCTCCTGATCCACATATATTTAACATTCCTGCTTATTTCTCATCCCCAGAGAATAAGTCATCCAGTATAAGACTCAGCTTTGTAGCTCAAGTTCAACATTTTTTTTATTTTTTTTTTTCCTCCAGAAGTCCCTAGTCCTGGCCAGGAGAGACTAGCACATCACAGCAGGCTATTCAGAAAAGCTGTCTGACTATTGATCTTAAGAACTGACTTAATTCTTCATGAAGTTTCACTAATGGACGTACAATCATCAAACATCCTAAGAAATATAGGAGAGGTAAGAGGTTGTTAAAAGCACATGAAAGAATTCTCCATCTTTTAGAATTTTTTCACTCTGCGTTGCCTGGTATGTTGCCCACGGCTGCCCCTTCTACCCACACACTGTACCTACATGTCCCAGTGAATGCTGCCAAACATTTCATTAAAAAAAGCCATGCTTGCTACTGCCAATAAAAAAATTAACTTACTGGAAAGTCAGACACAGAGAAGGGCACACAAGCTGGAACTCTTGGGATTCCCAGAGGAGCTCACAGAACAGCCCTAGGTCACTCAGGACTGCACAGGCTTTTTATCATTTATATTTACACGTAATCTTCCCTTTCTCAGCATACCCAGCAATAAGCAAACCATAGTAAATACAACCAACAGAGAAAGAGATATAAAACCAAGACAAAACCTTATTCCTATTTAAAAAAAAAAAAAGTAAAAAAGCACTTAATTCAACTGTTACTATTCACCCTTGGTATTTCCTCCTATCACAGCTCTTACACAGGAGATATCAGCAGACAGTCACTATCACTGCTCTGGGGAAGAAAAAAATCAACACGTTTAAGACAAAGTTCAACGTAAGACTTATGCAAAGCAGCTTGTTGAGTCTATCCCCAAACAGTCAGTATCAAAGGAAACGAACATGCCAACCTTGCACTACAGGAGCTGCTGATTAGCAAAGCCTCAGGTTTAAGCTTCACCGAAACAAAGTAGGTTAACTCCCCTCTCTTGCCCTCCTACATACACTCGATCATGCAGAGAAGCTGTGGGAATACTGATTTGATCTGCTGCAGCTGCTGTGATGAGTAAAAGGGTAACAGAGCTGGGTTCTACAGCTGCATGTACCAACTTGCACAGTGGTACAATTAATAATGCTTCATTTCCATCTCACCTGAAACCCACATGCAACTTTAAGGCCAAACGTTTCCTTCCCAATAGCCTATCGCATACTCTAAGCATCTGCTTATCTTTTTGTAAGTTCTTCCATCTTTAAGATAATTTCTCATCATCGCAGTATCCATAGTTTGCAAATAATGTTAATATGCTAAAATGTACCTTTCTTAGAAAGATTTTGTGAGACCTTATTATGTGCAAGCAGGGCTATCATTACTGCTTCTGATTGTAGCCTGTTTTCTTGTGTTCTTTGGCATGTGTTTTCCAACAGTTTAAATCCAAAACCATAGTGGGGAATGAGCCCCATAGTCTGCTTGAAATTTATGATATCTAACGTCTGTTGAAAAGTGATCCTCTATCTGCTGATCTGACACATGAACCTGCAATTTATTTTCAAGGCCTGAGTCTCCTATAAATAACACGTACAGCACTAGGCACTCTATGGGCATAAGTGCTTGCATCATCACTTCAGTAATTCAGAACATACTGTCCTAAAATCTGGAATTCCTACACCTTTCTCCCAAATTCTCAAGAGTTGACCTCATATTTATTTTATTTATGGACTTTCTGAATGAACCTGTGATTGAAGCATATGCACACCTCATTAGCATAATGTGATTTTTCTTACAAGCATGTAATAAAAAAGAAACATTCATACTGTCATTTTACAGATGTGGAACTGAGGAACAGAGATAATGTACAGTTGGCTTAAGGCCATCCCGCAGATTTTTAATCAGAGCCCAAATCTTTTATCAAATTCAAATCAAGTGATTTAACTTAATGACTACTTTTTTCTAACAAACCTCCACAGATATTCCTAGAACTATTCACAAATTAAATTTATGTGAGAAGGGAATCCAACACAAGTGTCTGTGATTTAACACTGGCCCATTCTCTTTTTCAGGAAGACACACTTTAGGTTCTAGACAGACTAGTTCTTACAGAAAGCATTTTCATTTCAAATTTCTTCATTTTTTTAGTTGGCTATCTCAGAAAAGAGAAGTATAAAGGGCTGCGAAAGGAGATGTTAAAGCAGCAAGCAGTTCTCAGTATTACAGCAGGACATTTCAGCAACTCACCCTTTTCTAGCTGCACAGAGCAGAAAGCCAATCGCGGTGTTTGAGCATGACTTGCAAGATAACTGTTCAAATGAGCTTGCACTGTAGACTTTCAGTGAGTTTCACTTCTACTTCCAACAGTCTTACACTTTCAATTTTCCCTACATCTACGTGCATGCTACCAAAAAGAATTTGGTTGGATCTCTGTGTGTTGTGTGGCATTTGACAAAAGAAACGGTCTCTGAAATAAGTGGGGTTTGCGATTATTTTAAGAGAGCAATGAACTCATGTTCATAGGGCTGAAGGTACAATATTTGCATTAAAAAACAAACAATGACTGAGGGGTAGCAGGAAAGGCTGGCCTTGCTTGGATTTCCCTTTTTCATATCCACCCTTTCAAAAACTTTCTGCTAGATTTCTTTTCCGCATGTGGCAGGCCTGAGAATGGCCCTCTCTTCTTCTCCCTACCCATGGTGTAATCCAAAGCCCATGCTGAAGCAATGATCACGCCTGTGCCGTGCACACTGCAGCATTACCACTAGGACCTAAAATCCATCAGCTAACATGCCAGCTGGCACCCTTCCCTCCCCTCTGCTTTCTTTCCCTGAGCAGGAGAAACCATTCATTGCCTTCTGGGGCTAGCACTGGACCCACACTGTTCTTAGTAATGAATGCAACCTGTTCTAACGAATGTGAAGCTTATTTGTGAGTGCAGAGCTGCACTCAATTGCCTGACATTTCACATTTCTCACCATAAATCTGGGTAACACTTTATTTTAATTACTGGGACATTTTCTAACTTTTATTGTTTCTGGCAAACACAGGCAAAATGAGCTCATTCATTATATAAGGTATGCGAGCTATTTCTTCAGGGGAAATTGTGTTCTATATCATTCTGGCCATCCAAAAAGATGCCGCTCACCTCACTTCTAGATGTCAGTAACTACCACAAAGGTTGGGAATAATTAACTAATCTGACAGAGACCTTGTAAGATGATAAATCCATCCATCCATCCATCCATCCATCCATCCATCCATCCATCCATCCATCTTTCTGCATTTCTAACATGCTTATTAACTGGAGTAACTAAGAGGCAATGCATCTCGTGCCTTACTTAACATCTCCAATCCAAAATGGGTGTAGATACCCTTAGATGCCACAGAGGAAGTTCCAAGTAGCACATCTCAGACCCCGATTTGATTTTTCCAAGGCAATTTTGATCTAAATGCGTTACAAAGACCAGTACAAGGAACAGCAGGCTGACAAAGCCAACAAACACCGCAGTCCTCTGGAAGATGCTGCAAATTAACAACTATGCACCAGAGACTGCTGTCAGGGCCCTGGAGAGAACAAAAGGATTTGACAAATATATTGAAGCTTTGACGTAACAATCCCTTTCTCCACAGCAAAGTCCTGTAGCTTCACAAAGATGAGCAGCGCTATAGACTGGAGAGATGGAACTCCTCTAGCTCTCCCAGGTCAGATCAGTAGAGCTGCAGAAAATGACACTCAGCATCTCTGGGCCTATTTGCCCCACAGCAATCAGTGCTGAATTTCAGATGGAGTCCCAGCAAAGATTAAGTTTAGTCCACCACTATATAATAATGATTTAGGGGCAAGATGCAGTAGGTGCTGAACACCCTGCAGGCAATACAACTTCTGGTTTGTAAAAGCAGGCCATAACTTTTCAATTAGTGAATTCAGACCGGACTGGAGAAATGCTAACTAAGGCGACTTCTTCTGACAATTGTTTGAGTGTTGGAAATTGACTCCTGCCCTTGGACTTTCCCCTTGTCTGTGCATTACAATCCTTCCTCAGACTGTACCTTCCTTGTTCGTAGTGCTGAGCCTGAGATGATGGAATTGGCCATTTGCCCAGGTGGAGAAGAAAAAAAAAATCATCTGCTGTAATGGAACGGCTTTCTGACTTTTCTGAATGCAGTAAGTGAGAATCCCATGCAGATACAGCATAGCGTGCTTAATGATTCACGCACCGTATTTTCACCAGGGAAAAATTTAAGGCCTGCACTCAAAGTTAAAAGATGGAATTTTTTTATAAAACTTCCATTGTGATATGTTACCATCTGTTCTGAAATTAACAACAACAACAAAAAATCCAAGTAAATTGGCCTACTTTTTACCTTCTTTTTCTTGTTTTAAGAGCTTTCTGTTTCATAGATAAGAATCTCAGTGGGAGGGATACAAGTGTCTACAGTTCAGTACCAAAAAGCCTAATTGCTCACCGGCTTTGGGCAAGTTTAAATCTCGTGAAGTAAACTATTTTATGTGTTGTGGCCATTTTCTCACACGGTGATCGGCAGTGTTTTCTATCTGTCAGGGAGTGAGTGAATTTTGTGCTCATAAGCACGTGTGCACACATGTGCTCCACCCCACAAAGCGCACAGCCTCCAAGGTCTTCTGATGAGACAGCTCTCCAAAAAAAGGGTTCTGTCTCTCTTGGGAGCCGAACCACAATTTGCGTGAGTTGTGCGTAACGACACAAAGTTCCAAGTTTTCATTGGAGAAAAAAAAAGAGAGAAATAGTAGTCAGCAGTTTTCACCCCTTTTGTTTCTCCTTCATTCTTTCTAATGGCTCATAAGAATATGTAACTTTTTCTGCCTGTCTTTAAGCAAGAACATTTATTTCCTTCTTTTCAGAGGACTGAATTCTTGGAACTCATACCATTTTCATTTGGCTATTTTTACCCGCCCTGCTTCTTCCTGTATCCATGGAGTTTCATCAAAACATTGAATTCCAGTCTCTAATGACATAACCTTCCCCTTTCCTTCCTGTTCTCATGTCACCTCTCATTTTCTCACCAGCTCCATAAGCTTCTCTGATTTTTTAGACATTTTCTGCTCGGCACTTCTTATTTTCATTACGTACTTTGCAACAGTTGGGAGTGCTAACAAGCCATGAACTTCTGCATAAACAAGAAAACCAACTGCCTCAGCTAAAGAGAACAGCTTCTCTTCCTCCGTGCTCTGGGGTAAAAATCTGACTTCAAAGGGATGATTCTGTCTTACATCAGCATCAACCAGGAATAATTCATCTATAATCACTATGTGAGAGTCTGTTCTGCCGTGTTTTGGTATAAATCAGCAATAGCAAAATAAAGAGAATGACTGTAATTTGAAGTTGAACAAAGGAACTATGAAGTACACCTAACAACTTCCTTGACTGTATTTAACAGTTAAATGGGACATACAGCATGTGCTCTTCTATTCAGTCCATGTCTGCAGCTTCTTAAGGGATTAATGCTAGCAAAATACATGTCATAGTTTGCCCTACAAGATCTCTCCACGTGCATACTGCACTTTGCTACAGCTGTGTATTTCTGCAAGACAGAGTTCTTTGGGTGTGTGATTTTAAAGGCAAAAGTAGGAGCAGCAATCTGGTATAAATATTCCTTGTCTTAGGAAAAAAAAAAAAAAAAAAAAGATCTGCAAATGGAATTCATTTACTGATTTGCAGAACAATGAAGTCAAGCAACAAACGATATTAAAAAATACACTCACAAGTGTTTTTGCAGGAGACAGAGGTGTTTATGAACCAAAAAAAGAGGCGTAGAAGTTACAATTGCTCTAGGGCAAATTTTAACTGCTTTCCCTTCCTTATTAGATTTCTCATTCATAAAAATATCATTAGCTGACTTAGCAGTCATTGCACCACATGGGATTTTAGGTGCTTCTAACCATCTGTACTTTTTTTTTTTTCCATTTGCCCAATTAATTTGTCTAATTTTATCTCTTTGTCTAAATAATTAGAGTTATCTGGAACATCAAGACAAGCCTTGATCTCAGCAGGAGTATGGATAGCATGTTTGCTCAGAAGCAAAGAATATCAGCTCGAGGCTACCACAAAGTCCAGTGCCACTCTCAGCTGACAATACTAACAAAAATCCTACCTTGATCCTGGCACTTTTCCCTTAACTGGATCCTGAAGTTTCCACTCAGATTTGCTCTCTGAACACAGCATATTCTGAATCAGAGTAACAGCACTAGATTAATCAATTTGAGCTCTATGCTGACAATCTGCCAGGAATCTAAAGCCTTTATATAAAACTGCACTCTGTAAGGTGTCAAGCGTCCCAGATTTCCATCAAATGCAATAGCTGAGCACCCTGTAGGATTAGAATGTTAACTTGAAGTTATATCCACCCATAACTTTCATATGGAAATGCAGTGCAGGAAGGCTATATGACTAAGTCAGCCGTTTCTGCATCCTACAGTCTTATCTCTTGGTGCCCAGCTAAGTCCTTTATCAACACAAAAAAGCAGTTGGACAGCTTTACACAGAAGTTATGATCCTGCAAAATCCAGAATATTATTTGGGTGATAAGCTGAGAAATCAGTCTTTGAGAAATCTTTCCTGTGTTTAAGCTTGAAATGAAAACCTCAGTAAGATACAAAAATGGCAAGTTGGGTCTCCTTACACAAAAATCGCAGTCCAGCTGGAACAGTGCAGATTATAGAGCCCACAGAAGCTGTATTGGGAGCACACCTAGGTTAGACAAAGCATGCAGACAGAGGTATGTGATATAGATTTGTAGCACCTTTCATTTTTGATTCATACCTGAAAGAGCTCAATGGCCAACAATGTCAGTAATAAGGTTTCTTTGAAACGTTCAGTCCTGCAGTTTATCTGTCTGTGATCTTTGTCATATTCCCCTTTCCTACTTCCTGTACTCACAACACTGACATTTTTATTAGTCGTAAACAGTTAAAAGGTGGGTAGCATGATGGGCTGAAGGAACATAAGAATTGAATCCATAGTTCTTCCCCAGGTTTGCAAGGCCGTTTTCACCAAGTGGGATGTAACTATGGAAGGCAGGGTAGCATATCTCCACTTCTAAAGATTGGGGTTATTTACCAGCTCAGCAAGGAAGCATCTGGGAGAAAATCATGTGTAACCTCAATCTAAGAATTTCAGCAGTCCTCCAACGGGGTTTCAAAGCATTTACAAAGGTTACAGTGTACTGATGGAAAAAAAAATAAAAAATAATAATAATAAAAAAAAGTGAGTCAAAAGGAAGAAACAATGCAATTCTCTCAGAAAAAATGTGGAAGGTATGGATAGAAGCAGAGATTTCCTGTACTTTTAACCAGTTGTGAGTGCACTGTCTCATCAAGCCCACGCACGAGATGGAAACTCATCAGTATCAAGGATCTTTATGCAAGAAAGAAGATGCAAGAATGGTAAGACACATTCATCCAGCAACTCACTTAAGCCACAATTCAGAGCAGGAAGTTTCACAAACTTTCAATTCCCACACAAGGTTAAATCAATCTAAATCAAATACACTTAAAAGATAAAGCCATGAATGGAAAATAAGCCTCTTTGTGCCACCCACTACCAGAAGGTTTATTGTGTTGTGTTTGTTTTTTTTTTTTTCTCAAGAACTATTTCCCATTTGAATGTTACTTGAATTTAGCAGTCCAGACATTGGATTATTTTCTGTGGGGAGAAGTGAGTAATTTGTACAATTAGCTACACTAAGAAAGGTGTGAGATGGCAGGGAGGAAAGGAGAGAGAGAGCCAGTACTGGGTTAAAGTTCATTTATGGGGTAGCGTAACACTCATCCCACAGGAACAAGCATTTTTACATATCTGAAATCAGGCCTTATTTCCAATTTTGTTCCTCTCTCAAAAACTCACTCCTCTGTTCCACAGTAATGTTGGGAAGAGGCCTACGTGTCATCAAATGTTTTTGCTGATTTTTTTCAGCACAGCAGTTGCTGGAATGTGTCACATACAGTGCCCACTATCCTGTTTCTGACATTGGCCCTGACTAGCTGCCTCACGCAGAAGCTCAAGACACTTCAGAAGGCACCAGTCCAAGTACAAGTTCCTCCTTCACCACCAAGAGTTCTCTTGTTGCTTCCCAGTGTTACTGTGACAAATCTGGCTACTCTTGCTAGCCAGAAACATTTCATCCTTTTCTGAATCCTTCCAAGCTCTCTGCTGTATATCCTACAGCACACACTTTTTTTTGTATATTTATAGGTAAATATATGATTATTTTCTCTTTTTGAGAGAAATACATATATGGAGCATAAATATATATATTTCTCTCAAAAAGAGAAAAGAGTCATATATTTATACATAGGATACTTGATAAGCTCAAGCCTGTGATTCCACATAGGAACGGAACTGGTGCAAGAACCGTCCATTTCCTCACTCCCTTTCTCTGTGCATTTATTACCAATGAAGGATAGGATGTCAGACATGACAGCCCCAGAGAAAAACTCCTTTGCCCACACAGCAGGTCTGGTTCTGTCAGCACAAGTAAGACTTCACTTCTACAGTGTTTTAACAGTGTGTTTCAGTGCTTCAAGAAACTTCCAAGAACCACCAAGAAAAGCAAAGGAATAAGCAATATTAAAACTCAGTAGTCTAAACTCTCTCTGAGAGCTCTTTCCGAGAGCTACCAAGGAAAACAATTAGGACCAATTGCATTCATTATTGAGGCAGAACACATCTGAGACCATGTAAGTGTTTATTTATGGGTCACTTAAAAATAACCCTATAGAAAACAACCATTACATTGCTACTAGCACACACTCGATTCAAAATAGCAATTAAAGGTTCTCATTTCATTTGCTAGGCACTGAGCACAACAGTCCTCACCAAAAGCGAGCTTACAAAAGCTTGGACAAGAAAAGGATTACTTGACATACATATCAAAATGTCAACAAAATATGTTGTGCACTCCATTCCCGAGAGTGATTTCATTATTATTTTTCCACTAGCAGCAATTCCACAAGTGCATACAAATCAGAAAAAAGAAATCAAATGGCAGCAATTGTGAAACTGCTCCATCTATTTTTTATCATCCACGTGGAAGAACACACAAAAGGAGTGCTAAGTGCACACTTGAAAAAAAACACAGACCAACTCCTGAACTTATTTTTTTTCATAATCTTACGGAGCCAGAGTATGTTCTGAGTGTGCAAGTTGTATGGAAGCACTGTCTCTTTAAAGTTGGAACGTAACTTTTATTTTTTACCACAAGAAATAGTGCAGTCTCCCATGTTCTTACTGGAAAGTTGTCTTGGGAAAACATTCATTCCCAGAGCATTGCTTTTACACTTTCTGATCAGTGGTCACATGGCTCTTAGAATGTTTTAATGGTATTTTTACTTCATGAATGTTTGCAAGAATTTAATCCAGTCTATTTCTTGCAGTATCTCCTCTTAAGGATCATTATAGCCATACACTTCTGACATTTTATAATGAAAATAATTTCTCTTTTCTATATTTTCATCTCAGTTGCAACATTCAAAACAAGACTAATTGTCTGTTTTTTGCCCTAAGAATTTTCTGAAATTGCTACTGCACATTAAAACAATTTACAGTATAAGCTGCCAGAATAGCTTTAATGTGTCCACTGCACTTGGTCCTTATTCAGAATGTTCTGACTGTAAATTTCTGTCAATTATTGAATTTAATTGCAGTGATATCTTGTCGAGTAATTTCCCTTTATTGTGTAAGGTGATGCTGATGAGTTTGAGAAGCGTGAGAGTGGCATAGAGATGCAACGACTCACATGAAGTCAGCCACAAGGACAGCTTCAGGGTCAGTGACAAAAGCAGGTTTGCTGAATCAAAGACCAAACTCTTCTTTCCCCACATCAGATTAAAATACAACACTGCAGACTAATTAGAAGCATCTGGCTTTAAATCAGTATTTGTTTTTATTGACACTTAAACTAAAGACACATTCTAAGACACATTCTAAGTCAAAGAGGATTCTGGTAGACATATCATCTGTTGTCCTTCCAAAAGTCCTTCGCTTAAGTGAGGGAAGTGGTAAAGCTTCTTCTTAGCTGTTTATAAAGGAAATCAGAAGATCCTTTGATAAGATGGTATCTTCTTTCCTTCCGCTCACTGTATTCACTGTGCAATAGGGAAACTCTAGCTTTTGTTCCCTGTCCTATACAGTAGCCAAAGGCTCTAAGTGGGACCTCTCTAGGGCACAAGATGAGACTATTACTCCTCAATTCTGTTGTTCTTTGTAACACTGGAGATACTTCTACAGCACATCCAATGTGTATCTTATGAAAATTGCTACCAGAAGGTTTCAATTTCAATCTCAATCTCTCTCCCCCAGTAAATAAGTTACAGAAAGAAGACAACTGACAGCACTTGACAGCATTGAGCGTGGTGCCAGAATCCAAACCAATGAAGATGCTGCTTCTTGAATGTGACAAAACGCTTATTTTAAGCATACTGAGACAATAAAGTGCTGATTAACAGGCAGCTTTTTCTTCTACAAAACTTACGAGCGTGTTGGCTTGTCCTAAATAGAGAAGATGCTGAAGGTTGTGCCGTCACAAGTGAAAAAACAGCTCCACACTCAAATATTGAAAGCTAGCTTTGAACTAACCGGCATTAACTCCAGTAACAACCTATGTTCTGCTATGTGGAGGACTGACCCTATTTTGCTGACAGATTTTTCTGAACTCATTCAAAATAAACACGTGTAATGTTTCTCAGACACATCTACATAATCTGTACTGCTACCTTATCCTGGTACAAATGAGTGTACTGATATTTCAGAGACTGCTGGTGAGTGATCACTTCAGACTGAGCTAGAAATTGTGATACTCTACCAAAATCCTCTCACACATATTCACACATTACTAGCATGTTCTGCAGAAATTAATATAAAGGGAGCTGAAAATAATACTCACCCACAGAGTCTAAAAATAAGCACCAAAATTTCCCCTCCTCGTTTCTGATTTTTGTTTCCCCTCAGGTGATGACACCGTGCTCCTTTCTGGCTCTCCTGAAACACATCATATGCTCTGGGTCACAGACTGCTCTGGGAAACTTTGTTTATTCAGAATTATTGTCTTGGAATGCATTGTGAGATACACACGAAGGGTCTTTACGTTTAAATATACATAAATAAGACAGGAACTATAGGCATAAGTATGGTATGCATTAATTACAGTAAATGTGTTTTCAGCTGCACTACTATGAAGAAATACACATCTTCAGAGTATTTTTATTTTTGGTATAACAGATTCTGTTTAGTTTAGACCTGCAGCTCAGCCCATTTCAGACTTCTATAAGCAAGCCAATTAAAACACCAGAAACTTATTGAATATTGATTACTTCAGACAACTCAATTTAATGCAGACTTGTTCTGTGCAAGCATAGGAATTTTAAGAACACTAGCTTCTTAGAATTGGCAAAAAGGTAATAATTCAGCAGGAGCAGAAACTATTTGTAGTTCCTGCCAAGTGGACAAGCTTTCCCCACAAGAGGACAAATGGAGAAGAGTCCAGATGAAACCAATTGATGATGAATAGTAACAATCCTATGGAGTTTTGGGGCAATTTGATACTTCTGTAGTATTGATCTGTCCTCAGGCATACGCTTTATGAACAAATAAATTTTCCATAAACATTTTATGAGGCAAGTAGTTTCCATCCCACGTACGAATAAAGCAGGGTCAGTAGGTGTGAACACAGATGGAGCTGGTTCTAGAAGTGAAATGAAAAGGTGGAGTCCTGGGATTATGCTCAACTCTTCTGTTCTGCAGTACTTAATTTAGAGGCTTTGCTGAAGGGAGGGGAGTCTGACCAGTTTTTCGTTATATGCTGTGGACATGTGCATGCAACCCCTGACACAAAGCTTTCCCAACCTGCTCTAAGACCTACCTCAATGCACACAGTACAACTCGTGCCCACAGGACTGAAGCAGGAATCCACAGTGATGATTCCATGCATGGAGGGCACACTGCACCCCATAGGAAGGATGTCACGCTGCCAGATGTGTGCTCCATTACATTCTTCTAGTCCTGAAGGAAAAACACTTTAAATTCAGTATATATAATATTCTTGTTAATGTGAGACAGGAGACTGGCAACATGCCACTACCAGAGCCAAGGGATGGAAAAAACAGCAAACTAGTAGAGTCTCCCAATCTGAAGCAGACAGATCTATTGTAAGCTGTCTCCATCCTTGGGGCTGGATGGCCCAGGATGATTTATGAGCACAATATTTACAACTAACACACATGAAATACATTATGGGTAGAAATAAATCTCCTAACATGCAGAGAGAACAGTTAAGATAAAAGAATGCATATGGTAAACTAGGTGAATGTTTGTCATTAGAAGTGTGGTACTAAAGCCAGAGCACGCCTTTGGGGCAAAGGATACTGCATGTTTGCACTAATGTTTATCAATACTCTGGAAGACAAGATGTTAGGGCAAGACTTTTCCTTATTATTAGTTTTTAATTTTTTTCCTAGTGAATTCAAAGCTGCTGATGAAAGACATGGTGCCAAAACATCTGGAAGTAAAACGCTGCTATAAAGGAAGGTTAGTCCTGTGCCTGCTTCATGAACAGGTACAGGTACAGTCCAAAACCAGCCTAATTTTAAACTCACTCATGAAGGGAGCAGCAGTGTGAAGCTCCGGTTGCTCAGCAATACTGCTTGGAGGTGACATGACTATGTCATCTTTGTGTTGTTTTGTTTGTTGGTGGTTTTTGTGTGTGTGTGTGTGTGTGTATGGGGGTGTTGTTATTGTCATTTGGTGGTTTTTTATTTAAAGTAGTCTAAATGGTTTTGATTTACAGATGCTGGGAGGTGCAAACATCTACTTTAATATCTCTGACAAGGTGCCACAGTTCTGTTACAACAAGATACAATCTGAGCAGAATGACCTTTCATATTGACAATGTCACAAGATTGTTTTATGCCCAATGAACTGAAACTACGTAAATAAACCAAGCTTCGGTCAGCCTGAGTCTGATAGTTAAATAAATGACATCTGGAAAAGAGAAACCATAGCTCTACTGTATTTTACTGTCAGTAAATTAGTCCCAGTTTGCACTTCTATCAAGACAAGCACTGATGAAGGACAGAAGAATAAGTATCAAAACGGAAGGAATTTAGGAAGGGACATCCTGAGTATTTGCAAGGACTTTCTGTAATGCAGCATAACCACTGCACCACTGCATCACAGTCACAATACTCCCAGTGAGAAGATCCATAGTTGCCTTAATGACTTTGACTATACCTTCAGATTTAATAGGCTTTCTAAACACTAGCTAGTCCTTCATAATAAAAAATAATCACCAAACTAAATAAACCTATTGTCCACGTTTGTTTTTACCAAGAAGTGCTTTTCTGTTCAATTATATTCTATTTAAAGTTGATTTTATACACTGTTCTAGTACCAACACGCCACATTAACTGGTACTGGCATTTCTGCCCCACTGTTCTGTGGTTTCATGCCCATAAAAAAGACATGTGATCTTCTGTAATTACTGCAGCTATTACTTATGGATTTTTTTTATATTATTTTTTTTGTTTTTATTTATTTACTTTTTTGTGGAGCCCTTAAGTACATTGATTTCAAAGGATGCATAGAAAACAGGACAAATTCAAATGGCTATAGGCCACAATATTATGAGACATACATTAAAAAAAAAAGAATGAAAGAAGTCAGAAATGTGAAAACCTCAAGCCATTTTTGATCTCAAATTCAGAGCCAAAATCCTTTAAAATGTGGGCAGATTATACAACTCCCTCAGCAGAATCCTAGGCTGGGCCACAGAACCCAGGGCTCCATGCCATCAAACCTAATCTTTGTTTGAGATCTGAAACATTCTCTCCAACAGTTTTCAGTCACATTGCAAAATTGTAGAGGAAGATGAAAGGCAGATTCTCCCCGCCTCTCTCACACTAACCCCAGGGCCTAGAAACATCAGGACTTGATTTAACCAAACACACAGTGGGCCAGAAAAATGATGAGTGATACCAGGACGTGACTGAGACACAGAAGACTTTATCTGATCCACAGTTTTCCATTGGATCTACTCAGAACCTTGAGCAAACCGTGCCCAAAT
>JAOWBP010004584.1:2680038-2701059 GCA_028571105.1 Tragopan temminckii
AGATAACATCTCGCGTGGCCACAGACAAGCCACCAGGTCGTTCCCTATCTCAGTTTACTCCCCTCCGACACAGATAAAATAAAACTCTTTGTCACAGGGTCACACAATGGCTGTTTAACATATGTAAATGATTCCAATAGGCTCGGGAAAGCTACGAAGGGAAGGCAGAGCACTGCTGGTGGTACTGTTGGAGCTGCAGTGCTGACAGCGTGTGATGTCACTGGGGCAGCAAATCTAAATGCTGAGCACACAGAAGTCTCTTTAGATGCAAAAGCAAAGCACTGTGAAAGGATTGTATTCCTAATCAGCCTCCTGTCAAGCCCTGGTTTCCATTTGCCCTTAAATCCCAGCGCGGCAGCATGATGTGTGTGCGTGAAAGTGCCTGCGTGCCTGGCCTCTTCTTTTGAAAAAAGAATCTAACAAATCCTTCCAGACAGCGTTAGAGGAGAGGAGGCACCACCAGATCAAAACAGCCGCCTGAAGTGACCCCTGTTCTGCCTCAGAGACAGTTGCATAAGCTTTGTGCGGGAGTGGGAGCTGACAGGAATGCAGCGTGACAGAACGGGAAGGTGAGGCCAGCAGGTTGGGTTCAGCTGCTCACAGGCAGGTACTTCTGCACCCCGGCCCCTCCTGGAACAGCAACACTGCCAGCCAGCCACCCTACATGGAGAGGTGCCACCACAAGCATCAGCTCCAGATAAACGCTGCAAAAAGATGAAGCAGCGCCTTCTGATCACATCTGTGTAAAATGGAACATGCCGGACTGAGTTACTGAGAGTTTGGTTTGCTTTCTGGGTACCTCACAGTCCTAATGGAATGTGGCAAAGGGCATTCTGAAGATCTAAGTGCTCTTTATCCTAGAGCCACCCAAAATAGCATCTTGTGATGTACTTGTGAAATTCTGAAGAAGCCACACAAAAGCCTGGAAGCCACGGGCTGTGGAAAATGGAGCACAGCAATGCAACTTATGATCATACAGACCATGGGAACACACACAGGAGAAGAAAGGAGACATTCATTCTCTAGATGAGTAGTGAATGAGTCTGGGAACTTCATGTTTAGGAGAGCTCTAAAAGAGGGACTTTTAAAGGAGGAGCATGGGCTTTCCCAGCCCTGACCAGCCACCAGTAAATTGTCGTCTGTTTTTTTCACTGCTACTGACATCACACTGCTTGAGAGCCTTAAACATCCATCAGTATCTGACTCAAATTGCAAGCTGCTCCCAGAAGATACAAGGGCACAGATGAAAGAGCTTTGAAGACTTCTGAAAGCTTTGGTCAAGAATCTATGTTGTAATTTAATTAACAGCATCCAACACATGACCACAGCCAACTCTGATACTCTAAGTCTTCACTTCCTTGGAGAACCATCTATAAACATTCCAGAAGAGAGACCTTCTCTTCCTTACAGATCCTTCCCAGACAAGGTCACTATGCAGAATACCACTGTGCTTTCTCTCCTCATTCTCCTTACAATGAAAGGTTTGCCCTTCCTTACAGGAAGTTTTCTTTCCCTAAGGATGTTCCTAAGAGGAACGAGTGCTGCTGCACCACTGCCCACCTCACTGCATTATGAATTAGCATCTGATGCTCCCAAAACACAATGCAGGAGATCACAGCACTTCTGGAAATGTTGCACAAGTTACTGCTGAACCCAGAATGCTTACAGGAACGGGCCAAAAAGTATTTCAGTCTTTTCAAGTAGATTTCACTTGAACCTACTGACCACTCCTTTTGAAGAGGAAAGAGCAAAATATGCCAGCAAAAGAGTGGGAGGAGAAAAAGTTCTGCAAAAGCAGAACTAACTCTTTGAACGTACATTCAGGTAGTTCTGCTTTTGCTTGTTCAAATGGAAAACTAATAGAAAAACAGACACAAACAATATGAACAACTTCTGCGACATTTCTCAAATGGGCTTTTTTTCCTCCCTCCCTCCTTCCCACACATTTTCATTTCAGTGCTCCTGAACAGCACCACTACTCAGCTACAGAAATCATGATACATACACTCCCTGTTTCTCACAGGGCTACAGAGGCTCAGTCGTATGAGTTTACAATTGCCAGAGATTAAATGGCACAGTTACAGTTTTTTTCTTCAAAGGTTCTATGTCATATTACTTTTCTCATATCAAATTCTGCTTTGCCAAAAGATATCTAAAATTTCAACTGTATCAACATGCAGAAATAGGAGTTGGAAGCTTTGTTTCACTTACCACCTTATTTGAACTGATGATGCATTACATCACTACAGCCATTCCACAAAACAAAACAATTTCATAAAAAGAGGCCAAAAAACTTGATAAACCTTGCTCTGTAACCAGCTCTTCATAAGCATGCTCATTCACATCAGCAGAAATAAAAGACAACAGAGGACAAAACGTGGGCTATCACTGCCAAAGCCTAAGAATTTGAAAAAAGTTATTTGCACCTCTGAATATTGGTAATTTTGAAATGCATGAGTTTGGCACTTCCAGAAAACCAGGCCAATGTAAGGCATGTCCAGCCATACACACAAACTCACTAGGGTCATTTGAAAATCACAGGCAACGAGCAAATTATGCTCTAGTTATGTCAGTGTACATCCCAAATCAGCGGAGTTACACGGGCTTTTCACTGAGAGCAGTCTCTGCCCTATTTACTGTAACAACCACACACAAAGCACAACTGACATCTTACTGGCACTGAGCTGAATGAGAACATGCCCACCATGGTTAGCATTTAACACTATAGATACACGTGAATGCATGTATTTCAGAATCACTACTGTTTTCCTTTCCCTTTAAAGGGAAGGAACTCCCCACACCCACCCCTGCAACCCTCTGCACCTCATTTCCATCTGGCTGACGCTGCAGTACCGCTGAACCTCCAGCTGGATCCCACAGCATTGTCTTGAACATTTTGTTCCGGCGGAGCTGAACTCTAGGAGACTCACGGTTCTAAACAAAAATCACAAGGCTTTATGTACAAGAGCAGCCTCTCAATAACAGCTCGTGCCCCCGGTACCGTGGCGGACAGGCTGGAAATAGGGTCGGCTCATGGAAGGAGGCCAGTTGTAGTGCTGTGGGGTTTTTTGTTTTGGTTTTCAGACACTGCTGCTTTTCACATAGCGCAGACAAACAGGGAAGACTCTTTCTTTCCCAAATGCGAGAAGGGTAGCTCAGTATCTCTGAAAGCCTTCCCAGTCTGTGGTGTGAGGGCGGGAACCACCTCTCACATACTGCTATAGCAACAAAATGTTTTTCAAGCATGATTTGTTGAAATTGGTAAGTGAATTAAGACCCCACAGCACTGTAGTTAGTTCTATATATCAGCATTTTCCCTTTCCTTCAGTGAAGGACGGGAGGACCTCTGGCCACAGCAGAAGCCAGGCCACAGGGGTGATGTGGGAGGCTCGAGGGCTCCACTGCTGCCATCCTTGGTGCCTGCAGCCCAGGCTGGATGTGCACCAGGAACAGTCCCAGCCCAGCTCGCACACAGCATGGTGCCTGGAGAAGCAGGTCCCCCCTCCCCCCCACCCAGGGCACACGGAGCAGAGCTGAGCCCTGCTGCAAGGGTTAACAGAGCAGGCTGCTCCCATACCTCGCCCTCATCAAACATGGCAAGAGGCCTCCCATGCTGGAAACTCCTATGACCCAGTTAAAAAAGACAATGACCCAATTTCATTATGACAGGAATGAAGCCTTTCTAATTTTCTCCAGCAAGAGCTGTCTCAACTAAACAATTCAATTCCATTAGAAGTAGCCCTTTCACAGTGCAGAAATTTGCAAAATGCATTTTTTATTGCCACAGCCTTATCCTTTTACAGCACATTCATGCCAGCGTTTATTCAAATGCTTTACAAATTAAGAAAACACATTTAATATAGAATAATTCCCCACACTCAAATTCCCCTCTTGTTTTCAAATGTAAGAATTCCAACATCAAACCAAGATAAGATCTTCCCAGGTATTGTTACCAGTGATGAATGCGCAGACTGCTCCGGGTGGCACGGAACTCCCTTTGTCACTCCAGCAAAAAGGTCACAGAGAAGTGCCATGAGATGGCTACGGGCATATTGGAATGCACCCACTTCACAAAAAGATGCATTCGATGAAAGCTGTGTGACAAGACCTTTGCATAGGAGAATCAGGTGCTAAGTGACACGCATATCTCACTGTAAGTACGAATATGACAACGTGAAAAGTCGGCCACAAATGCAGAGAGGAAGTGCTAATCAGTGTGCTTGTGTTTAAAACAAGGAAACACAGCGTTTGCCTTGTGTGAAACTTTTAGATTATCGCAGAAAGTTTTGATTTAGACAAATCCTCAACCTGGAGCCCTCCTGATGATGCAATTTTCAAATGAATTAGTTGCATAAGGACTTTGCAAATCCATCCTTGCAATACAAAGCAGAGCATGAGTAAGGAAAAAGAGAGTGAGGGTCAAGGCAGGCAAAGGAGCAGGCTAACCCCATGTCTCACTCCTTTGAGCAATGCCCACCGGCTGTGCCACATCTGCAGTTCAGCACAGGTCACCCCACTGCAGCCACCCGACCCGATTGGATTACAGCTGCACTGGGGGTAAAGGAGCACGCATGGAGCCACAAACAAACAGCAAAACTCTCCCGAACCTCAAAATGAAGTTACTGGATTCTGGGAAGCAACTTTTGCCTCTCATGCTTAGTCCATTCTGTGCTTGTTTGTTTCTTCACGTCACAAGCTTGCTTTTTATTTAATTATACTCACAGCGTGTGCAGGAAGTATGGTGAGATTTCAGAAATGACTGTTAACACCTTGCCCAAAAGCACAAACTAAAGGATGGCAGAATAGGAGAAAGAGGCATAGGCATTTATTTAAAGCACAGCTTTTGACAGGTTTCTGTCTGACCTGGACCTGCCTTGCCAACTCAATGGACTAAAATCTAAGCTTGCTGGCTCCAGGCAGGGACAGAAGATGCTATTTGATAACTGTCATTAGGCAACTGGGACAGAAGATGCTATTTGATAGCTGTCATCATACAATTGACTCAAGTCACCTGAGAAGACCTACAAACTAGAAGGCTGGAACATTTACTGTAAAGCACTTTGTACTCACACGTCTATTTTTCAACAACTGTAAACTCAAACATGAAGTTCTCTAACAGTCAAGTGGAGGCCTTTTTCTTTCATTTTAAACAGACAAGATGACTTAAAGAGTGAAACACTGGAAGAGATTAGGAGCAACACCCACAAAGCGTTAAGAAAAAACCCACTCAATCCTTACATGGCATCTCAGAACATCAGTAGGTTGGATAACCCTGCCGGGGCAGCAGCAGCACTGCATACTGGGGCATCAGGGCAAGCTGAGGTCACAGCCACACTGAGTCACCCTGAGCTCGCTTTCAGCCTCAGAACCCTACAGTTTGCATGCAGAGCATGTAAGGCAGGCTTACGGTCATATATATTTCAGTTTCTGTCAAGGAAAATGATCCTTCTTTAGCAGTGCTACCCTTTCCCCATTTCACGTAAAAGATGAAGTGAGATGAAGTGAGACAAGGCTCACACCCTCCTGGCCTTTCCTTGCCCAAGTGGATGCCTCCCAGCTATGCCCACTCATCCACAGCAGCACAGCTGCACCACAGGACTGATTAAAAGAGGAAGTTTTCCTTGACACCGCCAGTGACACCCTGGAGACCGCACTTGTGCAACCTCCCCAGTGTGGTCGGTTCCCTTGCCACAAGCTCAGGATTCAAAAATAAAACGACAGCACAATATTTTGTCATTATTTCCTCCTTTCTCCATCTCAAGAAGAGCCGTATTTTAGGATCTCACAAAGAGCCTACAGAAAAATAATACTTCTGGTTTGATGGGAGCCTTTCCAGACCCTGTGCCCCAAATGCTGGCAACAAGACAAAGTCAGAAAAAAAAAAAAAGAGCTACTTAGAGAAGGAGAAATGGGCTTCACCACTTTCTCTTCTGAGAGCATCAACAGCTTCTGAGGATAATGCTCCTAATCTCTTCCATCTCTTCCATTACATAAATTCACAGCAACCACAAGCTTGCAATGAGTTGAGTGTGAGGCCTAAGGTGAGGTAACATCCCAGTGCCTTTCATACATATTCATAAAAAAAACACCACTCAGCAATAACAACATAATCCTGTATGTATGTAAAACAATCCACAGAAATCCTCTCAACAGCCCTGCTGGGCAGGGAGGTAAACACTTGCTGCTGTTTCACAGAGAAGTGAAGTAACTCGCCCAAGGTCACCCCTCTAAATGGTGTCAAGAGCCGGGACTATAAAACAGTTCTCTTGACTCAGTCCCCTGCCCTGCCCACTAAAGCAGTATTAGCTCCTTGCACCTTGCTAATAACAAGGGGAGGACAGTTCCTTCCCCACCACCCATGAACAAATTATACCTAGCAAACACCAAGTAATTTGAGAGGAGGAATGAATGAACTCCTGTGCAGTTAATTCCAGGAGCGGATCCAGTCCAGGCCTGCCCAAGAACAGAAAGAAATTCTTTCACATGCACGGGAGAGAAGAAAGGAAGAAAGAAGAGGGAGGAAGACAACAGTTACGTGCTAAAATTAGAGTAAAGCTCAATAATCTCTGAATAGGAGATAAAGCAGATTGACCACCGTGGAAACTGAGTTGCCTAAATAAGGATGTTATTTTTCAAGTACACAAATTGATTGCTAACCTGGCTTACCCTGCAGAACCTCTAAGGTGTGCTTGTGGCTTTAAATATTTTCTTGTTGCTGCTTTGAAGGCAAGAACAGACATGATCTCCAAAGCACCCGCTGATATGTGGCTGAAGGGAGGGTGGAGGAGGAGGAGGAGGAGGAGAACACTGTAGCTAGCTGAGAACTGTCAGATCGTATTTGCCATCAAGGAATGCCATTTCCCAATGCCTGAGTTTAACTCTGGAATGAGATGCACGCTGCTGCTGACCCCTCTGCTGACATTCTATAGATTCCCTTATCTCATCAGCCCCTGAGCATCCCATCCTCACTCCTCCGCGTTCATGTTCCCAAACTGTCAATCTCCCTGCAATGACTCACAAGGTTCTGAACCCACCATTCGCCTCTATGAGTCTTACTATTTTTTCATACGTGTCCTTCTGGTTTAGATTGAGAGGTGTCTCATTCTTCTTAAAAGCTAAAAACAAAATTAAAAAGAATCACTGAGAGCAATATGCCTTCAGCACAACAGCCTCCCTAAGAGCCCTGCACACTTCAAAGAAAAACACAAGAATCTAATTCTGTTCTACAGTTATAGTGCTGTAAATTAGGAATAATTCCACTGAAGTTAAACAAGCCACAATCATTTTAAAAGCCACTGTGAGCAAAAGCAAAGCTGGGCCTGAGTCTGTGGGCAGATTTCAGAAGCGACAACGCATTACAAAATACACTGCAAGGGTATATTAAAGTTTAGCTCAGCTTTGCAGATTCTCTATGTATTCCCCTTACAACCCAGCTATAAACATTTTCTTTAGCTATGCTATAATCCTCACCATTATATACAACAACTGAGCTGCTTATGCATTGCTGCTGAGATATCCAGAAGCAGTGGTGCAACCACCAGCTGTGTGTTACTGACACAGTTCTGAAGAAGGTGGAGTGGTTTGAAACGGATGCCAACCAAGATTCCAACAAAGGCTTCACCTGCTGTACCCACATCCCTTGAGGACAGCCTCAATCCTTTCCCTTCTGTCACCTCGATTCTGAATACCCCATACTAAACCAAAGGCTCGCTCAACACTGCACTTTTTCAGCTGTAACAATTCAGTAACCAGTAAGGGAACTGTGTTAGTGCCCTCCCATCTAATATTGCAGGGAGAAAAGAATAAAATAAGACTGACCTCCTCATATTTATATAGCTGCTTTGGTGTTCCTTAAGCTACTAAGTGGCTTGAGCAAAAGGGTTAAAGAAAACCTAACATGTTATTTTTTCATAGGGCATAGACCCAAACACGAACGTGCACATATCCATACGTTATTCAATTTGCTGGTTTAATCAGCAAGTACCAGTGACTCAATTAGCCTCTTAGCAGTGCCTAAATGCCACTAATTCAGCCCGCTGGCTGCTGCAGCATACATACCCCAGCTTGTCCCTTTAGATTTAGCGGTAACAGCACAACTATTCTTCTCATGACAGCACCAGGGGCCCAGACAGTCTCCCTCTCTCTCTCTTTTTCTCTGTTCTGCCAACCACACAGAAAGAAAAGACCCCAGGGCTGAGTGTGTGTGAGCGGCGAGTAGGAGGCTAAAGGAAGAGGGAGACACTATTTCTATTCATTTTAGAGCTTCATCCACCAAAAGCCTTAAAAAAAAAAAAAAAAGAAAAAAAAAGAAAAATACATTCACAGTAGCTCACGGTTTAGACAGCCTAATAAGGTGTTAAAGAAAAGATACTGACCTAATCTTTAGCAGCCACAGCCACTACACACAGGTTTCACAAATGACAGAAACTGGGGCTGAAGCAGCACTGCTTGATTCCATCTCATCCTCACTCTCACCATCACAAGCCTGTTCCCTGGATTGTCAGTACTTCAGGATAAAGCACTAACATGTAAACCATCATTTTATCTGAAACTTTCATACCTTTGGCAATCTCAAATAACATGCAATGCCAGTGAACAAACCCGCCAACCCACCATGGCTGGCTTATTCTGTACACTCAACACCACATTTGTTCAGTTAATTTTTGTAACTCTCCTCTATATAATGACTAATTCAGGCAGATTGATTCCCTGGTGAGTTGTTGCACATTGTGCAGCCATAAAAGCACCACTGACAGTCAGAGAAGGTGACAGAACAGTAGGCTGGTGTTAGGGCAGAAGCCAAAAGGAGTTTTGGCAGCAACTAGGTATATGTCAAATTAAAGTGACCAAGCAATCCAGCTTCAAAAGTATTGACTCAGTATGAACAAAATGTGCTGTCAAAACACAACGTGTCAGAACGGAGCCCATCAGATCTATTCTACTTGATGACTATACAGAGAATTACAGGTCAGAAGAAATACAGGAGATCCCAGAGGAGGAAAAAAAACACTGTACTAATTAACTTGCAATGTGGAAAACAGAACATTCTTACCCAGAAAACAGAGCCAAAAGACATCGGAGCTCTTTCCTCTCTTCTTCTTAATCTTTCTCGACACTTAAATATCAAAGTTTATTAATTCATGTTCAAAGTGGAGTCACTCTTATGTTTCAGAGCCACAACACTTGCATTACAGCTTTAAATCCCTCCCATCAGCTTCCCTGCTGACTCTCACTTGGCATCTTAAGACTGTGCAGGAACCTGGGAATAATACAACTGTATTTCTAACATAAAATGAAACAACTGGAAAAGAAAAAGAACACCACTTTCAAGTACTAGACAGTAAACAGACCTTGCACTCCTACTCCCCTTTCCACATTAATATTCAACAGCTTAAAATAAAGATGCACAAAAAAACAGGGAATCCATAGAATTAATTAAACTTTCAGCATTTCATTTCAGCAGTCTCTGATTTCCCAGCTGCACCGAGGTCAGAGAAAAGACGAACATCATACAGAGCTGTCAGAGCTCAGGTCGGGCAATCGCAGGTTGTTCCTGGAATTAGATGGGGCTAAGGAGAATGCAGTGCCTTCGTTAATGGAAACAAAACAACCTATCCCCAGCAAATAAAGGCATATGCTCAGCTAGAATAAATGAGCATTTCTTAGCAGAAACCAACAGACCTACACAGTATAACTGCAGGTAAATAGTAGAGCAAAAAAAAAAAAAAAAAAAGTCAGTTTCCTGTTCTCATAGGAAACATTACTATAGCCTTGGATTGGAGAGATGATTAATGGATAAAGCTTTGTATGTCCTTCACACCTATCACACCAAAAAATATCACAGATACCAAGCTGAATGTTATCACCTCGATACAAACAGACGCTGCTGAAACTATTCCAGAAGTGACACAGCTCATACTTCCACCTGCACAAAAGCCCAAGCCAGCTTTCCTGTACAAAACGAGGGGAAATTGCTGTCAGCAAGGGGAACTCCTTGGGAAGAGTGCATAGAGACAATATCCTGCTCAGTGAATTCTAGGAGTGAAGCTCAGCTTCTGAAAACAGTCAGAGTTGCAGGCAATGGGCTCTGGGCTCCAGTATCCCCTCACCATGCCCCTACTCCTTTCACTGCTGACTCCCTGCACGCTCATAAAGCCAGCTGCTCCCAGGGCATCCCAGCAAGCACAGACTGCTGCCTCCCTTACAACTTGGGCTTTAGGAAAACAATAGGACAGGCAGATCTTTGTAGGATTTTTTTTTTTTTTTTTTTTTTAAATCACCAGAGCCCAGCCACCCAGGGTGTAGGTAAACGTCACTGTGAGGATGCACCCCTTTCAGAAGCTGGGACAGAAGCTACGAACTGCAGCCTGATCCTCGTCAAAGTGGCATTTCCCTAAATACTCCAGCAAGCAGGCCAGAGAGCAGCTCTACCCAAATGAGGAGATCACAACCAGATAGAACGAAAACGAAGAATGTTCAAAAACGTTATCTCAAGTAGGTGATGTTACTGCAGCTTATGGACATTTTGTCTTCCCTTGTCAGAAAAGCTGGCTTGCTAATTTATGGGCAGAGTGGGAAAAGCAGAGGGAAACAGACAGACACAGAATACTTAAAACAGGACTCAGAATGGAGACAAAGCTCCCCTTTCACCTCCTGCTGCTATTTACCATCTGGGATCCTGAAAAGGGGGTGATGGGTAGCTTTGTGATAGGTTTGGCAAGGGGCAGGACATTTAGGATTTTCTATGTGTAACGAGGTCATGTGTCAGCGCCTTCACAGCACATGGGAACACAGTCCAAAAGGAGGTTCAACAAAAGGGCTGCCCTGGCCAAACAGGAAAGATATTCTATTAAAAATAGAACAGTGGTAACACAGGTTCTTAATAAGATTAATAATAAATTTGAAGGAAACGTCTCCAGAAACTATCCTGGAAAAGCACAGAAAAAAATAAGGAATTAATATATCCCATTATTTTTACAAGTACAAAGAAGTTTCTAAATCACAACATCTCTACTTCAGCTTGGAAACCAAACAGGCCAGGAGATTCCATACTTGCTGTTAACTTTTGCTTCCTTGGCCCACTAACACTGAGATCAGGAAGTGGGACCAGGACAGGATTACATAAAAAGCAGCGTGGCTCCTTGTTTAAAGGAAGCAGCACTTTGTATTACAGTGCTGAGATCCCCATTGATACTACTGAGGGTATGGCAAAGACTGAAATCCTACATGTCAGAAGTGTAACGTTTTTCTGCATTTCTAACACGGCTTTGTTTCACAAAAGCATTTCATAAAAAGCAGATGTGTGAAACACAGAGCACCGATTTAGAAATGCTTCTCCTGTTTTTATAAAAAGAATTATTAATGGGGTGAATTTCTTAACACACCGTACTACAGTGAGTCTCCAAACAGGGTCCTTCAATCAAACGCCGCAGCCTTTTGCCCAGCCTGGATGGCTGCTGACTGAAGTGATTTTAACAGCACCGCTACTACAGCCGGTATCTGTGCATTCGTTAAATTATTTAAATCTATCCAAGATGCAGGAAGTAGTCACTAAAACTAATGCAGCAGTTTCTTATCCGTCTCTCTCAAAAAGCCTTGGTTGGTAAAAACCCCATTTTCCAGTCTAAAAGCTTTAAAGTGAAGTTGCCACTACTCAATCATCAACCCTACAGCGAAAATAAAGACTGCAGTGGAAGATAAATGAGCAAAATTTCTATGTGTGTTGACAAAGTTTAAGCCAGATAATACTTTAAAACAATGACTGGGGAGTACCCATAAACTTGTGGTGCATTGGTCTGTAAGTGCAAATGTTGTTCTTGTTCCTTCCTAGCCTCTCGTCTGTGCATGTACACACACACACAGATCCACAACTGCAGCCAACGAGCAGCAAAAGGAATTGCAGTCAGCGTACTGCTCTTATACACCAAAACAGATGGAATACTTTCAGTCCACTACAGAAAGGCTTTTCAGTGTACCAGAGTTCACAGTGGTTCAGTCCTACAGCAACAGAGTCCAGTTGCAATAAAAACTCTGCTGCCACAGAAGCCACACTATCTACCATCCTGAGGAATGACTGCTGGAGCCTCCCAGCACCAGATGTACTCCTGAGAATTTGCTCATTTAGCAAACCCTGCCAGCCAGCACTCTCCATCCTTGACCTCCTGCATACTCCTGTTGTGACTTTTCCAAACAACAGAAACAAGCTGCAGTTGACCACAATGGGCATTGGGTCCTTCAGTGCACCACAGGATCACTGCCTGCACGCTACAGCTACTCCGAGAAACAAGCCTCGGGGCTGCTCAACAATGGCAAATCTGCATATAATAACATTAGCTTCTTCACCTCCTTCGCTTATCACCTGACCATTGCCTAGAGATGCTTTTAAAGACAGACAAGACAGATGTTCCTCTAAATCTTTCTCTGAACTTCCATGTGAAGTGCAACGTGTAAAATGATATATCTGTAACATCTAAAATACTGCAGCTGGGAGCTCAGGGGAAGCTCTGTGCACCAAACCAGCATCTTCCAAACCAAATGCTGCATTATAGCATGGTGCTTCATGGCTAAATATCCTACAGACCCTTTCATGAGTTACCATTCTATTTGTTCATGTGCATTTATGGCAGCATCCTGGTATATGGCGACCTAGGGAGAGGAGGTGGGGAGCGAGGAGGAGAGAAATACCTACAGGCTGTGCATGGAAGCTGAAAGTTCTCCACAGCCAGCATGCCCAAATGACAACAGATGATAAACTTTACTTTGCAATTCAGATCTACCTTCGATGTATCTGCTATCACTGGGATAAATGTTATTTGAAAACAGGTAACAGGTATCCAAACAGCAGATCTGTACCCAGTTATACTCAATTTGCAGTGTGCCAGGAGCCTCAGCTGGGCCATCTGCTGTGCTGAGCCAGAGGAAAGTGCAGTCATGTACTCATGTCTGTCCAAGATGCATTAACATGTGATTTGGGGTTATTAAGGGAGGAAGTCACAATCAATCCACCTTCTTTTCATGTCTCCTCTCATTCCCACCATCACCTCAGCACTTTGAGAAGCCAAACAAGGCCACAAGACACCACCACACTGACAGGTGATTCAGACAGGCAGGGATGGCCTTTGTACTATCACCTGAGTAAATGGTGTCCCTCTCACATGCTCAGACATCTCAAATAAAAAGATGGGGATATAAAAACCAGCCCTAGTTCTGCACTGTCACAAACCTGTTTCTTGTAACACTGGGTTACTTCCATCACTGCAGCCACGCCGACACAGCAACGTGCTGATGTTCTGCAGCCATGCAGAAAAGCCACTTGTTTCAAGTTCTGTCTGGACAAAAGAAACCATTTAATATAACGTACTGCAACTACATAGGGCAGTTAGGCAGATACCACAACACTGCTATCATCTGGCTAGAAGAGCAGGAACAACAGACAGCCTTTCACTCCAAATTTTTAGCACAAAAATCCTTAATTTTTTTTTTTTTTTAAAGTATTGTTCTGAAACAATAAACATAGCTTTGCTTTCTCTGCACAGCTTTGAAAAGACCCTTACAACTAAAGGGACACACACACACACACACAGCAGTACAAAGGTCAGACATGCTGGGCAATACTCACTATTTGAAAACGTTACAAAAAAAAAAATAATCACAGTTTCGATAGTTCTGAGGAAAAAAAATTAGCAAATTTGCAACAAAACTGTTAAGTAATTAAAGCAAGACACTTCACACATGAACTTAAACTGCTAATTAAATCCCCCCTGCTTAATTGACTAGATTTGCATATCATTCAGTAAGGAATGGGAATGGCTCGGGCATTACACAAACCCTTCCTTGTACAGAAAACAGCTAAGAAATAAACCAAGAGTAATAAGAAAAAGCAATGTCAATTTTGGAAAGGAATAGAAGTTTTCAACTAAGATTTTCAGCTTATTAAAAAAAAAACAACATCAAAACATGACAACTAATTCCGAGCAGTTGGTATTTTAACAGTAACATTCATTTCTGCAAGATCAACTAGAGTCAAGGAAAACATGCAAATATCTGCCATCTGCATTGCTAACAAATGACCAGAAGTGCAGAGGATGAAACCAGTCCTCCAAAGCCCTGCTCCAAGGATGCCCAATAAATATCACTGCCTTCCATTCCATACTTTTTGCATCACTGCAACTTTTCCATCCAATCCTCAATGAGGAAACATCAATGCAGAAAAAAGAAACAGCTTCAACCCTCGACTCACCATTTGTTGCAGACTTTACTGCTCCCAACTGAAGCAACATTACGTTAACATTGGAACATCTACGTTACTTTTTTCTTTTGCTAAATATTTATTTGGCTGAGTAGGAGAAATGTAACTGAAATCAAATTACACACAGCTGATACTGATGTGAAAGACCAAAGAATGGCAGCCATCCCTCAATTCCAACCTTAGGAAAGCATATATCATAACAGAAATCTCTGAGAGCTCGGGACAGCTGTGGAGGTTGGTATCACATCAGCTCACTGCAAGCTCCATTCACAGGAACCTACCACAAGGAGACATTTATTTATTTCCTTCAGCTGGTATTAAAAAAAGTTCCACCTTTATCTCATTTTTAAAAGGTTTCTCCCCAACAAATTCAGCAACTGCTCTGCCAGCCCGTGACATGGATGGTTTTGTTAAATAGGTTTCCATGTGTTTTTTGTTGTTTTTTTCCCCCAGTTCATTGCGCTTTGCATATGAAACAGGACATCTCCCCGCCCTCCTCCCCCATCCCCTCCTAATCCAGAAGGGACCTCACTTCCTCCCTCTTGAACAAGCAGCTCATTCAGCAAAAGGGAAATCCCAAGATGCACTCGGGCAGAAAGCCTACAGAAGGAGCTTGGAGGGGGGAAAAAAATAACACAAACAAACAAAACCCCAACCCCTCCACCCCACCAAAAGTGACACATGCGTCCCAAACAGCACGAAGAGCAACTGAGCTGCTCGCTATGAATTACACGGCTCTGCCACGCCAGTTATTTAAAAGCTTCCCATGGTAGCAATTCAGTTTTTGTCCTATGTAACACAGCCAAGAGGAGAAAACCAGTCTGTGGAATGCCAAAAGAAAAAGCTCCCCACAACCAAACCAAAATGACAGAAAGCCAGCTCAGCCAATCTGCATGGTTACCGAAGCAGACTCTGGAGAGGGAATTTGGAGCAACACAGTTCTTACTTTGCAATTATCATTATTTTTTAAAAGAAAATTAAAAAAACAGATATTTTATTTTTAAGAAGTTTGTCCACACATCTCCTGTTTTTCTGGGACCCAATGCTCACTCTGTGGTATCTGAAGCATCTGCACATCAAGTAACAAGTCTGAAGGGGGGCCAGTAAGGACAAGAGCTTAATTCATGAAAAACTCTCACACAAAAAAATACAGCAACATAAATGTAAGGGTTTTCACATCTGTCGTGATGAGATCCAGCTGCTCTGTAAGGAGAACATGAATGAGCATCCCTCTCAGAAACAAAGAAATAAATGAAGTTTGATTCGTGTGAATCGACTGAAATCAAATCAAGTTGTAACAAGAGAAAGCTGCACTGATAGATTTGTCCAGATAACGAGGACAGCTTGGATAAATCCCTACATTTGCACATGGCAAATCTCCGTGCAACGCGACCCTCACAGTATGACCAAAGCACTCACCATTACACTCAGGGTCTTCTGAAGAAGCTCCTGCTTCTTTCATTTACTTGAATCACTTCCTGGCATGGTCTGCACAGCAGCACAGCTATACTGATGTCATGTGTGTTACTCTCACTGCACACCACGCAAAATACGCTGATTAAAGACCCTCAAGGTCTAGACCAGAGTCACTTAAAATATTATCTTCTGTACAATGGCAGAAGTTGAACGTCACCCACGTGCTTACAAATACATCTGCAGTAACACCACTCAGGGATGTAACACTGCTCGCATGCTGCTCAGTGACGGGACCAGGGTTAAGATGTCCCTGCCCATAACTCCTGTGCATTCTGTTCCCTCCAGACAGCACCAACACAGCTTCTCCTACAGCTACACGTGAACTGAGGAAGCTTTACAAACTACACCAAAATGAATTTATTTGCAACTTTGGCCTCGTTGATTTCTTATAATTAACACGTGGGTTATCGTCTTGTTCACAGAATTAGAAGTTACTGTCAGAAAAGAACCCTCAGGTGGGGCAATGACCAGGCTGCCAGTGATCTGCTCAACGTGTGAGAGCACAGCTCACACTGCAGCTCTTTCCCACTCCTCCAGTGCAGCTTTCACGTGTCACAATACTGGGAAAAAGATATGTAACATTTTTCATCCTGAGCACTGAACTGCTATACTCCAAATAAAATAAAGAGGAGCGTGACAATCTGTACAAATGCAAATGTCCCAAATGCCAAGACTAACATTTCTAAAACCTAATTCAACTCTTTCATTTCTTAGCTGCAGGCCGTTTACTGCCACTCCTTTTTTCCACCCAAACAAAAGACGAAAGGGATGACTCAAAGCAACTTGAATTTCAAGCTAAAGCCACAAAGCACTGAGTGCCTGATCTTTAATATTAAACAGGTGTGCAGATGATATTCATTCAAGTCTCATCATGGCTAGGTTAATGCCAAAAAAAAAAAAAAAAAACCCTGCAAAAAGACCAAATGTATCTAATAGACATGGGTTGGTTAATGCTATTAGTAATACTGCAAGTTATATGGGAGCATGGAACACCAACAATGGACACAATGCTGCAGGCTCTTGCAGCAGCTCTAACACTGCTCTGAGCACATGCAGCGCAACAGAGTCTTGCTAAGTCATACCAGCATGGGTGAGAATTCACTTCCACTGAATTAACCAAAACTGATGGTGGGGAGGTAAGAATGGGGAACCGTTCAATAAATTGATTAATTAATTCTAAAACTTCCAGGAAACTCCATCATCTTCCAACTCCACTAAGTTTATCAACTGTGGAGTGACAGGATTTTAGACGTTTGGAATTCCTTAATAACAGTAGTGCAAATTGGAAATCTAGAACATCAATGAAGGTTACTGGAATCAGACCACACTGCAGCCTTAGCATTGGCTATTTTCTGATTTTCTGTCCTATTACTCTGCATAAAAGCTACACCATATACTCTGCAGCTATAAATACACAAACCTCTGGAATAACACAGATGGTTTTTCTTTTTTGGTGTTTTAAGTTATTTGTCAAATCAAATAGTAGACCTAGCCAAAGTTAATATTTAGAGGGTTGTTTTTTTTTTTTTTAATTATTTGAAGTAATTTGCTGCTTGTAATTGGTACAACTACAGTCCCTGTTTTAGCAAGCAGCAGGATCCCCATGCAACCTATAGATTTTAATACTCAGCAGAATTAATTCGGTTAGGTGGATCCTGAAAAAAGCATCTACAAGCATTATGCACTCAGTCCAAGACACTCAGCACTCCAGTATTACATAATAACAGCAAGGACTGTCCCCAACCCATTCCTGCAATCTGATCTGCATGGGCAGCTCTTCAGATCCGTGCAGCTCCCCCACCCAAAGTGCAGAGGGCTGCACGCAGGGGTCAGTGCCAGATTTGGGGCTGCAGGAGCCGGTCACACAGATGGCCTCACGCAGAAGCTCACGTTAAGCCAAGAGGTTACTTGGGCCTCCTGACAGTCAGTGTCCACACATGGGGAGAGTTGCTTTCTTCTCCTGCATGAAGTGTTACAAAACAGCTTAACTGCGCTGAAAACCAGCAGCAAAGCTTTTACTAAATGGTCAGAGATCACTGGGAGCAGCATTACAGAAATATTTTAGACTCGTCTTCACTATCAGAATTGGGAAGCTTTACTGTCTTGTTTTCTGTTTAATGGTAATAAAGGCATCATCTTCTTATAAAAGGACAAAAGTAAAGACAGAAAACAGGTGTTACTGTTTCTGATTTTAACAGTACCATTGGCACATATAACTTTTTTTTTTTTTTCTTTTTACAAATATGCATCAAAACTCCGCAGATCCCTCCCTAGAAGCACCCAACCTGTGTGCCTGGTGCCTGCACCTGGGTAAGGCAGACCTGCAGACCTTGCAGTAGGCAGAAGGGGCTCCAAAAAAAAAAAAAAATGCAGGTTATGGCACTGGAAGGATAGGAAATGTTTTTCTTCCAACCCTAACAGATGTTGTCCAATTAAGGATGCAAATAAATCACCCTCTGCATTGTGAGTCAGAAAACACATACATAAAAGCTCTCTAAATACATTTCAGTTTAAACTTGCATAATTCTCCCAGTGGAGAAATCATCTTAAACTTATGTAATCCTTCGAAAGAGACATTATTACAGACAATTCCGTGCCACTAAGAAACAAAGAAGACATCTCTAGAAAAGAGGTGCACCCACACAATTAATTATATGCATGTAGAGGAGCAGGGGGAAGGCTGGAAGAGCAAAGCCCAAAGCCTGCTGCTTCACAGAGACTGAGCTGTAACCCAGCTCGAGGAGCTGCTCCCCTTTCACCAGCCAGAACTGTCTGTTATACTTAACCCAGACTTCCTAACACTTGATATCCTGTCTGCTATTTCAATGCCCTTACTCAACATTTCAGACAGACATTACACAAACTGGCTGGTGAAAAGGGTTGAGAAACCAACAAGCAATCCAAGTCAATGACCTTATTCTATAAAATGATGCCACTGACTGAGTGGAGGATGAAGAACAAAGCACAGGGGTACGCGTCCTCTGAATTTCCCCTAGAAAAACTTAAGAGAAGCCGTAGTCTCCATCTTATTTTTATGTTGCTGCTGGCTTTTAATCATTAAAATCCAAGCAATTCTTGTGCTTCCAATTCAAACAGTGCTCATGCCAAAGCAGAAACAGTTGCAATTAAAAAAAATAAGTCACATTTTCTATGAAGCATGTGCAAAGGTAACTGCATATCAATCAATAAGCAACAAAGCCAGGAACCAGGTTATCGATCAGCTCCTGTGCTGTTTATCTCCAGCGTACAGAATGATGCTGCAGTTTCTACACATGCACAGAATCTCTGCCCACATGCACATTACCCCTGACTGTAAGCAGAACTATTTAAACAGCCAGAACACTACTTAACAGAAGTAAGGGTAGCAGAACATGTCTCATGCCAACAATAATCCCAATGTGCAGCATAACAGGTTGTTTTAACTTGCACCCAGTGCTCAGAGCAACCCAAATACAAGTGAGAGCAACCAATCCTCAGGTGGAGCCAACCATAAAAGACCCACAGGTAGGAATTCCCACTGCCCCCCAGAAGAGCTCTGTTCACCAAATGCTGGCAGAATCAGGACCTGAATTTGTATCTGTTTTTGCTACCTCACCCAACCAAAGGTCAAAGCAACAACTTGAGCTGAGTGCACAGGGGCCAGTGTCAGCCAGCACCTCTACCCAATATGGGCAAACTGGGGCATGTTCAAAGAACTGCACCCGCACCTGATGCAATTTTGAGGCCAAGTTTAAAGTCCTTAAATTTGCATCGCGGAAAATAAAGCTGACCCTCATTTCAGCTTTAGAGATCTCTAAGGCAGTAGAAAAAATAAACTAAAAAATAAATAGTGACAAATCCTAAATACAAGAACAAGAAAAAGCCCAACCTGATAGATACCTACAGCAACATGAAAGCACAGTCTTGCACCTGTGAGCAGCAGACAAAACCTTTTCAGTCTGAAGCCAGGAACCAGTTTCCAGCTCAGGAACTACTGCCCTGTTCAGTATAGTCTGCCAGGATCAGAGCATCACCAAAACAACACAGCAGCACAAAGCTACAGGTTCACAGTCAGCTTCAGCACAGGCCATGAATGCTGGGTCTCACCACAAACTCACCAAATCTACTCTGTGTTAGCACCGCTGTACCCTGGTTCAGAATCTGTTGCTCAACCCTATGACTGCCTGCACTGCCAGGCAAGGCACAGGAAGGAGCCTGATCCATAGACAGCTCTCTGCGGTTTGTGGGTGAACTGGTTCCAATTACTGAGCTGCTGATTGCTGTAGTGAGAACTGCAGAACCAGCCCAGAACAACCCGAGATTGAATTTCTACAGTGGCAATGTGAAAAACATAAGACTAGACAAGGTGTATATAAGGGAGTAATGGAACGGAGTACATCCATTCAGAGCAACCCTGCTTCTTCATAATTATTTTGCAAAGAAAAAACATTACAACAGCTTGTTTCCCTCTTCCCAGAATGACAAATACTGACTATATTAGAAATTGAGCAGAACAGCATTAAAAATAAAAATGCGGTGCCTATTTATTATTAACACATATATTATAATTGACAAATTTAAAAGAAAAGTGTGTTATATTACTACATTTTAAAGTAATGCTTCCTTTATGTGAAAATCAATTTGATTTAAGTGCTCTATGGCCACTCAGATAAAATAGATTAGCTGAGTAATTGATAATATTCTACTGATAGATTCCCTGCAACTCGGATTGAGTTACTTTGTCCGTGTGTTCTTTCCAAGAACCTCCTGTTGGACGCAGCGTGACTCTTCCATAGAGTTCCCTCTAAATAAAAATGACTGTGGAGTTCAGTTTCGTGGGGTTTTTTGTTTGTTTGTTTTTGTTTTTTAAACGTAATCAAGCTTTCTGGGTCTAAGTACTTCGCATTGAGACACATTCCTAGTATGATGGCAAAGCAGTTGGGCTGGCTGAGCCAGCAGGGTGAATTCCAACCACCAGCTATCCCCAGAGCCAGCCCACTGCTCACTGCAGTCAGTACCACGGGAACCCCTGACCTTCAGCAACACATGCTGGCTAACAGACAAACCTGACATGAACTTTCAGTCAGAATGGATGACAGACCTTGCTCACACCCCCAAGCTTTGCTCAGCCTCAAGCACTCAGATGCAGCCCCCAAGCTCCCCGTCCCAGCAGTGCTAAGCGAGGTGTATTTAAGGTACCAGCAGCTGCCAGGATTTTACCCGCTGCATTGTCTAGACATGCTCTGAGCAGCCTCGCACAGACGCCTCCAGATGCTTTTACAACACCGGTGTCAACACTCATCTCAGCAAATAAAAAC
>JAOWBP010004584.1:2701159-2713145 GCA_028571105.1 Tragopan temminckii
AAGTGTCTGGGAGGCTTCCCTCCCTTTATGCTTTGTATGCCATCACTGAGTGCATTTGCATGCATCTTTTTCATGAGTACAAACGTTACAATTTCGTAGCACACAACTGCTGCAGGAGGAGCAGGCTCTAAAAGTACCGAAAGAACGGCATTCAAGTGGAGTGTTTGGATGTACCAACCCAAAATAAAGGAAAAAACAAAAAGCAAGGAACGAGCAGAACTCTGCAGGCAATAATTATAACAGTACCTCGCTGCCTTTCCCAGTGCTCCACAGCATGACTCACTGGCTGCTAGCAACGCCTGTAAGACAGGAAGTGCCACTGTGACTGCACAGTGAGTGGGGAAACCGAGGCAGAGAACAGGGATGTACACGTCCAAGGTCGTGTCCCAAGGCACAGCCACAACACCGACAGGCGTCTCCTGAGCCCAGCCTTGTGCCCTCCTCTGCAGCGAGGCTCCCTTGAGCTGACAAACCGCTAATGTAAGCCGCACAGGTTGCTGATATCCTTTCAGTAGCATCCACTCTGTTATGACTTCGTGAAGAGATCACCAGAATGGAAAAGAATTTGAGCTGTTAAATTACATAAGTGTGTAGTCACCACCTAGCAATGGAGAAAAAAAAGGGCTGGATATTTTCAGTTACAACTAGATTTTCTAACCAGATGGCCAGAAGAACTGACGTCACTCACATTCCAAATTACAGAGCTGCTTGAAAGCAGCTCCAGCGTTAAGGATGCAACCAGGCCTCCATTCTAAGCCGGTTTCCAAGCCCCACTCTGCGAAGACACCACAAGGGCTTCTGCTGTCATTTTTGTTATTGCTGGTGAGAATCTGCTTCTTCTGGGACACACACTTGTCCCTCAGGGCTGCCCACAGCTCCTTCACCTGGACAAAGTCCCAGCCCAGCAAGACATGAAGTGCAAGTTTCGCATTCAGCCCAGCCCTCAGAATATGGCTTAACAGAGTCCTCAGAAATCCCCACCTGGGAAGTATTCTGACCTTCACTGACACCCTGCCAGTATGGGGGGAGGGAGCACACAAAGGCCTGAGGTTTTCAAAGTCAGCTTCAACACAGAATCAGACAAAATATTTTGACTCTGCTGTACTTTCTGCTGATTTTTTGTTGTTTCTATTTGTTTGTTTTGCTTTTAAATGTAAGAGTGAAAAGTCATTAAGAAGGCAGCAGGAACCGTGCAGCACGGGGAAGCTGGAGTCAATTCAAATGCAAGAACCCCCCATCCCAGCTAAGAAAAATGTCTGAACAAGTTCCAAAATCACATCACTCACTGGCTGGACACTTTCCCACCTTTGGTGAAATCCAATACATAAGGGGCCCACAAAACACTTTTAAACCAACCCACTTCCAACCCATTTCAGACTTATAGAAGAACAAGAGAGAAAAGCAGAAAGATCTGAAACCACAACACATTGCATTTTTATACTACAGCCCCTTAAGAATCAGGAAAGTAACCTTATTTTACAATACTATTCCTGAGATGTGATATTGTTACAGTTCAGGACAGCTGCCCACATCTGCACTAACAGCAGCAGAGTACCCAGACGTTGCACACCCAGCTGTGACACGGCCCACACCGCCCCTCTGCCTCCCAGCACTGCTCACAGGGTGTGAGGCAGCTTCTGAGCACTGGCATTACCAATTCTTGTTATTTTTCTGTTCGCTGCAGTAATATCGTAAGACCACCCACCAGGAGTCTGTAATTAACACGTGTTTGCAAAGTATTCTGAGATGCTCAGACAGAATTGCAAAGCACTATCACTATTTGCATGGAACCAAAAAGGAGCAACAGGAACGAGCTATTTCCACTGGCTATTTTCCTTAAAGACAAACAAGAGGAATGTTAGCAAAAGTGATCTAATTGTTGCAAAATACACGATTATGGAGGTGGTAAGGGAAAGAGCTAGAAAAAATAATGGGAAGAAAAGAAGTTCTAACATTTCTAGCAAGAGGTGTAATTCTTTAAACCACCCCTCTGTGCAAAATAAGCCCAGTATTAGTTGTGTCTGGAAGCTGGCACATGAAAGCCTGCCAAGTTTCCATGCAAAATAAAACCTTTTATTTGTTCAAATGTCCCCATCTCTCTCTCTTTCCACGCAAACGATTCATGGTTCAGCATGGTAGGGTAAATTATACATTATAGCTCAATTCTGCTGAAAAGTGCTAAGGAGGGATCAAAATTTGAGGGGGGAAGGGAGGAAGGAAGGAAGGGAACGTTGGGTAAAGTAACAAGGAAGAAAAAAAGAAAGGAATTCAGGCAACTTTTGGAAAGCTGAGAAAGGGTAGGACGTGCTGCTGCTCACAGCTTTAGAAGAAAAGCCAAATAAAACAGAATGGGGAATGAAAGAATTCAGAGATGTACAATACCAGCCCTGAGCTACAAATGGAGATGCACTCGGGGCACAGTGCACCCCACAGCTCCCCAGCAAGCACTGGGCAGAGCTCCCAACCCACTCCCACAGTTTGGGATCTGCATCCCCCAGGAAAGGAGGAGTGCTAACCCCATGACAAACACTACTGCGAATATAAGCTATCTGCAAGGGGAGAAGAAAACCCCAGCTACGGTATTCCATTATTTCCTTTTCCATAGTAACTATTCATTGTAAGGCCACCAGAATAATGGACATGTGCTGGGGCTGTAGGAGCTGGCCATGCAGGGCCAGGCACCCCCAGCCCTGCTGCCCCCAGCTGCCAAGCCAGGCAGGCACAGCGTGGGCTGCCACTGCCCTTTCCTCCCACAGACCTCTGCTACAGAGACACCCATCACTGATCTACTGATGAGAAGCCAGGCTTAACTATTTCTTTCACCAACGTGTTGCCTAACACGAGCCACAGACAGAAGAGCAATTAGCAAAACCTCTCAGAAGGCCGTGTGAGTCACTGCGATACCCTAATTAAGCACTGCCGTATCTCCTTCACCTTCAGAAGAGAACCAGATATAAAGCAACAATCCTTTTTTTTTTTTTTTTTTTTTGTCTTCTTCAACATGGTTCAGTGCTTTTGTTGAAGTGGAGTTTTACCTGGAACCGTATCTCCTCATACAGGGGTTCCACAGCAGCAGGACCTCACGGGATCTCTGGCTGACAGTTACAGGAGTGCCACCACAAATCCCACCAGTGACAAACCAACCCACTGCCTTCATCCATCTCACACGGAGCTTCACCAACAGCACACATAAGGAGGTTTGCAGTGTACCAAATTATTTTTCCAACTAACTAATGTACTCTCACTGAACGAAGGCATAGTGTCTAAGGGTGAATTTTCAGACTGTACCCCTAAAAAAAGAAAGTACATCTTGCTCACTTTCTGTCCTATTTTCACCAAAGCAGCTGTATGTACACTACAGGCACAAATAACTCCATGGTGAAAACCACTGCCCTTATTTATAAACACCAGAAGCCACACGTATACCTGAACTTACTTGTTGTCTCACACAGTCGTACCTGAATAGCTCTAAAATAGCTCTTTCTTTGGTGAAAGCTGGCTGTTAATTGCAAACCTAATGTTTTGTGGACTGAGACAATTCTATAAACTTAGGAACTCTCCAAGGAACACACTGGGATTAAATAATAGTCTTGCAGTCATTAAAGGCTCTCTGCTTCTCCATGCCCCGGGCCTCCCTGCACTGACAGGGATTTTATTGCACATCAGTTGTCCCGGAAAATTGATTATCTATCATTATCAAGGAAGGTGAAGAAGGGTTATTTGACTGGAGCCATTAAAGATCCATAGGATTTGTTATAAAGTGAATAATACTCCATTGTTTTTTGAGTTTCTCTTCAAATTCCCTTCCCCGACTCTACGAAAAGCCCATAAAAAAAAGTAAAATATTGACCTCTAACAGCAACTTCTCAGTATTTGCACTGTATACAGAATTCATCTACTAAGCATGAAGCAAACTTAATTAGTGTGGAAAATGGATTCAACCTAAGCAGATGAAACGTTCTAGGGTCCTGCTTGTACTGAGTTAACTCAGTATAAACTCAGCAGGCAAGTAGAAGAATGATCCCATGACCATCCTCAAGAAAGGACTTCATGGCTTTTCTGCACAAGATCTGCCACCAAATAAACTTTGAACTCTGGGACTCATGCTGTAAGCGCTGGGCCGGGCCAATAAAGTGCCTGAATTCCTGCATTATTTCCACTATAGTTTATTTATTCAATGACAAAGACGATCACAGCTTGGCAAACCCTGCTCAGTTCATTATTTTGCCAAATTTGGGCTTTAAGAAAACCAGACCCAGAAGACAGAGTCACGTAGCCACTGACTACAGTCATCTCCAGAAAAAGGGAATAATTCTCTTTGAGTAGAATAACAGCATTTTATTATCCACGCATCTCAAGTCATTATCCTAACAGGTAATTATTATCATCACCAGCACTTTACACACGCAGCCTGTAGATAAGTGAAGCAACCTGCCACGTGGCACAGCCAGCGACAGAAGAAGGCTGCCTGAAACCAAGCTTGGTAACTTCATCCTCAAGGCCGCAGCAAACACACAACCCATTTCCCTCTAAATCATGTGCGGTCTGTGGAGACGAGTCAAGTCCTTGAAAGAGTGAATATTCCAGACATACAGACAAAATAAACAGCCTTACAACCCAAACATCCAGCACAATTAGACTAAATTGTTGATCATTCCAACAGCCTGAAAAGAATAGATGATGAAGAAACATCTGTGTAAATTAAAAGGATACTTACAGCCAGAGGAGCCTTATTTGAGATCTCAGGATGCACTATAAACACTCAAAGCAGTATTCCTAGAGCCTGTGCTAACTGTGAGACAGCTGTTACACATTTATATTCTGTCAATATAGTTTACCATTGCTATTCAGACTTACAGTAAGGTTGCAAACGCTTATATTATAAACAAACTTTTTGAGAAACAAATGTTTCTGCCCAGTTCAATGTGAACAGCTGGAATGATGGAATGCACAGATAACATGGGAAGTGAAAGAAAGCAAAGTAGGAATTATTATTTTTACTACATAACTGATGTGCTTTGGAACTCATCTTTAAAACAACCAGCAGCAGCAAAACACAACCTCCAAAAAGTTTGATTCTCCAGTCACTTCTGTTCTTCCCTGAATACGAACGATTTTACTTCACAAAGTACCTAGTATAGAAAGAGTTCAGGGCACAATCTTCCAATCTGTAGAAGAATCTCTGTGGAAGATGCCTGGACTGCTACACGCACACTGATGTATGGATATGCCACCTCTGCACACAAGAAAAGCTTTCATTAGATGGAATTTTCCTGCTTGAGGTTACTCATGAAACCACTATATAACTCTATGTGAAACGTGGCTCTGCTCTCACACCTACACGGCTGCACTGGGTGCAGGCAGTTGGTACAGTTTACATTTATATACTTACATTTAGCATTCTAAGGAACAACCAGGCTGCACAGCAACTATCTTGACTGCTGCTATGCTACTGCCGTGCAACCCGTAATCGCCACGTAAGATCAGAAAGGGTCACACTGCTATTAGCACAGAAAGAAATGCCAACAAATGAATGCTGAGGTGATGTCAGTGGAGACATTCCAGATTTACAGAACTGTCATAGTGAACAATGTTTGAAACTTGGGGGAAAAAATCGGACTATTCACTTGCACAGATGATGATCCGTAACACCAGTACCCAGAAGTGGGAGAGGATTCAAATTAAGTTCAATTCTTTCAACTATCTCACCAGCATTCTCGTTTGACACAAACCTGGAGTAATTCCAAACTCTCGTTGAGAAGAAAAAACTAATTACAGTGACTAGCTGAAACTTAACAGTGACAAACTGACCGACGCAATAGGAAGAATGCTGGTCTGCACTGCTCTCAGCTCTTTGCATTACGAGGTTTAATCTGGTTGGGAAACCTTCTAAGCTGAAGTTCTGTTTTTGGTGTTTTTTTTTTTTTAAACTATCTTTATAACAAGGTCTCTTTGTTAATTACGTACCCATACGCAGTTTACAAACTGAGCCAGGGGAGACATTTTGTGCCATTTTTGATAACAGTTCAGTAAAGACTCAAACACCTATTTAGCACTCAATCTATGAGTCAACACTTAGCACACCGACTCTCTAAGCTGCTGTTTTTTTTCCTATGGCAACCACCATAATTATTTAAATGAAAACAGTCTTAAAAAAAGAAAAGGAGGGAACGGGATTAAATCTCTGCCAGCTCAGTTTCTTCTACGATCAAATTAAAAATAACAAACCATAGTTACTAGATGGTGTACAGTCATCTGCAGTCTTCTTTAGGTCATACAGAAACGCATGGGAGAGCAAGAAGAGACAATGGTGGGAAAGGACAAAATCGAGCTCATTTTATGCGCTCTATAATCTCTTCGTTTTCCGTACCAGCTGTGGCTCAGAATGCTGATGCATGTGTCTCTTGAAAGTTAACATTTAACAGAGATTTCAGGTCTACCGAATTCCAAGAAATAAAAATAAACTCTTGTCCTGCTTCAGCTGCCAGTTGAGGCCAATGTTTATGGAGGGGAGTGCTAGGAACCAAGGAGACTTTTGGGAGGCAAAGCTCCATTAGACTCCCTGCTTTGTGCCCACCGCATCCCCCGCCAGCACCAGCGCTGCTGTTCTCTGCGTGTGCCTGCCTCCGTACCAAACTTTTTCAGCCACTCGTTATTAGTGGAGTAATTACAAATAATCCTGTTTGCTGTGGTAATATACAAGGGTAACCTGCACAGCCTCCTTGCTGTGTCAGGTGCTATTCAGATGCCACACCTCAGCCCCACACACACCAGCGCTGCAGCCTGCCGTCAGTGTGTAACTGCACGCCTTCATCTATTCACCCAGGGCAGGCTGATGAAATAAGGAGGATTACAACAGAAAAGTCTCACCCTCCAGACCGTGTTGCAATTAAGATATTTGTAACAGCCCTCCCTGCAGCCACCACCTGAACTGTCAAAATAGAAGGGCAAATGTGGTTGTTTACTACTAAGCATTCTGGTGCAGATTTCCTTCTAAATCCAACCCCTACCTGGAGAAAATCCTCATTTCCAAACTTCTTTCAATCCTGAGCTTTCATCAGCTACAAAGCTAGAGATTGTTTTTAACACACAACATTCTAATGAACTTTTTTTTTTTTTTGAAAGCATCTTTTCTCTGTAAAAACAATATATAAAATGAAGCATGTTTTGTGAGTTATTTCTGAGAAGATATTATGCAAATAAGTGTGCTTACAGTACAGAGTTTGTTCCTGAACTTCTCATGATTTCCAATTCTAATCATTTCCATTTCTAATGGAAAATGAGGAAGCAAGAAGAGCCCAGAATGTGACGCAGTTATCGGCACAGGAAAGTCTGCACACCCCAGAAGTACTGATTTCTCTTAAAGGCAGAGATACCAAACTTCTCTGAGTCAGCACTTGTAGAGTTACCTTTAGGTCCTAAAAAGAGGGAAATTCCTTATGATGAGGAACAACTGAATAATCTGCTGTGTGATGGGGGATTTTCCTTTGGCCATATCTTCTTATGTATACCTTTTGACTATTTCTGGTGGCACTAAAACCAAAACTCAACAGAAAAGAAAAACACAAATTTTGCCTGGTTTCTACACAAAACCATCAACTGCCTCCAGGCTTCCCTGAAACCCGGCTAGAGGTCTGCTCAAAAAACAAGTTCCCAAACCTTAGTGATCCTGGTCCCACTTCCGAGTGCTGTCATGGCACCTGATGACTCTACAGGCTGTCTGTGGGATGTGGCAGAGCGAGCAGCTCTGAGACTGCTTCAGGTTGTGTCATGAGTGAAACAGGTAGGGGAATCAGCTCTCACCATACAGCTGCCCAAAGCTACCAGATGGAGGATCAGATCTGCAGGATCTCCCTGAACACAGAGAGCATTTACAAGTACAGGGCAGTATCAGTGGCCGGCTGGAGAAGCTCCTCCTTAGTAAGGCCAGAGATGCAGTTTCAGAAACCATCCAAACACACAGCTGTGAAATGATATATTTAAAAGGTGACAACTCTCAAGGGAATGGAGTCCAGAGTACTATTCTGAGGGCAGATAATTTCTTCGTGATTTGTTCTGCTTTCTTCTGCATCCTGATCAGAACATGTAATGCATGTAGTGCTTTGCCACATTACAGGAAGCTACAAGAACTCCCTAGAGCCAAGATCTCAAGAGACATCTTCTAAACCAAGCAGATGGAGAGCAGTACTACAAAGCCCATTCCCTGCCATTAGCAGAAACCTTGCAGGGGCTTTTATCTGATGCCAGAGGTTGCTACTGAAACTGTATCTATGTAACTTACAATGCTGAGGGAAACAAGTGCAGATGGAGGGATAGGGGCGGCAGTTTGAAATCGCTCCTGGAAGAGTGGCACAAAGCTTGTTGATGGACTTAAAACCTAAGAAAAGCTGGAGCTACGCACATGAAATGCGAGCTCCTCTACCCTCTAATCGTGCAGCCCATCCGGAGGCTTGGCAGAGCACAGCACACAGCTCCCTGTGATCTACCATGGGTGAGCCCTCATCTGCTTCCCACAGCACAGAACACCCCAGCTGGTCTTGGCCAACCATAGCAGTGGCTTTGGGATCAGAAACTACCCTGCTGAAAGCACATCTTGGGTAAAGACGTGTGGATTTCAGTCTGGCTTTGCACGCCTGGGAAGACAAAACCCACCCTAACAGTTCAACACTGGGAGGAGGGGGCAGAGTCAGGCTTTCACCCTCTGAGCACACTAGGATCACAGGATCACATTTCTTCTCCACCCCATCCCTCCCCCCGACACTTTCTTCTTCTCCTTTTTTAATACTCTTTCAGGTCTGGCAACCCGTATGTTTTTTTTTCCTCCATAGAAACCGACATAACAGCGAGTTCGAGCCAGCCTCCAGCTCCACAAACACAGCCTGGCCCAGGGCAGGCTCAAGAGAAACACAGAGACATGGAAAGAAACATCCAGGATAGCCAGAGGCTGCCAAGCACATCTGATCCTTGAAGGTATTGTTCCGAACTGCTCAGGACAGAGGCAGCAGTCCCATCTGCCCCGTCCTGCAAGCAGCAGAATGCTCTGCCCTCCTCAGATACAGCTTTTCAGCAACAAAAATAGTGCAACTTTTGGCTTTTTATCTGCCTTCTGGTTTTCTCCCGCAGCTAGCAGGAGAATGAACGCTTCCAGAAGGAGGGGAACCAGGTATCCACACTGCCTCGGGCTCTGAGGGTCTTCTGGAACATGAACCAGAGCACAGGGTCATGAAGCCCTCACATGAAAACCGAATGGTTCACTCACTTTTCTTTGCAAATAGAATTTGCACAAAAAATGGACATAAATACATTCTGTTCCCTATTAAAAAGGCATCTGTGGCATGGGATAAATACAAAAACAACACTCCAAAAGGTTACGCTGGCTTCCAGGGAGGAATGAACAGTAGTGGCAATGGTAGACCAGCAGATTGCTTGTCTAAAAGAAATGAAAAGCTTTGCTCCTCACATGACAATCTCTTTGAGCAAGTAACATCTCCAGGCCTTACCTGCCCTGACCGTGAGTGAGAAGGCAAAGGAACCAAGACCGCCTTGAGGAGCAGCTGCACAGGGCCTCCATGAGCAACGCCTGCAGCCCAGTGGACTTCTAGGTTTTCTCCCATCTACCACAAAAAAAGCAACACGTTCCTGGAGAAGGATTAGCAGTAGCAGCAGCTGCTGAGTGCTGCTGTGCATGGTGGTGAGCAATCCCCATTACTTTAAATCGTCCTTTCTCTCAGCTAGGGCAAGGCTGCCCAAATGGGACTGCCTTGGGAAGCCCTGGAAATTTCCCTAGAACAATCTTGACTCCCTCTTAGCACAGGAAAACTTACTGCTCACCTACTTCTGTTCACACAGCACTGCTGACATGTTTGCTCTTGCAGACAGGACATTTCTTCGGAGGTTTTTGTACCAACAGGCAACACGGAGGCCTGCTGTGGATGGCACTGCCCTTACCCTGAAGATGCTCACACAGCTCTGAAGCTTCTAGCTGGACTCAAACAACACCACAGTCCAACCCAAACATGGTAAATATTTATCTGTTCCTTCCCCTTCCCACTTTCCCTTAGAGCACAGAGGAGAGCTGAATGAGAGAGGTCAAAGGTTTTTACGTGGATTGTACCCACTGACATGAGCACAGTATCTAATTTTGCAGCTTTTACTGCCTCAAGTTATCTTTAGATTAAGATCAATCTCGCAATTAGAAGAATAATTTCACCACCTTTTCACATACTTCACACACTTGCTATTCTTCTACCTTCACCAAGCTACACGTGCCAATAAAAATAACAGCTCACTCCAAAATAGAGACAACACAGAAGAAGTGAAGACTGAGTAAAACCCAATTCTTTTTGGAGCTCCATTTTAGCTCTTCAGTGCACAGTGGCCCACGGTGAACTTCACAGTCCATCCCACCAGACATCAGCACTCTGCTGCCTTTGAAACATTTCTGAAGCACCACTGTCAGAGCCTGTATGGAGCACAACACATGCTGTCCCTGCCTTCAACAAGCCTCTTGAAGCTACGTATCAAAAAGAACACTGTAAATCACCAACTGACCTGAAACTGTTGTTTTATTTGGGTCATGTATTTCTAATACAGCTTAGAGCAATGGCTGCAGCTAACAAATAATAACAGAGGTGAGGGGATGTGACACAGGGGGCACCACTCTTTGAACAAAAGCTTATGAGCAGAGCTCAAGGATGCCCAGAACAACCTGGGATGGCCCGCTGCCTTCACACTACTGCATGGTACTGGGAAGTGGGACTCAGAGTTCAGCCTCCATCCTGATGTGTAACAGCGGACAGTCTGGAACCTGTCTAGCATGTTTTCATGCATCTATTAAATGAGCACAATGGTATTATGAAACTACCTATCACTAATAATTAAGAACAAATCTCAATATGATAGAAAGAATAAAGTGCACAGAACTGCACTAAATAAGCAGCAGTTTGTCATAGTTCACAATATTTCATCACACATCATTCATATATGACTTTGCATACAAAGTACACAAAGTACAACAGACATTGTTAACCAATACTCTGCATTTGGAGCAGAAGACTTAAGAGCACACAACAGTTTGCTGCAAAACTGCAAGTAAGAACAAAACCCAGTTCTCCTAAAATCAGTGCTACAGCCCACCACACACAAGAACAATTCAGATGTGCTGTTGTTAGATGTTTCTCCTTTATCTAAGCAAGAACAGCTTACACTGCAAGAGCAGAAGTGTGTTTCCAATGTTAAAATGAAGGTTCTGAGTGGAGAGACTGTAAAGAGATACCTTACTGGGTACTGATCTGCTCCACTACTATATGGCATTTGATACAAAAAATATGGATACAAGAGACTGAGGCAGAAGAAGAGAACAACGAAGCAGTAAGTGGAAGAGGTGACTTATCACAGTTTAGGGCTCTCTTTAGTATGCTTGGTTTGCTATTCAAAATCAAAAGATTTTGAAAAGGTCACAGCAAGCAAACTCCCAGCCTTCCACTGCTACTATTATTGCTCTGCAATAGCAGGTAAGGAAAACAGCATGGCTACGGAGCACGGAAACGCCAAGTGAAAACAATTCCTGCAACCACAGGAGGCCAGCTTGGAGCTCCCTCAGCGGCGCAGAAACGGCTGGCCTCTCTCGGGCACTCCCAAGGCAGTAAGGGACAGCAGAGTACGCTGCAGAAGGCTTGCTCGCAGAGAGCTAAAGGAATCCAGTCTTTTGGAGAGAAGGAAAGGGGCTGGGACTGCTCACCGCCAACCACATTATCCTGTAGGCTGCGAAAACAGCATGTTCCAGACAAGTTTGGTGACTCCTGCTTTTGTGGGCTCCTTCAGGGCAAATGATGATTCAGCCCTGGAAAGGAGGAAGCTTCAACACTCACTTCCCCTCCTTGCTCAGAGGAGAGGGCCAGGAGGACCTCCAGGGAAGCTGGCATTCCTCCAGACCCCATCTGCTCCTCCATGCTGCTCGAGAAGGAACACTGATAAGAGGTAAAGG
>JAOWBP010004584.1:2713245-2751040 GCA_028571105.1 Tragopan temminckii
TCCCCATCTCTGAACTATGTCCGTTTCTGAAACGAAAGCCCTGATAAAGCAAGAAAAAACACCAAAAAACATTAGGATGTATGGAACGCTGTTTTCAAACTAAGTATGCCTCAGTGTTCTGCTGAAGTAAGTCCCAGATTTGTGCAGTGCATTATATGCAGGAGGAAGAGGATGGATGCATGCAACTGCTGCTCTGCCTACAAGACAGATGTCATCTGAAACACCTCCAAGCCTTCTTAGGATGCAGTGTTAAATGAGGAAGAGTGGGCAAAGCTGCTGGCATGGAAGGTGAATTGAAAGGTGATGGTAATGGGAAGGACAGCTGTGTGACAGCTGTTTGCAGCCACCAGGCTGGAGCTTTTTGTGTAGATCACAGCACTTCGTTGCCTTTATTGCTGTCTGAGGTTCTTTGGGCAGTTGTAGCTAACTAGCTGACCCTCTGGGTTTACATACAGGCTCTGTGCAGCGTTGAGTACTGTTGGTGATGTTCATAATGCATGCTTCCTAAATTAGACATCATTATGAGGAGCACATAGCCAATTAGTACATGGATTTGTTCTGCTTGTGCAAATCTTTTCTTGGGCTAAGGAAGTGTCATACAGAGACTTGGCTGAAGAAAAAAAGAAAATAGTTTAATCTTAAAAGGTAATTGTCATCCTCCAGCTAATGATAAGCAATATTACAGCCTGCGTATCAGCTGTAATTAAGCGGTGAGACACAACAAGGTGTATGTTACACAGAGATAACACGGTGCTTAGGAGCCAGTGACCTGCAAAGCACATTATCTCCCAGCTGCACAAGCCCCACAGCCCGTGTGTACACGTGTGCTGGCAAATCCACTGCCCCCTCTTCCCCTGCCTTCGCTCTGCTTTTTAAGGTGGAAAAAACTGTGGAGGATATTCCTATTTCTCGTTGTGTCTCATGATGCTTTTTTAGAAAGCTCTTTTTACATACATACATACGTATGTATGTATGTATGTATCTATATTTTATATATATATATATATATATATATATATACATAAATATATATTAGTCAACTTCTGTACATGTAACAGGCCAGTGTGAAACGTTATGAGGAGGCATTTGCTGGAGTTCTGGGCAATCATATCACTTAAAATGGGGCCCATCAGTGCTTTGTGAGACACGTAGCTGTGCAGCGTGCAGGGAAGGATTCTCACTGATGATGCCAGTACCAGACTGCCAGTAACTCTTAATTTGCTCCAAGAAAGATTTCGTGGTGTTCTCAAAGATAGAAGAGGGAGCTTTCAGCTGGAACATCGTGTTAGATGAGTCTTGTTTCAAAGTAGCATTGATTTTTGGTTAGAATTAAGGACTGGAAGCGTGAAGCTTGTACTGTTTGTACTTAACATGAAAATCTTTCCTATCAAGATGCCATTTCTATGTAAATGTCCTCAAACGACTGACTAAACTATGATCCTGCATGAACAACTGAATTAAAACCAGGGCTGACTGTGGTGTAAGCACTGATGAAAAGCACCTCGAGAAAGGGAATGGGAACATCTGAGTGCTGTTGGTTTGAGGAGGAAAACACACAGCTTCTGTTAGGTAGCATAGGAACCTTTAGTGCAGAACTAGTGTTGGAGGAAGGAACCCTAGAGAATGATAGCTCCCAAGCAGCACCAAAAAACAGAAGGTGAGCTGGAATGACGTTGGTTTTGTCCTGTTAAGTGTGATCAGTTTGCCAAAGGAAAGGGGAAGGGATGGGGCTCTTCCGTACAGCCTTCACCTCTGGGGAGGGCCGCACACACATCTCTGCTAGCTTCATGGCATGTTCATAGTGCAGGATGAATGCCTATTTATGAGCATGTGAGGTTTCATTTTGGATATACGTTATGAGACTTCCTCCTTATATTTTTCATACTAAATTGTGCAGGGCAGAAAACTTTGTTGATCCAGAAAAACGGAAGGACAGTTGTCTTGTAGCTGAAGCCATCCTGTACGCTGTCAGATGCAGAGAAAGGTTCTTTGGACTTAAATAGCACTTAGCCTGTCTGGTCGCTGGTTTCAATTGGGCATCCTAGATATTACTGTAATAAAAATGTAAATAAAGGAAGTTAGGCTTGATGTAAGAGCAGAGAGGCAAAGCAGAGGCAATAGAACAGCTGTCTGTTCCTCAGAGCCCTTCTACTGGGTGAGACTGTTTCTGATTACAGCTGCAGCACTGTAAATGCCTGCTAGATGTCTGGTGATAATCCATTCAAAGCAATTACAAGGCATCCGTCACCAGCAGGGTCTGAGCCACAGGCCTCTTATCTGGGAAAATTGATGGAAGAGAAAGAGGCAGTGAGGGAAGAAATCAATGCCTTTCACCAGTGTTATCTGCCAAATTGAATTAAGCAGCGTGGGATCCCGGCTTTATACACTGTGAGAGTCAGAACTCAAAGAATCTGTTCATAGCGAGCTCGATCGTGGGCAAGGCAGGTGAGGGATGGACATTTTCACTTACCTGCAATTCCACCCGTGCCTCCTAACATCAGCAGCGCTTCTGTGTGCAGGAGGAGCCCAGAACTTAAGGTACAGAACGTTTAACCTCGTGGCACCGCTTCCAGGTGTGAACCTCGTGAGGTCAGAACTTACCATTCCAGTTCTATTCTGATGGAGTGTAGAGAAAGCAACTGTGATGATGCAAGCAGAGGTACGATAACTACTTCTGCTTCTAAGCACACCATGAAACTACTGCTTAAAAATGATCTGTTTGTTGAACCTTTTGGCAGTGCGCTCATGGTACGGAGAATGTAATCCAGGACTGAGAGCTATGGAAGGTCATCAGGTCTGGAGTTCATGGGCAGGGGCACGCTCTACAGATGGTGGGGTTTTTTAGTTGCCTTTTTAGCCCGAGGGGCTGGGAGGGTGCAGGATTAGGATGGCTGACTGAAAGTGGCTCAAGGGATGTTCCATAGCATCTGACATGTGGAAGGAGCTTTGGAGGGGTGGGACTTCATCTCTTCTGCTGCTCGGGGGTTGCTGGGCATCAGTTGTGGGATGGTGAGCAAGTGCTTGTGCATCGCTTCTTACATGCGTTCACATCCACCTGTCTATATAGTCCTAGCTATTTTCCTTCTCCTTTGCCTTAGTAAATATTTTATCTCAACCCACGAGTTCTACTTTTATTTATTTATTTTTAATTATTCTTTCCCCCATCCCACTGGGAAGAGGGGAAGTGAGTGAACGACTGCGTGGAGCTCAGCCACCTGCCAGGTTAATCCTGCAGATGTTTTACAGAATTATGCAGATTTTATTTTTTTTAAACAGATTTGGCCTTTGCAGCAGTAACCCTGATTTTCCTTTGGTCTTTGTAGGTTCAGTACTTCTTCTGTGGTTTCTTCTTGTTCTGCCTTGTGTGGTTTTTGTTGTTGTTGTAGCTCATACAAACGGGAGAGACAAGAGTAGTCATTAGTGATAAGTGATAGAAAGGCCAGAGGACTGAGCTGCAGGACAGAGGACAGGCCAGAATAGGCTCTGGGGAATTATTTAGGAGCATGAAATTCTCAAGCTTCCAAATTAAGGAGCTGACTCAGCAGACAACAAATACAAAAGTAAATCCAAAAAGATGAGCCAAGAAAACCCACGGATACTGTACAGAACAATTCAACTAAATCAGTTCAGCACAGAGATCTGTGGAAGCTTTTTTTCCTCCCCAACACAAGTCTGTGAGAATTTGCATTGCAGTCAGGTATACTTAAAGTGCACATAAGCCATCTAATAAAAATTCCACTGGAGTGTACGTCACACAGCTGGGTTTTATTATATTTGTGCTCTCTTCCCACTGACAGCGCCTTTATAACTGGATTACTCACATATCATCATTAACTGTGACACTCCTGGGTTTTTACTGCTTCCCTGGTTCCTATCATCTTCTGCAAGTTTTATCCCTTCCTTGCAGATGTGCCAAGATGTATTTCTTTAATATCTTTTCAGCAGATGAACATGGGAGCACATAAAAAGCGTGGTTTGGACACCACGGGCAGCAACAAGGGCTGTCTTCGTTTCTGCCCCAAATCCCAACCAAACCTCTGCCCTGCTGTATGTGCGCTGAGTTTTCCCTTAGCTCCATCTGTTAGGTATAAATAAGGGGTTGGAGAGGAGCGAGACACGGTGCTGAGCTCTTGTTTAATTCTGGTTTTGATATCTCAAAGCCATTTTTGCCATTTGTCCTCCATCCAAGTGCTTTCGTTGAATACGTATACCACGTTTGGAATTGGTGGCTTTAGGAACGTGTGACTTCGTATTTTAGAGAGCAGTCTCCTTGCTCTGTTACTGTGTGCAAGTGGATATTTCGAGTGATACGCTGATGAAAGTATGCAGAGGTCCTCACTACCTCTTGAACTGCAGCTGTGTGGGCAGAGGCACGTTGCCAAAGGAAAAGACTACAGAAGTCCAGGAAAGGTGAGGAAATGGAGAGAAAGCAAAGCTTTGCATGGGCGAGTGAGTATCCTGGACACCTCCATCTCTTGCTGCCTGCTAAGAAACTGACTGGCACCTCAGTTAATGGTGCTGGAAAATGCACTTCTTCTCAGTGTGGCCCCAGCTGTCCGTCTCGACTCACAAACCTCTTCTGAACACCTCATTTACGGTGTGAGTTAAACTGGCATCCTTGTTACAGCTGGCAAATCAGCAGCTGTGGATTTCTCTTAATCATTTTTGTTTTTGTATGTAAGCAAGTTAGTATTTAAAAAAAAAAAAAGAAGATAGTAATTGCGTGTATTATTTTGGGTTTTGCCAAGATTGACCCATGTCTCCGTGGTCTTTTACAGCACCCGTGTATCCACCCTCCCTCCAAAGGACGTGAGCTCAGAACGGCGGAGGAGGCGAATGATCTATGCGGGGTCTGCTCGTGTTTGTGCCTGTAATGTAGGTCAGTACAATGAAAGCTCCTGGAGTGCAGAGCAGCCAGATAAATTTGGGATAGTCCAAGGACAATGTCCAATAGCACTGGGGAGCTGGGTGCGGACATCTGAGACTGCCGTGTGTGCGGCCAGGCCTGACTTCCAAGTTAGCCTCAGCTAACTTCAGAAAGTGAAACAAACACGATTTACTTCCAGATTTATTTGAAAACTATCTTAAGTTCCATGTCCTTATCTGAGCTGGCAGCCTGGCACTAACCCAGGACTGAATCACAGCAGTTTCAGTGCTGGGCGGTGGGTGAGCTTGAAGCTTCCTGCTCTGGAAGGTACTCTGTCTTGTCCTTCTCTTCTTACATAATGATTTTGAATTATTACTACAGTGTTCTCTGTCAGTGTAGTAGCATCCTTTCAATCTGTGTCTGAGTTAATTTACTGATCTGCAATACAGTGGTAAATGAGGTTGAGGACTGTCATCTTATTCCTAAAGGAAGGAATTCTGCTGTGTCCTGTTGAGAAATAGAGTTGGGAGTGCGACTGCTGGTTGTGCCCGCTGCTGACGTCCAGGTGGTAGAAACAGGAAATAAACCAGCACCTTAGAAAACAAGGCCGGATGAGTCAGAAATAAGAAGTACAATTTTTTTTAAGCTTCCTTTGATCATTCTCTGGCTTTTCCACTGTTTTACAAGGGCACATTAAGAAATGTACCAGAGCTGTGGAAATTCTGCAGCCATTTCTCAGAAAACCATGAGAGAATTACTTGAACATATGTTTCCATCTCCTGCTTTTTGCATTTTTCCCCTCTTGTATTTCTTTTTCTTTGACCTGGTACAAACTTTTATGTGCTTACACGTCTCCCTCTTCAAAGGAAATGTACTTAATACACTGCTAGGATTTTCCCGCGAAGAGGTACACATCATTTCTAATTAAATTCCTTCCTTCTATCAGTTTTGTCGTGTGCAGACCTGAGAATGATGGTCTGTGTCAGTGGTGCCTCAGAGCCTCGTGGCAGGGCTGGCTGGTGCTCTGGTTAGCACGCAGCCTCAGGTTGCTTGTGGGCCTGAGAGCGTTTAAAGCAGTCAGCCTTTTCTTTTTTGGATGCTAAAAAAGATAAACCATGGCAGGAAATCCGAGCTTCCCTCCGGCATCTATGACAATTTAATGCCACTTCCACCCATAGGCAGAAGGGGTTCTGTGTTTTTTTTTAGGGTGTGTGGGTGTGCAGCAGATGAATACACGGCTACATTGCATGATCTCAAAACTGGAACATAAGAAATTGGCTTGCAGGCTAAAGAAGTTTGCTATTTTACAGAATGTGACTCGTCTAGATCTATATGCATGCATGCAATAAATATACGTATAGTATTATTAGCACGTAATAATAAATCGTTCTGTCATCAGACTTGCGAGGTGGCTCATGCCATGGGAAGACATCTGGCCCATGTTAGTCACGAGCTTTGTGTTCGTTTCTCCACAGTTACAACAGACTGAACCAAACAGCCCCAGAGGGAACCTGCTGAGGAGGCAGAGCTCGCGCTCAGCCTCACCTCTTCCACACCTCCATAACCACAAGGCTGAGCGCATCTCCAGCCCGCAGGTCTCCAGGTGAGTCTGGTGTTCTGTTAGCACTGCTGCTGCCCAGGAATGTGATTCATCTGCTGGGCCTGAGAGGCTCAAGGAAAGGAAGCACAGCAGGCACTGGTGCTTGCCCAGGCCAGGCAGCGCCTGGTGTTGGTGCTGTTACCTCTGCTGCTGCTCTAGGTAAATGTATGTGTCACCTGGGAAATTAACACAAGGAAAATGACAATCTGAAGAAGTTGTGTGTGTGCATTTGCATAGCAGAGTTTCTGCCTGTTGTAGTGGTTAAATTAAACTGGCTTTGATAAGTCCTGACTTCTCAGAGATCCCTCACACCTTCCCAGACCCCTCTCACGTCTCTGACATCTGCCTGTCCTGAACAATGAGGGCCCAGCTGCAAGCAGAGAAAACTCAAAAACCATTGCATATCTATTTATTTTTTTCTGGACAAACAATTTTATTTTAGGTAATGCGTCTATACACTGTACATTCAGTCACTGTGGTATATAAGCATAGCTATTTTCATACATAATCTCATAAAGTCCTTTATTTTACAATATTATCTGCTTCAAGGGGAGGGGATGTGGAAAAGGGGGTGGAAAAGGACTATCAAGGTACACAGCGAAATAGATAAATATGCCAAGCTTTTTTCTTATTTTTTTTTAAATCAGGCATTTATAAACAAGAAAGCATACATTACTTACATAAAAATAGTTCTAGAATAGTAGAGTAAGTCATAATATTGTCATTAGCAGCAGCATAGGAGAGACCAGGATAACAAAAATGTGCTGAAATGCTATTGGCTATTATAAATGTATAGATTTATTTTTCTTCAATTGAAAAAATGTCATTTCTGTGATTTCTTTCATTAAAAAAAAAAAAAAAAGAAAACAATAACAAACAAAAAAACCAAACCAACAAAAAACTCTTAAAACATCCGGGCTGATTCTGAGGAGAGGGCAGAATGGAAAGAAAAATCAACCTTTTGGTAATAAAATACTTTACAGTGAAAACATGGACAAATAAAATGCAAATGATGGAGAGAGGTTAACCCACATTGAAACTTGCAAAAAGATTTTTTTGTTTTGTTTTGTTTTTCCTAACAGACAGCAAAGGTTCTTCTTAGTTAAAAACACAACTCATAAAACAAGACAGCTACCAGGTAAGAAAGAGTTTTGAAAAAGTAAACACCATATACACTTATAATACAACAGTGTAAAATGAAAAAAAGTATTTACATGTTGAATTTACTGTTAAGTTTTCTTTACATTGGCTAGTTCTGTTTGAAAAGCAGAATATTATGTTATACTATTAGCTGCTCCAAAGATATGAATGTTATTGCTGTTGGTTTTTTTTTTCCCTTCGTTAAGTCTTCTTTCAGTAATAGAAACAATGAGTGATTAAACTGAATATACAAGTAAGATATTTTTAATTACAGGGAGAGTCAACAGCCTGTGTGAAACACCTCTTCTCCCTTTTGACTTCGTAAAGGAAACTAAAGAGCAGATGAAGTGAGAAGATGGCCTTTACAATTCCTGCACCTGCGGACTGAGCAGTGAGTGAGAGCTGCCCCGCGCCAGGGCAGCAGACACAGAAATTACACACAGAACCCCCTCACCTCAGCACCTCCACCACTGCTTCCCTGGAAGCTCCCACCTCTTGGAGAGACGTTTTCTGGGAAGTGTCTCTATGGCTTTACACTGACAGAATTATTGTAAAAATAAATTACATACACAGGAATCCTGAATTAAAAAATAATTATTTCTGCAGAACGTATCAAGATTTTATTGTAAAAGTGTACTTAGGAAAGACGCACAATGATTTACAATTCCTATCCTGTAAAAACTCCCCTGTCAATTAACTGCTGGTGGAAAGGGGTTGCTGTCAGCCTTTGTGCACCTCATTCAATCACACTGATTTGTAAACCTGATTTTACAGACATTTTTTACTAGGATGTTTCCATTCCCTGGAATCAAACGCTAATAAGTCTTAACTTCAAATGCTGTGATTTAGTCATGTATTACACTTTATTATAATACATGGCAGAAGAAGAAGCCGTGCTTTTCTAACAATAGTACATAATTCATAATGTAATTCATTTTAGAAAGATTTCTTGCAAATCTCATCTGATCTGTGTGAGAAACAAAGATGATGATGGTGGTTTGACAGCTAAGAAAAATGTTTCTTATTAATTTTTTTTCTCTGGGAAAAGAAAAAAAAAGAAAAGCAGAATTCATTGATGTTGGAGGGTAAAAGCATCATATGCACAGAAGTTGTGGCAGTGAATCACTATCCTTCCTGAGACACACGAAATAAATAGTGCCATGTGCTGCAGGTCAGTGGGCGCTGCTCCTGGAAGGAAAAGCAAAGGGAGAGGGCTGTGCTGCCCATGTGTGGGTGAGTCACAGCGGGAGGAAAACAACAATATCTGAAAAAGCAGATTTCAGGAATCTGATATTGGGGTGAGAACAGATGTGTTCTATGTGTAATTTCTTAACATGGCAGCAAAACGTAGCAAATGGGAGACTTCTGAAATGCACAACGATCAACTAAAGCTAAAATTGTTCAGTTTCCCTTGAAGAAACCAGTGAATAATACAGATCTGGAAATCATAAGGCTGAGAACATTTTTATGCATACTGCATAACAAAATAAACCCTTTACATAAGACAGTAATAATGCCCATTAATGAATATACATATGGCAGAGATTTTAATTCCATGCATATGATTTAATAATTGCAGAGAAAAAAAAAAAAAACATACAAAGAAGCAAAAAAAAAACAAAACAAAAACAAACAAAAAAAAACCCACATTAAAAAAAACCCAACAACGTTGCCTAAGCATAATCAAAATCCTTTTGCATTGCACTTTAGAAGAGGAGTTCTGCATCCAGCCTCGGGCTCCAGCACCCCACGCGCAGGGCCAGGCCCTGCACAACCAGACAGGTTTGTGTCACTTATTTGCTGTCACTGTTTCTTGCTCCCAACAGTTCTACATTGTCCCAGTAATTCTACTCCTTTCATATTTCTTCTTTTTTGTACCTAAAACGTATATATGAACTTCTCTGTTAATGCTCACAGTTACTATAATGGTTATTATAATGGTTTCAAGCAAACAGCTCTTGTTTAAAACAAACAACAACAACAAAAAGAAAACAACAACAAAAAACCCTCTAATGTACTGTAAGTAAATACTGTAATTTTAGGATTGGAAGCCGCTTTCTGTCTACAGGGAAATAATTTTTAAGCTTACATAGTTTGCATTAATGTCCAAAAGCAAATAAGGATTACTGGAAAATGCATTTCTTCGTTTAGAATAACTTCTGGGTATGATGATGCATAGGATTTTTTTTTTCTTTTTATTCTTAAAGGTTTTTGTTTGTTTTTTTTTTTAAATGTCAGCATTGCCTATAGAAGATGCTGAGAGGAAAAATGAGCTGGAAGGCACAACTGCAGCCCCAGATCAACTTTTCACTGAGCTTGAGTGTATCAGAGGTGAGTGTGTGTGGGTGAAGATAACTTCTCTCTCATTCAGTAAAGCACCAACTGTATCTGAGCACTTCCCAGCCTCGACAGACACAGCTGTGAAACCCAACCAGCAGCACGCTGCTCTGCTGACTCGGTGTTTGGTAGCGTTCTGTACCCACTGAGTTCTCATTCTGCACGCATGGAAATGACGGTGCGAGGTGGCGCGTGGTGAAAAATGGTGGTGATGATTTTAACATCTGCGGAGTAGAATCGAGAATGCTTAACTTGTAAACTTCCAAAATGTGGAATAAAATGCAGAGTAATGTTCTGACAAAGTGCAGTTTAAAAAAAAATTGACGACGACGACAATGACAAGAAGACAAAGCGATGGTATGCTGCATTTCTATTCCGGGGCTGCGGCTTGGATCCCAAAATTAAAGTAATTTCTATTTTTAAAAACAGAAGTTTTTCGTTTAAAAAAGATGTAGGCTTATTCACAGCAGCAAAAATGTCGTTTTTGTTTTCTGTAGTATCCAATAACGCGATGTTGCACTCTCCTTGGGCACAGAAATCCTGACAAACAGTTCAGAATAAAAGCAGGTCAATACTGAATTCTATGGTAAGATGGTGCAACAAAGATGAGTTCTCCAGAGAACTGAAAGCTGACGCGAAGATTTCAGAATGACTTCAAAACACATCTTCTGCTTTATTTCTCAACCAACTTAACAGATCATCCATTTCCTTCCTTTACTTCTTTCTTTTCCTAAAGCTGAAGTGCTCCTGGATGAAGTGAGTCTTTTGAACACATCGATTAATGAAGATGTCTTTAGAAAAGATGGTGTGATTTGAAACACTGAAGTCTGTAAGGCTGGGTTGATAATTCTGAAGCGTCCATCTTCTCTTCCTGCCCTACCCCACGCCCTTACAATCCTGCATCTTCCTTTCTTCTTGTGTTCAGGACAGGAAATGAAGGTGATTGTTTCTAAGGAAAAAATCAACTTTGAAAAGCACTCTGAAGTTCTCATACAACCACAGGACAGGATTAAAACTGCGATGGCTTCCTAGACGGCTGGAAAACTGCTAATGAAATGGCATCATCACCAAAGGGCTTCTGCATTAAGAATCCCAAAGCCTTTAACAAGTCATAAAAATTGTGCATCGAAGGTTTTTGTTTTGCTTTTAAAGGTTCATTATAAAAAATCTTGTTAATTTTTTTAATACCAAGTCTGTGTAATGAATTACTTTAAATAGCTTATAAGAAAAGTTTGTTTTTAAATTCCAAAATGTTCCGACAGGCAGAAGGGCAACATAAAAACACTGCCATGCTTGCCTTTTACTCTGATTCTAGTTGGACGATGCTGCTTGCTTGGAGTTTGCCAGTAGAAAATTTGCTGTGGACTTAAAAGTATTTTGTTTATAAACACTTTGTGTTTTATAGGCACAGTAAGATGTTGTGCTATATGGATTGGAAAAAAACAAAAGAGGCGTAATTCAGTGCTTCTGTTATAAAGAGTAACATTTGCCTTCCAACTAATAAGAATCCATATTCATAGATCTGTGTGTTAAGACACAACTACTCACACATGCACTTACACACGTACCCCACACATCCTCCCTTACTGTGCATATATGTCATTCTGTCTGCATTAGACGACGTGGTGTTTTAATTCTCAATGTTGCTCGTTGTGTTTTCACTGCTGGATTGACTGCTTGATTTAGGCCACAGCTGTTCCTGAAGTTCCTTGACTACTTTTTCCAAGTGTTCTCGAGCCTCCCTCTCATGCATCAGGTCAGCTCGGAGCTGCTCCCTGTCAGCCTCTGCGTGCTGAAGCTTAACCTGTAGGTCCTCAATCTAGAGAAAAGAAAAACCAGACATGAAACTACCGAAGTTGAGGTAAGGAAAAGAATTCTCTTTTTCCCTACTTTTTCTCCATACGCTATTCTACAGTTATCCAAGTACATTACACAAACTGTTTAGCTTAGAAATTCTTAAATACTTCTGCTGTATCCTTTGTATCAGCTATATAATGTCCAGCTGCATTAAGTACCCTCACATACAGGAACCTGTATACCTCTCCCATTAAACATGTGGAACTATAAGGAGGCACCTGCAGATTTTCAAAGCTCTGTTCAGTCTGCGAGGAATTCTATTTATCTGCACTTGTTGCCTTGGTTTTTCTTTTTTTTTTTTTCCTGCTGAAGTGGAAGTGAGCTGCAGGTAACGCCCAGAGCAGCAGTTCTCAATCTGGTTATGTTTAGTCTGGACACCTCTTATCAGTGAGACATCCTGTGATGCTGGAGAGGAAGCCCACATCATTTCCTGCTTCTGGTCTCCGGTTAGACGTGTCTCACAGTGGTAACAAGTGAACCACTCCCCTTCCCGTTATTGAGAGCCCGGGTTAGACAAATTTCTGATTTCTATTGCTTTTTCTTTTCCTTTTTCCTTAAAGTAACCACATCAAGTATTTGTAGCTTGTGCTTTGGGCACAGCAACACCTTCATAAAGTGTGTGCATCTAACAGGATGCACAGCAGAAACACAGCTACAGTAAATGTGATCTAGAAGAACTCCCTTTAACATTAACACAGGTGTGTACAGTAGGCAAGTAAAGCAAATGTATGATGATACTGTGTGGCAGCTGCAAGTGGTGCATATCTCTTGTGTGTAGCAGTTTAAATTTAGGCAAACGTGCCCCATTTTCCAGAAACTTTCTGTGGCTGACTCCTGACTCACGCCTCTTATTTATGATGCTGCAAGGAGATGGCCTTTAGGCTGTTATCTGAAATTTCTGTCAAGGCCAGGAGCTTTCTATATGTGAGGTGGGGGTTGTGAATATGGGACCATCCTCTTCAGTAGGAAATGTATTACTGGGATTCTTTTTTTTTTGGAGGAAGTGGAAGGCAGGGCATTCAGTGGATTGCTTTTCAGTGCTGTTTCTCAAGGAAATATAGGAGGCTGCCATTCTACACTCAGCTTAGTCTGCTGTGCTGGGTTTGCTGAGGTTGAACAGTGAACTGCCTTGCATCCCACAAGTCCTGCGACAGCAAGACACAACAATGCGATTTAAGGACGCGCAGCCAGAGCTCTTGGGTCACTGCTGGGCTTTGGTTGGTTTAAATAAACAGTAAAATAATTTCTTACGTAAGAATCTGGTGCAGAAAGAGCAGGGAAGGATTTTGAATTCAAAGCTTTAAGCATACACCTTACATGTAATGGCATGTTTCTGCATTCCAGGAACTATCCTGAAGTGACTGCCTATTGTGTACTGTACTGAAATGGATCTCTATGCATTGGCACAGCCAACAGAGTATTAGTGGAACTGAAGTAATGTCTTAGTCTTGTCGTCTTAGTTGCCTGTAAACAGTAATTTTTAAATGGACAGATGGGCAAAGTTCAGGGCAGAACTCACCTGAACTGAAGTTCAGGCACGTTAGTAAGCCCTCGAATTAGAAAACAGGGTTGTAAATTGACACGATGGGGACACAGACATTATATAGATAAGAGCTGGACTTCATCAAATTAGACAAAATGAGGCCAACTGGCATCTGAGAAAATACAGACACAACCTAGTGCTGAGAAGTGCACAATCAGTGGGTTTGCTTGCTGTTAGCTGTCAGTGTTGAGGTCTTACCTGGGCAGAGTACTTGGCCCGAAGCCTGCCAGCTTCACAACCCTTGTCGCAAACTCGGATCTGCCTGGCTTGTTCCAGTTCCCTCTTTAGCCGTATCCGAGACTCGTTGGCTTCCTTCATTTTCTTCTCATTCTCAGCTCTCAGACGCTCAATCTCTTTCCTTAAGTTGCGCTTTGCCTCCGTTGCTTCTCTCAGTTTCTCCTTCTTTGCCACTCTAAGGAACTCCAGCTCCTACAACACACAAGCAGTAAACATGTGAGAACTGAGGGACAGAGGCTGAATTAGTGCAAATGTCTTATTTAACTGAAGACAGCAAAGAGGCACAACGTCGTGATATATGCTATTTGTGAATGTTCTTTGTGTACAGCAACACTGAACAAGGAAACTTATTGCTTGCTGAAGAAATTCATAAGCAGATCCATTTTGTTAGCCCCCACAAGAATACTTTGGGCAAGTCTGAGAAAAAACAACTTGTGTATATTCTTTCTAACTCAAAGGAATTCTGTTCTGCTGTAGGTAAGTGGTGTGCAGCCCTACGTCTCCTGGCCCCCAGCCAGCAGGCTGCTCTGTCACAGCACTTGGGAAACCCCAGGCTAAAACCTTCAACTGAGTGGAAACTGTGCTTTGCTCTGGGAACTGCCACCTCTCTCAAAAAGTTGTTAGAAGACGAGTCCCTCAGCATGCTTTGAAAAACAGGGCTGACCAAAGGCCAGTCTCCGAATGGTTAAATTAGAAACTTTTTTTTTTTCAGAAGCAGCATTTCCTCCCTGTCAGACACAACCCTCACAGCAGCATGTTTCTGTTAAGTACCGCTGCAGTCGGGTCATGGGAAATTCACTCTTCTGACAATCTCACTTCCTATCCAGGCCATTGTTAGCTCAGCCCTGCCTCTGGAAGCATGCACAAATGTACTTGCTCTGTATGTGGAACTGGAAACCCACAGCTGCGCAAATGGAAAAGGATGGTTAGGATAACAGCTTCTACAATGTGCTGGATTTAATGCCTTAATGCTCAGTTCCGCTGCTTCATCACTTACTTACCTGATATAACTCCTATTTTACTTTAACTATACACCATGTATGTAGTTAACAAGTTTAGCAGTTAGCTTTAAGTATATATACTTAAATACTTATAAATATTTTTAGTTTTAAATGCATAACATGAAACAGATTTACTGAAATGCAAAGGAATGAAGTGATCGATTTGTACAAAGTGATGAAAAACAAAAAAAGCAGCTCTGTGGAAAAGACAGTGCTCAGTCTCCCTTCTCCAGGACCTGATCTGCAGCTTGCACAGAACAAGCCATCTGCACAGAAGTATTCAGCACGGGGAGGTCTGCTGTAATGAAGCTCTGCAAGAATTTGAGTTGGTAACCTTTCATTACAACTCTAATTGTCATCCTATCTATGCACTTCACAGTCTAACTTTTTCACCTCCTCTTACTTGCTAGTAGAAAATCTTGACTCTGAGTTGTTTTGTTTTTCCAGTTTTTAACACAGCAGTGATGCTGCACACAAATTGTGTCTCTGAGCTGCTGTCCTCGGTTTCATTCCTCAAAGAAAAGCCAGACTGCATCCACCTGCTCTTGCCCAATGGTACAGATACCTGTGCTCTGTCCCCTGGGCCTTGCTTTACAGCTGACACCCCGCAGCTATCTAACGGATTACACTTCTAGCTTGGTTCCAGCTCCACAAATAATATTCAAAGAGGACATGCAAAGCTTCTAATCTGGTGCTCTCTTGTATTCCTATGTCCTAATTCTGCCCTATCTCAAATAAAATAGAAGTTCACCCACCATTCTGTGCAGCCACTGTGATTTGTTAATGGCCACACTAACTCCAACTTTTTTTGTCTGACTACTTTTCTTTGACCTGATGTACTTGGGATTTACAGAACTAAGGAGTTTCTCCACTGGATGAAGAAGGAGAACTGCAGTTCAGTTCTTCATGAGAGCTCCAGCAAACATCTCCCAAGAACCCCTCCCTGCAGCAGCTGGGCAATTGCGGAACTTTTAAAAATCTTTTAAACTGTAAGTAAAACCTCCAAAATGACAGAGATGTTTCTAGTTCAGTGAAATTAAAATAAAATAAACTGTGCTGGGATAGAAGATTTTTTTCAGTAAAAGAAAAATGTTGATTTTGGTAACCATGGATTTATACTCTAAAGCAAAAACAGGTGGCAAGCTTAAAAAAAAAAGTAAGAATGGTTCCTGTATACTTTGGTTTCCCAGCTGAATTTACAAAACGTTCTCCAGTAAAGGCTGTTGCTATTTGGGAAAAATGAGGCAATTCTTTCTAACATGAGACAACTTAATGGTTTCTATCTGGAAGAGCATCTGCAGACAGCGATAAGAGAAAGCTATTCTTCAACATTACCTGATGTAGGCTGCGTTTGGCTTGCAAGGCAGCATTTAGCTTCTCTTCCTGCTTCACTCTCATTTTAACAACTTCATGGAGGAATTTTTCTTTGGCTTCTTTTGTATCTAGGCCACTGTCCAGGGCCTGCCTTAGGTGCTCCAGCTCAGCTTCCAACCCACTGCTGTGAGAGTCAGAATGTGCTGCAACCTCATATGAACTGTTGACTGGGACTGGGGCTTGCATCCCAGGTGAGCTCATGTCCTTTGCAGAGCTGGATGAAGTAAAGGATGGGGAGGAGAGCGAGGATAAGGAGGAGGTGACTGAAAAACAGAAACATCTAAAATTAATAAAAAAAAAAATGTAGAAAACAAATGTAACTCAAAATATGCTGAGCCCCATTTCTAAAGAGGAGACAGTCAATAATCAATGAAAAAATGGAGGAAAGAAAATACTTGTTTTACACTTTGATGCCTGAAGCGTGATGAAAATGCAAACCTGAGTAACTTAGAGGACCAACTTATTTGCTTGAATTGTGACTTTGTCTGACACCACAAATCCACGTGATCCTGACATTTGCAGTGGGTAGAACCTCTTACTTTGCCAAAACTGTACACAGCAGGTATGGACTAAACATACTGAGATCAGCAGCAGGATTCTCTAAAGGATATAGTGGTAAGGCAACAACAGTATCTTCATCCTTCACTGAGGGGCCCAAGATGTCAGTACTGTCTAAGAGCATTCCAACTCCTGATCCCTGCCTTTTTTGTTCAGCTGCATGGATGTAGCTCTGAAACTACAACTGCACTCTCTGGCTGACATAAAATTCCATGCTTTGAAGTGTATGTGCATTGCTGTGGGCTACATGTTCATACCCCACAAAGACTTTGCTGTGAACTGCACATACATTATGTTCACCTCTGCACAACACTCACCTTTAACTAAAGGCTGTCTGGTTTAATGAAAAGCTCTAGGTTTGTGGACCCCTGTGGTTCAGGTACTTTTTGTTGATGCACCTCTGTTCCTGCCCCAGGAGAACACTCCCTCAACTTACATTCCATTCTCATTTTTCACTATTACAAATGTTTCATTATTACCAAAGACTGTATCTTAATGTGCCACTGAGGTATCAGGCCTCCAGAATCACGTTGGTACACAACAGAGTTCAGTAGCTAACTCCTGGAGGTTAACCAGAGGAAAACAGAGCACAAACAAAACAAAATAAAGGCAGATATACACTTACATTCCTCCCTGGTTTCTACTTCAATTTCTGCTTCTGATTCCTTGTCCTCTTCAGGGGCAGTAACAGTGGCCACTGGCTCTGGGACAGCCGGGGTCTCTGCAGCATGTTTCCTTTTCCGTGGCTGTGCGGCGCTGCTGGGCGGCTCGCTGCTCCGGGACACCACGGTGGCACAGGGTGGGTTGCTCACAACTTTCTGTTGGGCAGGAGGTGCGAGTGCCACGTTGGGGGCCACAGCATTCTCAAAGCTTTTGTAGGAGTAAAAACTGCTTGAGAAGGGGAGGCAAAAGGAAGGAGAAAACAGTCATATTCTTGACTTTAACACGCTTCCCAATCCGTGCATTACACTGAAACTGCAAGACTCTGGAGTGATGGTGAAGTTCCACCGATTCACAGCAGCTAAGAATCTGGCTGTATGTTTGTTAAGTGCTCGTTTAAATGTGGAGGAGATTTATGCTGCTAATTCCCATCCAGGTCAGGAGGGATCATATTCGACACACCATATATTCTGAGTACCAAGCTCTCCCAGAGTCTAAAAATTATGCTGTTTCCCCACAGTCTTTGTGCATTATTGATTTTCCTAACCAGACTTCTTTAGTTCTGTCTATCCACAAATGTTTTGTAAGCTTGGAAACAGCTTCCCTACAAAGGCCACAGGAGTAAAAAAGTGTATCCTTGTGCAACTTTACTTTCTTCACACAGAATGCATCTGTGTACATAAAACCACATTAAAAAATAACTACGTTACAGAACAGTAATACTGTAATGTCAAATAGAAAGAATGTAGCAGAAAAGGTATCAAAGATTGCCTTGCAGCTTCAACTCAGCATGTACAATACAAAGTATCTTCTGTTAGCTATTAAAACTGAGGAACTTGCTGAAGGTTTAGCTATTTCTTCCCCAGACTCCAGGTGCCCAAAGGCCAACTCTTATACCTGCTCAGCCCTTCTCTCCCAGCCTACTTCAAAAATTCTGTTTAAAGGCAAGGATATGATGGTAGACCTTTTTTTCCCCTATTTTTTTAAATAAACCACCACACTATCTAAGAAGCTTGTTCATCACAGCAGCAGAACGCTTTCTCCCCAACATCACTACAACACCTGCAATTCCATCAAACTTTCCAAAAAAACCACTACCCTGAGGCAGAAATCTGGCACAAAGGGTTTTCAGACTGAAAGCTATAAAGGCTGGCGAGGGAACGTGTGACTGCCCTGATGCTTTCTGTGACACCAGCAGCCCCTCCTGTTACTGATGGTGACTCACTCTTGCAGCAGTTCAATCATGCTGCTACTCAAGAGCAGCTAACAGCATCAGCTTGCTTTCTGACAGCGCTCACACCCGGAGTTTCCCCCAGGCTCTCCTGCCCAGCACGCTGCCATGAGCTCTCCCAGCCCACGTGCCATCGGTGGGCAGGCTGCTGTCCTCACACCTCTGTCCTCTTCTGCCAGCACAGGAGGGGCACAGCTGGGCTGGCGGCCTGCAGACCAGGCAGTGCTTCAGCAGTCACTTGGAAATGGCTGGCTGCTCCCTGACCAACTGCCCCCAATCTCTCTTTAAACAGCCCAAGAACTTCTGATAACTGCTCCCCAAAATCATCTGAAGTTCATGGAAGCAGCCGTCATTTCAGACTTTTACGACACATTTCACCTAAGGGAGCCTACTTAACAAACATAATTAATGAATGCACACAACGCCAATAACATTTTTTGTTTCCTTTCTGCTAACTAAAACACTGCAGCTGCAAATACTTTTTATTCCAATACTGGTGAACTGATCAACTAACAAACAATGCACGGCAGCAAACATAAAGCAACCTGCTCGCCAATTACTCTCCACAGTTGCCAGCCCCATTCCTCCCTCAGCTCCTTACCTGTCTCGGATCAATGCAGGAAGATGGGTTGAGAGCTCTTTCTCATTTGCTGATACAGCAGGGGACCAGGGCCGGAAAGCTGAGAGACGCTGACGGGGATGGACACAGCCAATACTCTGGGAAGGAGAAGAACAAAAAATAAGTACAAACCATCTTTAAAAAGTATTAATCCCAACAGAGTGCTAATAATGCTGTTAAGTATATGTTCTCTTATCTCTAAAGCTGCTCCCCCACTGGCTAAGGCCTACTGGCTTAGCGGGTTCCACTGGAAGAGGTAACTCTACCAGTGTGAAACCCCACGTTATTTTCTTTGCCAACAACTTATCCGTGGTTTGCACAGACCACATGAGGCTCCTGAGTTTCAGGATTCTTGTACCTCAAAGGCATGAAGGAATTGCTTACTCCATCATCACAATCAAGGTCAGTGAACACTGGAAGATGGCAAGGAAATTGGGAGGACCGCATAGCTCAATGCTTGCTAGGAAAAGGATAGAAATGTGATTAATTTAGAAAGCCTGGGCAAGGTCTTTCTCAAATTAACTCTTCTGGTTTTAGTAGAGGGATGTTACATGCTAATTTTATCTCTCTTTTGATTACAAAATACTCAGCAATCACCTTATTAGATGAACTGGATAAGGACCGTAACCAACTGGACTGCTTTTCCTTCTCAGTAGAAGCTGGAGATTGGGAAGCAGAGTCATCTATTTTGGTTTTCTTGGAAGCAGGAGGATCTGAAGGGACCTGAGATAAAGACAGAAAAAATCAAAGACAATTATTAATTCTGCGATCAGTTTAGAAACAAGATATAAAGCAAAAGCAGATTTTGTATTTGAATGTAAGAAACATCACTTTTTCCTGCATTTTTAACTCTTAGAAACAACAAAGGAGTGAAAACATGGGACAGGCACAAATCACAACATAACGTGGTTTCATTCCTCCATTTAAAACACCCAGGTAAAGCGTAGGTGGTGCAGGAGTGACAGGCAGAAATGTGAGACATTCACACCATGTTGCAAAGAAGTATCTGCCTTTTATTATTTTTGTATGCAGAAAGGTAAGTTTTAATGTGGTTGCTGAACTGGAAAGATTATTTTAAACGAGAACAGAACAGACTTTGTTATTCTGTTTGCAGTGGTTGTTATGCCGATGACTTCACTACCCCACAGCTGCAGTGGATTCTGGGGGTGCTGCCAAGAGCTGCTTTGCCTTTTCCACAAGTGGCTCAGCTTGGCCCATAAATCATCCCCAAGCATAAGAAAGCCCTTTGGCAAGCAAAACCCCTTTCCTTCAACACTGTGAAGGAATAAAATTCCTATAGTCCCAGAGTGGCTTGCAAAAAAATTGGTAACTACTGGTTTAACTGGTGCACTGGGGACACCAGCTTGAAGCCCTGCCAGTACAAACTCGTCTGCCGGCAAGGAGGGAGAAGGTTCTGGACCTTGCTCTGCACCGTGGCTACAAATCACAAGAGCAACACGCTGCCTCGCTTTCTCTTCCATCTCCTCGTCTTTCTTTTCTCAGTTCTGAGCTCTGTGTTTCCATCAGTCTGGTTCTAAGCGAGGTGGCAGAACCATGCTGAAGAACCACCAGAAGCTCATCTTTGCGTTACATTTTCCCAGCCCAACATCTCACTTTAGTTTTTGTACACAAGCAGTTATGCTCCTTTCGCAGACACACCTGTATGGCAAAATTCGGAGAGCCCAGAATGCTTCAAAGAGAGGTCTATTTGATGGTGATAGAAGGCTAGGACCTCCCTGGTCAGCATCTTGTTTTCTGAAAACTGGTCCTTTCAAGGCATCTTAAGCTGGGAATTCAGAGACTGCTTCTCCAAATCGTTCTTCACACCTGAAAACGGTGACTTCACCCAAAGAATACACGAGGAACTGAAGCAGTGTTGCTAAACTGCACTGATCCAGACTCCCAGCTGACTTCCAGGCCAACCCGTCAGCCATGAAACCAGAGCAATTCCATCCCTTTTGCCACCTTAATTAGGAGGAAATTCTGACATGTACGAGAACAGCCTGCTCCTTGCATGGAAGCAGGGCAGCAGTGTGAATATCCAGCTCATGCCAGTTCATCTGGCAGCACGCACACTCTTAGGGCTTCTATAGCCCAGTGTGCACAGTAACATAATCAAACCAAGTCTGGAGGTTTTAGTAAAACATTCCCTGGCACTCTGGAGCTCGGGGCAGCTTTCCATATGTAGCAGATGAAGTAGAATGACATGGGTGTGTATATGTGTAACCGCAAGTACAAAATTAGCCCGTACCAGTGCTAAATGCCAGCTTCGATGGATTTGCAAAGAATTCTCGCAGCACAGCCTCAGGCTTACTTAGGGTTGACTCCAGCACTGGCTACGGCACGGCACCTCCCATCTAACCCAACCGAGGGAAGGCATTTCTGAGTGCTTTTTGTAGAAATCACAGGACAATGCACTGGAACAGATCTGTTTCTTGCTTTCAGAGATGCTGTCTGTGCAGAATTAGTGACAGCATTAGAAAGGTATTTGGCAAGTGACTGCCGATCCCAGCCCTATCCACTGGGGATGGTGAGCGGCGCGGGGAGGGGAGCAGCGCTGGAGGGTGGGGAGGAGGAAGTGGGCTTGGAATGGGAACGGCAACAGGTGGTGGGGCTCAGAGAGCCTCCTCCCCCCCCCGCTGCCTTCGTGCCCCTCGGCACCACCCAGCTGGACCCGACCCTGCACCGAGCGTCAAGCAGCGGCTCAGGGAGAGAGGCGGGTTCAGAAGGGGCTGGAGGGGAGAGATTTAACTAGAATGATCTCATTTGCATCTTTAAAGAAATCGTGCCTCCTCGCCAGCTTTCTCCACTGTCACCCTTCTTTTCTCTTAAATCGAGGCTGACATCCGAGGTTCAGGAGGGCTCCGAGCACAAAAAAAGCAGCAGACGTGGGAAGGATGCTTAACCTTTTGTTGCCAGGAGCCGGCACCGATCTGACAGCGTGAGATGCTGCGAGGAGTAAAGCAGTAAGTATGTGCATGGGGGGAAACGGTTCTACCCTCCCCACAAAGAGATGAAAACAAGGTGAAAAAACGGGGAGAGGAGACAGGTGCTCGCCAGGGCACACAGACAGCTCTCACACCGTCATCTCCCATCGCAGGGCTCAGCAGCACTGCTAACAAACTGGTGCTGAGTGGCACAGCCCACCGGCAGGACTCAGAGTCACACCGAGCTGCGATGACCTCGCACACTTTTCTTTCCATTCTGCCCCGTTCTGTCCACGCAGATCTCACATCTTGCACTACATGCTTAAAACAATGTTTGGGTTCCATTTCAACAGTGCCAAAATTCTCGTTTTCACACGCTATGAAACGATCAGGCAATCCTGATGCTGTTCATCAAAACATGGAGGCAGGTCTCCAGAAGCCTCAGTCACAGGAGGGGGCCATTGCCCCAGTGCTGCACTGCCTGCACGCACCATCCCATGGCTGCACTCCACACAACTTTCTGCCATCTTTCATAAGTGACTTATCAAAAACTTCAAACCAAACCCTGCAAAACCAGAATAAATATTTCCTTATTTCTTCCTTGGTTTCTCTTCCATTGCAAGCAACTTGGTGACTCGTTACTAACCAGGCTTTTATTTGGCAAAGTGGTTTGTTACTGCATTTTCTGAAATCCACAGACAAAAGAAACTTACTGATACAAAGTGGGCCCAGAAATATTACGTGAAGCATTTCCTTAAGCTTTCAGACTGTTGTTCTCTAAAGCAAATGACATTTTGAAGAAAAAACATATGGAAAGATTTATAATATCCCTTAATTTTTTATTTTTATTTATTTTTTTTTTTAAGTAAATTCCAAAGGGAAACTTGGGCATGTGAACTTCAGTGTTATCCCTTTTAAGACAAACTGATAATAAGCAGCCTAATTTGGCCTCTAGCCAACCAGGGCCACGTTGGATATGTCAGATCAAATTTTCTGGTTCAACTCAGTAATACAGTAACAAAGCACGAAACCAGCAGAAAGCATTTCTGACCCCGCACCTCTCTGACTGCCTTCCCTGGCACACACTGTCAGGGTGGAAGTGGCTGACCAGGAGGCACAGCCAGCTCAGTGGGTGAGAGAAGGCGAAGGTGGGCCCCCCCAAAAATGCTTCAGTTTGGTGAATTGGGGCTGTTCACGGATGTGATTGCTGGTGCCTGTGGATTTACTAAAATACACTCCCGAAGCAATCTGCTGCCTTCCCCTACCTTATTTCCAGCTCTGCAGGGGCTGGGCTGGGTGCCTGGCTCGTGTTCTCTGTGCCCTTCTCTCCCAGGTCTGCTGCACCCAGCGACTGCCGCGTCTTCGGGCCGCTCTGTGCTGTGAGCTGCCATCCACTAGGGGATAAGCTAAGACCACTGAGAACAGGACAGTGCTCCCTTGGGAAGGAGCTGAGTGCCAGCCAAATCCTGCAGAATGGCCAAGTCAGTGGAACCACTCACAGAACACCACGGGCTCGCTGCCACCCAGCCTGGCTGACTCCTGTGCTCACTGGCTGGAAATGATGTTCCCACACCAGAAGTCACTGCGTCCCCACGTAGCATCCTTCTAAAGGTTTGTCTGTCCTCATCGTTGATTTGATGTCCTCAAAAGCTATCCCAATACAAAGAACTCTGTATTTCAGTCTCTTAAAAAAGAATGTGGGAAATATCTAGAAGCTGAAGAACTCGATTTCATATTTCTACCTCTCGTGGAAATCCGAAGCATCTCAACTGAAAACCCTGCAAACCCAGAATAGGCAAAATAAAAACTGGGCTCTCAATCTATAGATAGATGCTGTCATTTGTTCAAGCTATTGCTTCTGCTACGAGTTCATGCAAACAGCTGAGTTCGGTTACACCAGGAGGAAGGGTGGGGCTTCCTGCCTCCTCTGATGCTCGCCTGGCTGTGAAAATCAAGCAGCTTTCTCATTAGGGGCACAAACCACAAGACCAGACGCCGGTCTGATACAATGTGGAGAAACCCCAGAGATAGACTGCTTGGGTTCAAAACGTGTCAGACATCTGAAGAGAAGAACACATTAAAAATGAAAGAGCAGTGCTGGTGGTGAGCACACAATGCCCTGCTGGCACTTGGGTGCCGCAGCCCCGCTTGTGGCACAGCCTGAGCTCACCAGGTCTGTGCCTGAGCTCAGGGTTTCCCTCTGACCCCGTGAGTCTCTGCTGAACCGTTATCTGCTTGCTCTTCGGTGTGCTTCTCCTGTCCTCCTCTGCACCACCTCAGCTCACATTTTACCCCAAGGGAACACGAAATTGAGGCAAAGTCCTGAAACAGCAACTGTCCTCCGGAGCAGGTGCAAGCCCTGCTGCAGTGAACACACCTGCACCAGAGCTGTGGCAATTATGAAGGGCCAACCTACCACCTGTTATCAGTCTAATGTCACTCTCTGGGTAAGCTGGGCAGGATAGGTGGTTTAGTAGAGGACACCGGCAGAGCACACGCAAAGAAGGGCTTGGGACCCCAAGTTTTGCTACCAACTGAGCCTCCTCTAGGAAGCTAACTCTAGTTCTGTTCCACTTCAAAAGATGTGTCAAGAATAAAATAAAAAAAAGAATAAGACACTAAAAATATTCCAGTCAAAAGACCCGGGGGCTTCCCACCCTCCCATTTTTCACTGCTCTGGTGAAGCACATGGTGCCACTTTGCTCCTCCATTTGGGGACACACAGTCACAGGCAGCAATCACCTTTAGTCCTCCCTTCAGAGCACATCTGTCGGGTACAGCACAGAGTGTGAGCCTGCCTGGAGCCCAGCTTCCCCTGACCCCGTGCTGCCCATCCCAAAGGGAGATCTCCTCGTGCACAGGGCAGCTCGTACTGCTCTGGCAGCAAGGTGAACGCAGCTGCCCAGCTGTCAGACAGGGTGCTATGGACACAGGGTGCTATGGACACAGGGAGGGAGTCTTAGGAATGTGTGGAGATACAGGATGCTCATCTTAAACAATTGGAAACTGGGTTATTCTCACACCAAACTAACTTCAGCATATTCTTCTTTGTACTACACTGAATTCAGATAAAAGATAACTTACTCATTCTACACAGAAGGTAACATTTAGGCATTTATCTGCATCTCTCCAAAGAAAAACCACACAGATACACACCCCACTAAAGGGAACATCAGCAAACCACTCACGCTGGCTTCAGACCCCGGCTGCCATCTGAGCACACAGCCCACCCCTCAAGGCAGGCCTGGCAGCACTGTGCAGGGCCTCACAGCACTGCTGCAGCCCTCAGCCCCAGCACAACACTGCCACTCACGCAGTAGGACTCACTGTGCCCTAGGCAGTTCAGCATAACCCGTTTTTGTCATCAGAAATTAAGCTGAGTATCTCCGGGATGTTAACTCGGGAGCCCAAGGAGAAGTTCCCAGCAAAACCAGCCATCTCCCCTTCTCACCACTTCTTACAGCTTATGAGAAATAAATGCAAATCTCAGGCCCGACAGTCAAATGGAAGAAGAGCCAATTCAATCGTATGGAACTGAGCGGTAGAAAGGTGGAAACATTTTCGGAGTGGCAGGGGAAGGAAGGAAAACCAAAACGACATCCTCTGTACCACAGAACTGTCTTCACAGAGCACTCCTTCCCTTCAAACACTGTGAAACCACTCAGCTTCTTCAACCCTACAAGTTTCCAAATCTACAATCACTGAGTTTTTCCACAGCCACTCTTTGAATCTCTTCAGCAGCTGCTCAACAAAACGGGTATTTCCCACTCAAAGTATTCCTGATCCCCAAGTGCTTGCGCTGGGAAGCAGGGTGCCATGGAGACATGGGGAGCGAGGACGAGGCCCATGCCAGGTATGAGCACAGTGTCAGCATCCCGACAGCAGCAGCTAAGTCCAGTGAAAAAAACACTGCTCTGATTCTCTCTCTTCCTTTTCTGCTTTTATTTGTTTTGAAGAGACATCTGAAAAGATAGCTGATTATTTGCTAAGCAATGTACTTGGGTTTTGGCTCTTGGTTGGAGCAACTGGAAGCCTCTTTTCCACTGGCTAAGAGCTTGTTTTGCCCTTCCAGTGGAAACTAGAAGTTATGGCTTGAAAAGAATTCCCTGCCCTGTGGTTTAAAACAAAACAAAAACTTCAGCTCCCACTTCCCCAGCTGAGCTGAGCCAGCAACGGGGAGCGGCGCAAGGAGGTCGGGACTGAAGAGGAAAAGGGCCCCAATCCCTGCCTGCTGCTGGCAGCGCGCCCTGGGAGCGGAGGAAAGGGGCTGGCAGAGGGCAGCCTGCAGCAGGGCTGTGCCTGCACACAACGAGACGGCGCTGGCAGCTGTAAGGAGCCCCGCGTCCGGCCCCTCTCGTAACTGAGGCCGAGGGGAGCTTTGCCATCAGATTCGGCAAGGAAAATCAAAATTTCCTCTACAAACAGGTTTTGCTTCGCCCAGTCTTTGCTGAATTGTTTGTGGGGTCGTGGTTCTGGAAATTAAAAAGCCCTTTGTGGATGAAATTTTCTCTTGGTGTTTTCTTTGAAATGAAACCAGCATCTCTTGCTGTAACTGCACTGAGGTTTCAGCTTCGAGCTCTCTCCAAGGCCTCGGTTCCTGCGCTGCAGAGACATGTCCACTCTGCCCGCCAAGAATCTCATTTTAATTTCAAATGTTACATAAAAGGGCAAGCATTCCCCCTGAGGTTTCCACTAATACCGGCCCCACCAGGCACTGCTCTCCCTCAAACACCAGCTGATGCACGACAGACCAGACGGTGCCAAACCCCACAGAGGGCTGACAGAAAGCACCAAGCTCCTGGCAGCACCTGGGCAGCAGCCAACTCTGGGTGCTCAATTCGGGTCCCCAGCGCCATAGGTTTTATCACCGTTAGTAGGACGCGTTATATTACACACTGGGTACAAAGACTCATCCTGCCAGAATCGAGTGTCCTTCAGCACAGCTTCTCCCAGACAGCCCCAAGCACCGGGCAGCGCTCGTTGTACAACATATTCTGACAGTTCAGTCGGAAAAGCAGGCCACCAGCCCCGTCCCCACCAACCCCAGATCCGCAGCCCGCCGGGTTGCTCTGTCGCCCCGCTGCAGACGCCTGGCACGTGTGCACACGCGTGTGGCACCGGGGGGACAGGGCCTGCTGCCAGCCCGCGCCAGGGCCGGCCGTCTGACACGTCGTGACAAATTACTTCTAAGGCTGCAGAGCCAGCGGAGCGCAGCAGACGCAGCCCTGCTCGTCTGCACCGCGGTCTGTGCTTCCCTGTGGTTATTTATAGGGCCTTTGCTGACAACCTGCTCTGTGTCCCCGCCCTTCTTCCACGTCCCAAAAAGGCATTCTGTCAGCAGACCCAGTTCGGTGTCGTTGCAGGAACCAGCAATACGCTAGAATAAGAAGTTGGAGATACCTGGGTTCTTCTGGCTGCATTAAGTACAGCCCAAGGGCTGCAGTAGTTTATTTTTCACTTGTGTTTAATCTGCTGGAGGTTGCTTCAGGAAAGCTTCAGACTTTTGAGTAAGAGGCAGTCTGTGTCTCATCACGGGACGGAGCACAAGGGCTCCTGCAGTCGGCTCTAACACTCCTGGGCACTGGTAGTGATGTTCACCCAGAGCCCAACCAGCCCATCCTGATGCCCCAGCCTGCATTAAGCATATGGGTGAAAGTAGACTGTCAATTCATTGATCACGGATTAATAGTTCCAAATCCTATTAAGGATAAGACAAAGTGCAATGGAAACCCCTAGTCCTGGTGAAAAAAGGGTGCAAGGCCCTATTTATCTCCCTGGTTCCTGCAGGAATTGCTCCCTGCAGCATCTGATGAGGACAACTGCATTTTTTGACTGAAGGAGTAGAGCAGCGACCATACAGTTAAGGACAGCTCAGGTGCAAATAGGTTTAGGTGAGTTAGATCCTGAACACATTCAATATCATCAAGAAGGAGGCCTTCTTCTTGGTGCCTTTTCCATCAAGACAGGCCATTTCTATAAAGACGCAATTTCTTAGGTCTATATTCTCACCACCGTATATATAGAAAACAGAAAAAATTAATTCTTTGCTTACAAAATGTTTTGAAAGCTACAGACAGGCAGATGCTTCCTTAAGTCCCCGACAACTAACGTGCTCTACAATTCAAAGAAATTCACAAGAAGCTCATCTACTTTAAGTAACAGTTATTACTTCTGAAACCTCCCCAGAGCTCTGAGGATAAAGGCAGACAACCAATTACCGTCTTAGACTTCCAAAGCTTCTTTTGCTGCCTTCAGAAATAAGCATCACGCGCTGCAGGCACCAGATGTGGAGTCGGGGGGTGAGGGCAGAGAGCAGAGGGCCCTTCAGCTCACCCTGCCCAGCAAACCCACGCTGCACATCCTCCTGCCACAGCGGCTTTGCCTGGGAGAACCCTTTCTGTTCCAGTGGGTGAGCAGTCTATACAGAGCTCATTGTAGTTGGAGCGTTTTCCACGCAGTACAGATAGGAAAGGACTTGTGTCCTTTAGCGGGGCGGTCACCACGCTCATCAACATTTAGCAAATTGCCTCATCCAAGACACAACATATTGGCAAAAAAAAAAAAACCACCCAGCTTTTTATAATTATGAGAAAACTCACCTTTTGACTGCAGGTAAGAGCTCTAAAGGGAAATGCCCCTAGTATATGTGCAGATGTTTATAGGTGGCGTCACAATGTATTTCAACAACTTAATTTTGTATGACCAAAGGAGGCGGTAAAAGATAATCTGAAGGGGAAGATGGGAGGGGATCGGGATGGACAGGAGGTGAAAATCTGGGGCACCACAAGAAGGCTTTCAGCTCTTGTGTAACGTGACAGATTTTAAGCCTTTAGGGGGAGAACTGGCTAAGCAATATTGCAGTGCAGCGTGACTGTGCAGCCACATGGGTTGTGTCTGCTATGACTATTAATAGGATGGGAGATTAGAGGTCTGACTACGTACGGCCTCTATCTACCACTGCAATTCCTGCTTTGTCCCTGCTCCCTCAATGCCACAGAGGCTGGCTGGGATGCCAGAATGGGGTCTGCACCGCCAGCCTGGGCTGCCCAGGGCATCTGCTGGCCCCAGGTCATCCTCCACATCTGCCAAAGCACCCAAGCTCTCCTTTACATCTATTTAAACTTAACAGGCTTTAAGCACAGTTTTAAGTGCTTAAGTGCACGGCAGAATTTAGGGCTCGGTTGGTGCACGTACAGTGAGTTCTGTTTGTCGTGCCCAGGTAATGGATACGAACACCCACCAGGCACAACCAGCACTGTTTTTTCCCCCTTACTTCTCACTTCTGTGTTACAATGTGAGTTCTATTCCACATCCTTCTGTGTGTGTGTAATGTGTCTGACCCCTATAAAGACGGTCAAATAAATATCTGGTGACCTCACAAGTATGAAAATAAGCTTATTTGAAACAAAAAGTATATCTTCAGGGGGTTTGGCAGTAACTTTCAATTATTTTTAATTGCCTGGAAAATTAAAGTAAGAAAATAGTGTGGTATAAATGTTAGGGAACATTATGAAGTAGTTTTCATAATATCTTAGCCGTAGCTTAATAGACAAAAACGGTTTTTTAAGCCTTCATCATCTGTTCAATATGAATGGACTGTCTGTTCCCATACCTCCTCAAGGGGCAACTGAACTGAAATATCTCGTGATAGAAACCAGACTCGGTTTGACCTGGTAGGCAACGAGAACTCCACAGAACCTCCACAATTAGGGTTTAATTACAAACCACCACAGAGTCTGGCCTGCAGCCTGAGACCAGAAACACGAGGAAAGGAGTTCAGAGAAGGTTTGGAGCCACAAGCACTGACCTCCCTTCCCCCCATTTCCCTTTTTTCCTTTCCTTGCACCATGGGATGGGCTTTTCTCTTCTTATCACCAACACAACCAACATGCGAACTGCAAAGTAAGCAAGATTTCCAAGGCAACAGTCTAAGCCTGCCTTTCTTCCTTCTTGGGGAATTGTGCCATCGCAAGTCTCTGACATTCCATCAAACACATCACAGGAATCAAGTGAAATGAAATTCAGCCCTGGTATCAAGATGGCTTCAAAGTCTCTGATTTTATTTTCTTTTTTTTTTTGTCAGAAACTTTCAAGCCTCAGTCCCAGTTGTGAGCCGTAGTTTACTGATGAAGCCTATAATGCAGAGAATGAAAAGCCACCACTAGCAGCCTAGCCAAAAAGAAGCAAAACCTTACATAAGCCACCCTTTGTGGCCTTCCATATTCTGGGAAGAGCAGAACTGTGCTACACTTGTGGTGAAGTCGTGGTATAAATTAGCAATAAACACCTGACCCTAAAGTCCTAGGTCACAGCAAATCCTGAATTAGGCCCTCAGTCTATCAAAGCAAACACAGCACCATCCCTGGGGCAGGAGGACGATCAGAGCTGGGTGATGGGAACACAAACAGCAGGCGCACGGGGTCTGTGCTCAACCCTGTTCTCACACAGCCAGTGTGCAATGACCTTATCTGAAAAAACTCCAGGGAAAGAGATGGTGTGCAGCCACCTGGAGCAGGGTGGGTGATCTTCTAATGGCCGAGGCTGTAACAAGGGAGGGTCAGGCACAGAAGGGATCCTGATAACACGGGGCTGCATCCCGCATGGGAAACCAGATGGAAGGGTGGTACAAAACCACCAGTCGTTTTCAGAGAGACAAATCTAGGCATCAGTTTCTGCGCTGCTGGTCTTTGCAGTGCTGCTGAATGTTCCTGGATGACTCAACGTGCATGCACACCACATGCTAGACTGTGGCACTCACTGAGCTACCTGCACTTGAAGCATGCACAGTTACTGTTCCTACAGAGAGACAAGGATGACGACTATGAAAAACAAAGCAAGACAAAACAAAGGAAATGAGTCTCTAAAAGACTATCTTTTGTGTAATGTTCTTGAATCTGATTTCATGCAGAAGGTGACAGACTGGTAATGGAAATGCAAGCAAACAATAGAACCCAGCATCACACGCTGTGCCAGCACGACCAGTCACACGCAGCAAGACATTAAACTACATTTTACCAATTCCACCACCAAATCTGTAACCTTTCACAAGGATAGCTCTGTTCCATTTTTCTCAGATGAAATCTAAACAAAACAGGTTAACTTGAAGGTTTAATGGAATATGCCTACATTAGTCAAAGCCCAAGACCTGCACTGGAAGCAGAGCAATGCGGTATTACAAAGGTCACCACCCAGCAGAGCAAGGCTCTGGATGGGAATTATTAACTCAAGGGCAAAAGCAGCCCTGAGAAGGTGACACACCATGCAGACATCAAGCAACAGTGAACAAAAAAGGCCTGGTGGAGATATCTTTTGCCTTCCCATGTTTTCTCAAGGAAGAAAGTAAAAGCCTGCTGGTATAAATGCACCACCATGCCTACTGTAAGTTCAGCCTGGAAAGTGCAGATCAGCCTGGTAACCCTGTTCTCTACAAGGCCAAGTTTAGTCAACCTCCATAAGAAAAAGGCTGAGCCATTACTGTACAGAAACAAGATTCTGAAAATGGAACACGGTGCTAGCACAATGGAGATAAAGCAGCAAATTTCAGGAAGGGGGAAGGAAGGTTATTTAAAATACAGAATAGAATCCCAAACCTTTATTAAAGAATACAGATTAATTCTGTGGGAGAGAAGTTTATCATTCGCACTGCTGCTGCTGAAGTGGGAGGAAGGAACTGCGGGAAGCCAGGCAAATAATGTCTGGCTCAGCTGTTAGGGTAGCAGCTGTCCTGAAATTCTCATTGGAGGGAACAAGCCAGGAGGTCAGGGAAGTCATGATTATTTGGAAAGAAGAAGGAAAACAATAGATTGGGGCCCTCTGTCTTCTTGCCTTTCTCATGTCTTTTGTTAGCTGTTGACTTCCCAGGATAGCTGGCTCGCTGTGTTCCAGGCAGAGCTGGGGTTTGGCCTTGTACATGCCTTTTCTCCCCACAACTTCCTCATTTTTTTAAAAAAATTAAGACCCCCAGCTCTCTGTGAGGGGCAGGTATCACTGTGAGACTTGGAGGCTCCAAATGCTTCAGCAACCATCGGCAAAACTCAGCCCAAGATGGGGCCAGTCCCTTGAAAGTCTTAATTTTCACTCTACCCTGAAAATGGTTTCTCGTTTTAAAGGATTTTTTGTCTCATCCTTCTCCCACCCACCTCCCCATTTTTTTTCTCCTCCATGCAGTTCTACTACTGATCCACAGATGAAGGATTTTTGTTGGGTACCACCACAGTCGTTAGTGGGACACTTCTTGCATTTTAACACTGGTAAAGAGACCTGTGCACAGACTTGAATAACGTCTTGAAAGGAGATGGAGAATTTAATAAGAGGGCAGATGGATTGAAAGAAGATTAAAAATTCATTTGATCCCCAACTCCCATGGAAGTACCTCCTCCCTTTCTCCATCCTACACACACCTGATTCCTGACCCCATATTAAAAGGCAGAAGGCACAAGAATAAAAACTTAACAAAATCCAGGTTACGTTTTATGCTCGGGACAGGTTTAATCTGTTTGTGCAGGAGATGAAGCCACAGTACAGTTACATGATTCCATTTGGATATTCACCATCAACAGACTTGAAATATCCTGTTGCAAAGCAGTGCTATGTGATTTACAACATCACCATGCTATTTGTGAGAGCTAAAGCTTTTATTTTTTCTAATGGTATTTGGCTTGGCTTGTTTTTCTGACCTGCTGCTGCTCCCAGGTTCAACAGGAGACATGTTTCTGTAAGCTGATTTCTCTGTGGCTGAGGGTTTAATCAGGTCAAAGTAGCGATTAAAGCCCGCACTATAACCACAACCTTAAAGGGATAGCTGTAAGGTTAAGCCTTCCCCCGCTCCCCATCAAAATCAGAAGTGATGCTGCATCTGTCTCTGGCAAACAGAAACACCTTACCATTTGCTGCCTTCTGGGTTGCCTTTCCTCTGAAGAAGGCGTAAAACTACGGGTAAGTATTCGGAGATCAAAATATGCAAATGGATTAAGGGCTGCACTTAATGTGAATGCATTAATGCTGTCAAGACATCCCTGAAGGTGGGCTTTCTGACACCCACTCTACTCCAACACACACACTGCAGGCTTCCAGCACAGCTACCTCAGCCCTGTCAGTGCTCCCGACATTCTTTCCTCCAGTTTTCCACTTGCTATGTTGTAGGTCTGCGGTTCTTCTCATCCATCCAAAGACAGCACGATAGCATGCTTAGAGTGGTGAGAAACAGAGTAAGAAACGTAAATGGAGCAGCCTTTCCACAGCTCTGCGCAGCGGTCACAAACATTAAGGCCAAAACCACTTTTCTAATGACAACTAATTTCAAAAATCAGACCTTACTTTCAAGCAGCTTCAATCATGGCCTGTATGAAGAGCCAAGGAGCTGTGCCACCAAGCGCAACAGTCCTGTTCCCATCTTCACTTTGCACAATAAAAGCAGGCCTAGTGACTCACACCAAGGAACCCAGAGCTCAGGAGGAAGGCTGCTAGATGCTGGCTCCTAGTCCTAACCATCAGAAATCACTGGCAGCACTGATGGCTATTCTTTTCAGAGATGGAGAGCAACAGCAGCTTCTGATCTTACCGGAAGACCTGCACCAAACGTACAAACGATGCTCTGAAAAGCATTCCACTGGAAGGCAGCATTTAGGCGCTGAGCCTGCTGGTTCTGTCCTCTCCTCGCTCCTGTCACTGCAACACCTTCCAGATACCAGCTCCCTTCCAGTATGTGGGATAGCATCTTCTTCCAAGCTATTCTTGACACTCTACTCCCACTTCCTTTCTATGCTTTTAACCATTTTAAGGCTGACTTGGGTCATGACTAATAGGATTAGATACTAAAATCATGTGCTGCTACCAATACTGCTGTGGAGCTGTCAGGACCCATGTGGAATGCAAGTGGTGGAGCTTTAAGATGGGTGGAAAAGCATTCACATTAACATCTTCTTTCTTCCCCTTCTTAATATTAAAGCTGGCCAAAAATCCCACGAGAAGAGAAACTTCAACTTTACTCTTTCTGTAGTTCATTTCTAGCTGTTATGAACTACATGCTCAACTCATGGATAAAATAAAACAGAAGGAAGAGAAACTCCTCCCTACTTCTGATGGTTGCAGAATGATCTGTTTACCTGCTTCAGGGCAAGAAGAGCTCTAATAGTTACAAAGGCCAGGATTATTGTGCTCTATTCCTGGCTCTGGTACTGATGCTATTTGAATATCTTCAGGTAAATCAAGTAACACAAGTGTTTCATTAAACCACATCAGTGTAAACAGTACCTGAACCTCTACAAACTGGTCTTTGCTTAAAAGCACAGTGCTTAAGCATTTTTCCTCCCAGACCTCTTCTCTCAGCTGGCCAAGATTTGTTAACATCCCAGGCACCACCTGCATGCCTCGCACACATCACATTCATTTTCTGTAGTACTTCCAACTCATTGTTGCCACAATGTGCTACCTGTAAATGTCTGAAACAGCATCGAAAGTGCAGATCACAAACTCAGCTATCCTTGTGTAAAAGTGGCAAGTCACACAGTCCTGAAGGCTTTTACCACCCTGACTGCATGCGTGCATCACTGTACCTGCTACAGCTGTGCCTTCAGCCATCCTGCAGCTCCGTTACCGCATCCCCACTATGTTGCAGCCCCGCAGCCCAGCAGGGCTGTCTGGCACGAGGCTGTCGTGCAGCTGCACCACACGCACCCCTCCCTCCTCTGCTCCTTCCCTAGAAGGGACTCTACAAATTCATCTCTGGGAGAGAAAGGAAACGCCAGCATGCTCTGTAAAGTCACAGTGCGTCCAGTGCAGTGCTGAGGCTGCAGTTTTCCTGTCCTCTACTTCCACTTTCTCTCACGTCAGATCACATTAAAGTAACAATCAATTTTTCTGTCTGGCTCATTCCCGCGCCGCACAAGCACCACCTCTCTCCCCCCAGCCTTCAGAGGCAGGGAAGTCTGGCTGAGAGCCCAACATTCATCAATAAGCCAGCTCCATGGCTGGTGGAACAACCTGGCAGCAGCGCGTCTTCTTTCTTCTTTTTATTGGCTTATAATCAAGCCTCACACCTGCTAAGCATGATTACTACAAAGATTAAAATTTGCAGAGGTGCAAAATAAAAATAGCAGACATATAACCTGGGCAAGGACAAGGATGTCCAAGCAGCCGAGGTTTAACCTGAGAGACTGAGCACAATTAACCCCTTCTTACGGCTCCAGCATCATGCTTAGTTTTAAATAAAAGCATTTCAAACGGTCGAGGCGGCACCGTGCAGCACTGCCCATCGAGTTCTGTAGCTGTAGCCCATTATAATGACAGCAGTGTACTAATGACTCTGATGCTCATTAGAAGCTAAGGGCAAAATCCTGTGTTCACATCTCCAGGCACGCGGAGATGAATCTGTGCCTCCTCACTCTGCAGGAACACCTCTCTCATTGCCCTTTTTCCTTTACCAGGCTTAAACCAGTTTCACAGGCAGAAACGTTTCACCAATATTTTGTACAGAAAATAAAAACGAAATACAACACATTGAAATTTTCACTGTTACCACTGCATTGCCAAAAATACATTTACTAGTTAAGGAGAAGAAGCAATCATCTTCAGCTTGGGCTTTTCCCTCAGGAAAACAAGCGCCCTTCCCCTGGCCCCACTCCTCCCCACTGCCCACAGCCCCAAAGCGCAGCAGTGCTGGCAGCCTCGAGGCAGCTGACAGCCAGCCCTGAAAAGGATTGCTGGGCTCAGCAGGACCATTTCCCACCACCAACGCAGGGTTTGGACCAGAGGAGAGGCACCAGACTGCTGCTCCACAAGCTGCAGGCCCTCTGCCCCAACACAAAGTTCCAGCAGTACAAGTGCCAGGCAGAGCAGTCCCTGGTGCCCACCCAGGCTCAGTCTTCCTCCTAAAGGGCTGGCGCTGGACCCAGAGTTGCTGTCCCCAAACCTTGCTGGTGACCGACACTGAATGCAGGTGTCTGTGAAAATAAAGAGCAAGCACCAGGTCTCCTGGGAAGACGGCCTGCGAGGAGGAGGGGAATTATTGTGGTTTAGAAAAGGGTAGGGGCTGGTAGAGAGAAATGCTATAAAAGCACCATGACGACAGAGGAGGGTGATGGAAAGGTCAACCTCTTTCAATAATGCTCCTTTTTTTCCTTGTCCAAATGAAACACTTGGCCACGTCCATCGGCAGAGTTCAGCCGGAGGTAAATGGCCAGACCCGGGGCCATAAAGCGTCTGGGGACGCTGGGATGCGCTGCCCCACGCGGGGGGGTTCACCAGCAGTCCTCTGCCCCTGCGCCCACAAAGGCGACCACTGCAGCAAAGGGCTCTGAAATTGCTCTGAACAAAAGGTGCTGCTGTGTGCATTGCAGGCAGAGCTGGACTGCGGCTCCTATTTACCTCTGACAAACACCTCCTGATGCCCAGAGCCTATCACAAAGGCTTGCGGGAGGGAAAAAGAAGGTATTTTCAATAATGAAACAGTGATTAATCCTGATAGGCATGCAGCCCTTAGAACTACTTTTCAGCTGCTAGTGGTAGGTGGTCAAATTATACCTTTCCATCACATTTCCCTCTATTGCACATCTCCTCGGAACATTTTCTCATGAAACGCTGTAAGGAATCAGAACAATTAAACCTAACCACTGAGTAATTCCCACTCCTTTTTTCCCTCTAATATGAAATCACTCTTTCTAGTGCGGTACTGAAGTGCTTTAGGAAAATAGACGTAAGCCGTGGAGTCGCAGCTCAGTATTAATGCACAAAAATGGTGCATTACAACAAGAGATGTGATACAAAGATTTATTGTTCCGTGGTAGTGGGTGCCACGGCCAGCTGAACCGTTATTCCATGTTTTCTGCTGTGTGTGACAAGTGGAAAAGCTTCCAGGAGAAAAAAAAAGAAACATTACTGTGTAGCAAATGTTTTAAAAATTACACAAACGAAGCATTTCCTGCCTACCACAATCTTCCTTAGGGCTGAGAGTTTTGTTACTGACAACGGAGCCTTCAAACTGATTTGTTAAGAGGACAGGAGTGCCGCACATGAGCAGTATGGCAGGAGCTGTAGAGCCCCAACAAACTCTGGGCAGCTTTCCATCCAGTGCTGGGCTCCTTTGCCACCAGAGGATCCGTGAGCTCCATGGGAGCAGCTGCTGCTGACCCCCACGGCCCTGCAGCATCGTGTTGGGCACCCAATGCAGGGCCGGCTCACACCGCTCCTTCAGAAACACTCCTGCTGGGGGAGATGGGGTTTGTTTGCTTCAGAAAAGGAGAGGGGGTGGAACAGTGTGATCATTTCTCACTTCTACTGATTAAGTTGCTTTCTATTCTATTTATCACTTGTTTTTTAATGCGGTTTCCTTCACACGCTCCTTTGGAATAATAAAATGGAGTAGTTCCTTCCCACCCAAGTCAGATTCTAATAAGCACAACTTGGAAACAAACAGAGAATATGCAGGGAATAAAAAGTCCACTTTTTTTCTCAGATGGTAACCTTCAGCTTCTCCATGGCAAGTCCTCTACCACACTTATCCCTGGCATTATCAGCCCTCCGGTCACCTACAAGCATGCAGGGGCCCAGCCAGCTGTGCAAGGGGCAATAAAGGGACTCCTGGTTCCCTGCTGCCTTAGGGATCAATGACACAAAAAGACTTGGCTTTTCCATTCCTCCAAGAATGAGAGGAAACACTAAACATAAAAATGAAATGGGGTGTGGTGGTTATTCCGCTTGTAAAGCTTATTCACTAGGAACCTGAGTAAACCAAAAAGGAATGTTCTGTAAGAATATGAGGGTTGTACGGCTGTGCTTACAGTTCACAAACTGTTCTTAGGCTCTTCTGAGTTTTTCTATTAAAAAGGCTTCACAAAGTGTCTGGGAG
>JAOWBP010004584.1:2751188-2767901 GCA_028571105.1 Tragopan temminckii
CCCCGCCCGAGCGCAGTGAGCTCAGCTGCACATAATGACATCCAATCTGTTCAGGAAAAGAAGGGAAAAAAAAAAAAAAAAATACAGGAGGGGGAGAATATTTCCCTTTGATTTATACAGAAGCTGAGTTGGCAAAGAGCTCAGCTCAGAGGTGGGTGGAAGGGGAACCAAAAAGCAAATTTGTGATGCACGGGCGTAGTCCCCCCCGGGGTGCTGCCAACCAGAGCAGCAGCCAAGGCTGGTGGAGCAGCTCTGCAGGTTCCCTGCGTGCACCCAAAGCACCTCCTTCCCTGCGTGCTCCTATCGCCATGCAAACACACACCCACAGTCTGGGGTTAATTTAATTTTAAAATGACATTAGAGATAACACAGGCCAGCTCATTAGCACTAGGCAAAACACGTGGATCCCTGTGTAAACACAGCACGGTTTCTGCTCAGGGAGAGGGGAGCGGGCCACAACCAAGGGGTTGTATCATATATCCAGTCTGAGCTGGGGTCAGTTCTCAGATGAGAAGGACATGATTCAGGTAGGAGGAGCAAGAGGATTAAAGAAATAAAAAGAAAGAAAGAAAAAGAGTCTTATGCTGCAGTTGAGGCACTGTAGTGTGGTCTTCTGGCAAAAATCATAATATCGGGTCCATTAAGCCATATTAGCGCATATAATAGTTCTTTCTACCTATATTTTTAGTTCATGGAACACACAGAAAGAAACCAAAAGGAGCCCTAGTTCTGTATTTGAATGTTTGAGGACTGATCACGGCACAAGGACAGCGAGAGGTACGGGCAGGACACATGGGCTGTTCCTTCAAATCCTAATCAAGTAGCGTGTTTGGACTCAGCGATCCTTTGGTTCCCTTACAAACCAACTGTCCTAGTTCTGATTCTCATATCTTGTCTCCAGCGTGAGGTACCACACAGCTGTTCTGAAATACTTCAACTCTGGCCTCTTCTGTCCTTTTCTTTCCACTTTTATACCTGTCCTAAACTCACACACAGAATTTCATAATGCTCATAAATTTCGATCTGAAATAAGCCTGAACTCCCACACTTGGACACAGGTGCTGCACCATTTCATTACAATACTGGGTGTATTTCATGGGCAGAACAGAAAAATACTTAACAAACCCAGCCATGATTTACCATGCATAACTGCAGTGAAACTGATACTGGCTTGTTTGAAGTTTTGCAGGAAGGCAGGATGGTGGCAGAAGACAAAGTGCTGCTGACCCCAGCTGTGAATGAGAACGGGTGCCTGTTTTATGGGGAAGTCTCCATCGATTCTGATTGTCTGAATATACTCCAGTTAAAATGCAGCCTAGCTGAGGGCCACGGGGAGTGATAAACACTGGCAAGCAAACTTGATGTCGACAGCAGAATCCAGATTGCAATAGAAATTAAATGTGTGTGTCTGTTGTTATTAGAGATTTAACCAGATGACCTGGCAGTAATTAACGGGGAGCTAAATTGAGAAGGTCTGTCTCCCGTTGGAGACCCAGCCCTGAAACCTAGCCATTCTGAGCACAGGTCTGCTGCATACGAGAACCTGGTGAGATGTGCCTCCACGTCTGCCAGAGATGGTCTCCAGGGAGAGAGGAGTGCGTGTGTGCCAGGAAGCAGTGTGCACTGCAAGGTTGTTTGTGATCCACTGTAAGGATGTAACACCAGAAATCTTGCTGGCTGGGCTTTTCCTTGGCTCAGACCCATCCGCAGACACAAAGCCAAGCAAAAACCAGGGCAGTCAGCTTGAGCTATGCTCATCTGTCCACAGTCACTGTCAAAGGTTAAAAGACTGTGCTGAATTGATCAGCAGTGGCTGCTCTGGCAAAGGAACACAGTTCCTTTTGCATGCGTAATCCTCATGTTTGTCTTCTGAGTGCCTCTGCTCCAAAGGACCCAGAAAATTCCAGTGCATTTCAATAATTAAATTCATAACCTCAGGAAAAATAAGTGAGCTTTTTTTTTTTTTTTAATCCTTCTAGGTAGATCACCAAGGCATGCAAAGTGATGGTTTTCCTAGGATGTAAGAGACAGAGTATGCAAGAGAACACTGACTTTCTGTCTCCGTTCAGCAACACGTGTTCAATTCATTGTGTTTTTAATAGTATTTGAAGAGCTGTGGGTCAGAGCCCAAGATCTTGATGACAAGGCAGGTAAACACAGTTAAGCAGATGTTGCGTGCTTTGTTCTGGACAGTTCAGGACAATAAATTGTATGTTACTGCAAGGTAGGATGGGGACTGACATAAATCCATAAAGTGACATAGAATAATTAAATAAAACCCATTTTATAGGTTTCATTCAGTTAATAGTATTAGAATAGTACTGAGGATTCAAAAAAATGGATACACCAGTAATCCTGCTTGGCTTTTGAGAGAGTAGTGGTCTGCAAGCTCAGAACTTAGTCACAGTTGCTCAGTCTCTGAATACCTCCATTCCCACTGATGCCGCAGTGCACTGCCACCTGTCCTGGCGACACATCACTTGTCCTCCACAGAGTCCTGTGGGGACCCAAACCAATCATAGTCAGATGGCCCATGGCCAGAATTGCTCCAAAACTGAATCACTAAGATCATGCCCTTCTATTTTACTTCTCACGAGTGGTAACTAGTCTCAGCACCCCTCTGGATGATAATTAAAACCTAAGCTTTCACCTCCACTCTCAGAGCCTCTTCCTCTGAACAAGATCTCAGACTTCTGCTATCCCTTTCAGTTTCTGGGTGAGAATGAATTAGTTTCCTCTGCATGTGTGCATGCACATCTAAAATAAACAGATTAATATTCTGGTAACTAAATTGTTACCCTTTCCTTCCCTGCCCCAGAAGCATCTTGTTGCCATCTCCCTCCAGCAGAACAGTAAGCCAGAATGAAATGTCTGATTCCTGGTAAGTGCTGTCAGCACAGCAGCTGGGAGAAGAATATCTGAGGGAAATGCACAAGTGCACTGGCATTTATTTATTTCCTGGGGATATTTATATAGGACAGACCTCAGAGCACAAGTGCACTTGATGCTTCTGTCAACTAAGGAGGAGAAATGGGACTGCAAGACAGGCTGCACTGTGTGGTCCCTGCTCTCAAAGCCCGTTTTCGTTGCCATGTGTGGACCCCAAGCTCTGCAGGCTGCTGTGATTGAATCCCTGAGTTTGCAGCTCATGGGAGGCAAACAAACGTGCAACATGCAAGGTTGACACTGTGGTCATTGATGTGATTATTTTCTTAGTTCTCAGGTGCATGGTTCCCCAGGATCACTTGGCTCATTGTGCCCTAATTTCCATAACGGAGAAAATATTAATAAGCAGTTATGAACATAAAATCAAAATTCTGATAGAAGCTCATCTCGTAATCACTCTTGGAATGCCTCTCTGTAATTGGTTTTACTGCAAAGAGACACCAGCGTGCAAGGTGAACTGATGCAATGGAAGAGAAACAGTGATGAAGTTGTTCCAAGCAGCAGTTTGTTTATCTAAGGGTCTTAGGGTTGCTGCTTCCTAAATCTGCACTGACTTCAGTGGAGTTCTAGGGAGATGATTAGTCCCTCGGTTCATTTGCATAGTTCTAGTTGAGTAGGTAATTATTTCTGCCAGTGAAATACATAGGATCTCCTGTGATTTTGAAGCTCCAGAACCGAATATATCAACCAATTGCAAAGAGCTTCCAATACGTGTAATTGGGCGTCTCATACTTCTTGGAGCAAGCATGTTCTCTTTGGTGGCATTAGAGCACATAGTGCTGGACTCTGATAGCCTTCTTCTGCCATTTCTTCAGTGCATGCTCTCAAGCAAGCAACGCTCCCTGTCCGTTTCATGGGCTTTTGTGTTTGTCACTACAGTCCCTGGCTGTCTCACAATCTGTAATGTATTTCCCTAATCCTTATTCTCATCAAGTAGGAGAGCATTGTTCTTTCAGCATTTTAGATAGGAATCTGACACCCAGGAAAGCTAAATCAGTTGGCAGAGCTCATATGGAAAATCTGTGTTGACAAAGGAGAGTGAACACAGTTTTCCCAGCTGCTGCATTAGTGTTGTAATCATTGTACCAGCTTTCACTGGGCTTTGCTAGGCAGCTCTCACACTTCAGCAACAGAGATGCCAGAATAGAATTTTTTATAATTTTTTGGTATATTTTATGGTTTTTGAATGCTTCAGATTGCTTGTGCCATGTTCTCTATAGATAATCACTGACAACAAAAATGCTATCCATACATATTTATCCTTCAATTAGGTCAGTTTCTTCTTCACAAACAGGCTTATTTTATATGAGAGATAAACCCCTAGGTAGGTATAGCCCCTTTATTTGGTAAGGTTTTCATCTTGATGATTGGAAAAAAACCAGGAGCATCCCAATGTTATTACACTGTTTAGTAGTCCTCATGCTACTGTGGAAACAGCACTCCACATCCTACTTGTTTTTTCTTCACAGCTGATGTGCACCAAATTGTTTCTGTAATTGACATAATCTCCATTCTGTTCTTATTAGATTATTCCCCACCTACAAATATTCTTCATAGGTCTTCATCCATGAAATGACCTGCTATAATACGAGCCATCCCAGGCAGCCCACTGGAACTGGTACTTACATGAGTAAGCCTTCTAGCAATTGATCCCAAGCTATTTAGACTTTAGTCACTTCAGTTACATTCCAGTCCTACAGGGAGGCAGGATGACTGCATACAGCAGAACAGGCTAGGAACATTTGATTCACCACCACAGATTCTTCTGCCCATCTCTGCCTATTTGATTTAAAAATATATACATGCCAAGGGGCTTGATATGTCTCTTGTGCCCCATTTAGCATCTGCTGAGCATCCCAGAGCAGCCTGCAGTGTAACACGAGTCACTGGAGGATAGATTTGATAGAGGGAAAAAACAAAGCAATTGATACCCTCAGGCTCCAGAAGTCTTCAGACTGATTCCTGCTGACTACAGGCAACAAAGCAATTTATGGCAACATGGTTGAAAGTTTCTTTTATTTCAAAGCTGCTAAACCTTTCCTGGCACATAAAATCACTTTTCATAAGGCAAACCCAGGGAGCTTGCTGGGTTCCCCAGGTCTCAGCCCCAGGAAGCTTTTAACTGGAGTCAAAAAAGGCATTAAGCGCTGGGGAGGAATCAGGGTGACATAAAACAGAAATTTAGGGTTTAACACAGGGCCATGAGGAGCTTAGTAAAGATGAGGCTTTTTTTTTTTCCCTGTGTATTTCCTTTCTTTGCCATTTCTGTTTTGCCAGACCTTCAGCGTAGCTCTTTCCCTGGAAGTGGCCTGTGATGTCCAATGAATGAAGTGCACTCTGCAGATGGAAGCTGAGCTGTTTGGAAGCGGGTGTTTGGAAAGTGGTAGCCAGATTATTTTATTTTAAGGCTCTATTGCAGCAAAAGGCAGGAAAACAGACAGGGGGAGAGGAGTGAGTGGTTCACTGGCACTGATTGTCTACCACAGCAGGTTCAGCACTGAAATCTGAGTGACTTCTCTCTCCAGATGGTTGGTGGGAGCTGACTACCCAGATCTTTGCATAGCATGCTCCATAATGAAAACGTATGGCATCACTTGCTATCTTTTAAAAGCTCTTTTCTTCAACCCAAGTATAGCTCACTGTATAATGGATCCCTTCTTTGCCTGATGCAGAAAAAAAATGGATATCTGTCATATGCCTATGCAGGGACTCCTACCTAGGAAATCCTTCATTTTGATACAGACTAGCTCATACTTTTACAACTGCATGAGCCTACAGTAATGTCAGTGTAGTCGTACTGTCCTTTTGATGTGCCCCTGCTGCTCTCTTCACTTCTACTGTCACTGAGGCTTATTTGGCTTCTAACTCATGTTATGATTCTGGAGAACACAGAGGGTTTACATTAAATAAAAAAAAAATCTTAACACCCAACTACACTGATTCTAGAAAAACAGCAATATAGATTGACCAATTCTCTGAGAACTGAGAAATTCACATAATCTCAAGAATATATCTTTGCATGCTCACAAAACAAAAGTTACTTTAAGGAAGGTAAATGGACTTACAGAGGCACGATCTTCAAAATGATGGGTAGCCAACATTTCCATTTATTACAGGATGCATACCAGGGTCTGGCTTTTCTACAAGTGCAGTATAATGTTCCTCGCCCAAGAGTACACAGTGATGTTGCACAGAATGAGGAACAGAACTTTACTCTTCTGAGTTATGGTGCTCAAACCAAACTACTTCTCTCAGTGTCATACAACCAAGAAAAAGGTTAAATGTTTTTTGTTCCTGGATACAGTGACCTTGGTTGTGATTTTGTCATGAGACAAACTTGGGGTAATTTGGGTTCTACCCAATCGTCTCCAGGCAAAAAGAAGTCTAAGTTCCTAGAGAGCCATTCTCATGCTCTGGTTAACCTCAACTTATGTGTTACACACAAAATGCATAATGCACTGGATTCCTCTCATTTCTTCCTCTTTTTGTTCCATCTAAATGGAGCAAGATCTGGGAAATGCAATCAATGAGAAGAATATACAGGAAATAGAGGCCATAAACAAAGAAGATTGGTTGAGTCTCAGCGAGGTCTGGAGTACAGTTGCTGAAACCAATCTCTGGTGACCCTGAAAGATCTGAAGCTAAACAGAATGCTTTCAAGATGGAAATGTGCAACAAAGATGGCAGAGATAAGCTGGTAATGGTCTCATCTTTCCTTCTGTAGGCTTTCCTCCACATGTAACTTTAAAATAATAGCAGCATGTTGGAGGCACAAGAGGACATGCCTGAGAGTGAGGAAACCTTTATCTGTTGTGAGACCCACAATGTGACTCTGCCTTTCTAAACCTGGAGAACTGTATTTTAAAAGATTCCAATTGTTAGAGCTGAAGGCACATTATCAGAATGATTCAGTTTCCATTTCAGGACTCATAAATACATATCTTTGAAAGCTATTACTTGATGCAACTGGGATGTGCTATGCAGGAGACGCTGTTCTTCCCAGCCTTAAAAATCTATGAGTCTGCAGTGTCCAGATAATCAGCATCCAGAAGCGTCAGGTTTTATCAATTATCACAACATGAAAAGAGAAATAGCTTTGTAATCACGAAACAGGGTGTAGAAAGGGGATGTAAGCTATAGATCTCAGTGAGAGATATGTGGTCTTGAATGTTTGAGAATCCAGATATTTTTCATAGAAGTTAGAATGAAAACAGAGAGGTTTGGATTCTGACTTGTGGTGTGGATGCTAAACTTGGTTGAAAATTTTGGCTTTTGGTTATCTCATGTTCTAAACAAGGAGAAATCACTGAGTTTTTTTGTGAGGCTTTTGAAGAAATTCCCAGTAAATGCCAAAGTTTGCTATACCTTATTAGATTAAAAGTTAGTTATTTAAACCATGAAGTCAACAAGTAGAACATGCATTATTTTCAGGACTGTTAGACCAGCATGAGGCAGTGATCAAGCAGGTGCCTGCAGCTTGAGGTGGGTTGAAGCAGTGGTACATCAGTGACTGGGTTTTCCAGGTTTTGTGTGCCAGGCTCTTATGATCCCTTCGCAGTTCTGCCTCTTTTTGCTGTTTGATCTCTGGCAAGTCACATCCCTTTCCTGTCTCGATCTTCACAGCAGTGAAATGCAAAGTACATGCGTCAGAAATGGTGTAACCAGGCCAGCAGAGTTTAACATCAATAACGTGGCTGGTGGGCAGAGCTCACCCCCAGCCAGAAGCAGCAGCTGCCAGGCAGAGGCAGCGAGGCACGCTGCAGAACTGGGCTGAGGACCTCACAAAGCTCAGCAGAGGGAAGTGCAGATTGTTCCCGCACCTGGGGAAGAATAACCTCAGGCACCAGCACATGCTGGGCTGACCGGCTGCAGAGCAGCTTTGCAGAAAGAAGCCCGGGGTTCTGATGGGCACTGAGCTGACCAGGAGCCAGCAACACGTCTCACAGGAAGGAAGAGCTCGAATCTTAACGTTAATTTCAATGGCTATAAGAGCAGGTTCCAAGGCGTCAGAGTGGCAGAAAGCTCTTTATCTCATAAGGATTCTGGGCACCTTTTACTGGAATTAACTGTTAGGTTTTTTTTTCCTTCAGATATTCTCCAGCCTTTGCAAAGGAAACTGCAGTAACAAATCAGATTCTGCAGTAACACATTTTAAGTCCCGAAGCAAAATTCAGCAGTTTTATAGGGACAGTATAAGAGGGAATGGGGTGGGGGAAGTGGGGTGGGAAGTATTTATAATCCCTTTAATATTTTAAAATTTAATTATTTCCAAATTGGGTTAGCGAGACTGACAAGAATACTGCATCTAAAGCATGGAGCCCAGAGGCAGCATTGGAAAATGAGAGGAGAAATTAATAATAAAAAGAAACCTATTGCTTCAAGGCAGCAGACTGGAACACTGACATTCCATTACTCCGTCTGTCTGCTGAATTCATTTAGCATCTGTGGCCTAAATAGGCTAGTTTTAAAGTGGCATGTTCCAGATTTTATGTTTAGGGCTGCTGGAAGGGGGTGGGGATTGCCAGAGGATTTTTCTTCATCGAAAGCTGCCTCAGGAAAGCACATCAGATTTGTAGTTAATAGGGTAGAGTAATGCAAGCCTCTTAGCAGTTGTAGATAATAGAGTATCTTGGAGTGTTCTGTAATGCCTTACAGGTTAGGGTCTGCATCTAGCATCTGGACGACTGCCATTAGCTTCTGGAGGTCAGTGCTGGAGCAGCAGTGTTGAGCCTTCTGCTGAGCACAGAACTGCAGCCCATCTGCAAGGCATACCATCAGCCCATTAGCCATCTCTGAAGTGCAGCCACTCCTGACATCTCTGAACTCAAAGCATTAAAAGTCTGGATTTTCAAACTGTGATCCAAAACACAGCGTTGTCCAGCAGCACCACAGTCTTTAACAGGTTCTGTTTCAGAAGTGCCACCCATGACCTGCAACATGCAGTTTCTTCCTCAGGATGCTCCTTTTCAACTGCTAACTCCATTGACTCTTGTGTGAGTTTTGTAAGATCTGAGATCCAAAGCCTGAGGCAGGCTGTCTGTAGTACTACAGAGAACTTCCAGGCACGTACTGGAGGCAAGGTAGATGGCTTGACAGCAGTCTGGAAGGGAAAGAAGAGCATGATTCTCCACTATCTCCTAGAAACCTACAAATGTTTCACTTCTGGGCATTTTCTGAAAAATCTGGATACAAGGAGGATAAAAGGTACCAGTGTAACCTCCCAGTAAGATCAATTGTTTAAAGCTTTCTGTGTATTTCTAATCTTCTTTGGCTTCCTTCCCAAGATCATAGAAACAGATCCGTGAATTTCCTTGGAGTAGAATACAGTGTATTCTGCATATTTCTACTTCATGCAATAATCTTAGATTGTCTTTTCCCTAATTTATCATCAAATTACACAGAAAGGAAAGGAAAACCAGGAATTTTATGGAAAGTCATATATAAGCTGTTAAAATTGCCTTTTTCTCCTCATCATCATAGTTCTTCACTCTCTATGTGGGTTTTTTCAAAAGTTTTTGTCGAGTTTAATGGAGCTTATCCAGCAGATGGAAGTCATGATAAAGCTTCAAACGATTTTCTTGTTGCAGTCTCCCATGAAACATGGCCACGCTCATTTATTTCAAGCATTTAGGGTCTTATCCAGCAAGATTCTCAGAGCTACCTACAAAGTCAAAATCTTGAACTCCCCCCCAGCGAGGTGAGCCCCTCTGGACCTGATTAACGAAGCATTTTAGAGGATCAGTTCACACTTGCTCATCTGTTTACCTTAGGCACTGCAATATGCACATTATCAGTAACCAGGACAACATCAATGTTGGACCAGTGTCTTCAGTCATAGCCTCTAGGACTGTGACAGAAAACAGTATATTGTTATGTGGTTGTGAGAAACCTTGAGAATTGGTCTTGGACCTGGAAAATCTGTCGCCCTGCTGCTGCTTGTGTTCTGCTTTTAATTTCCTTGCCTCCTCATCGACCAGAGTACTGCAGACCTCTGTAGTACTCATAATAAAGGGCTTAATTAGGTGACAAGAAGAACATTCAAAGGGCTAAGACCTTTAAAAATAATGGAAAACATCTATAACCCCAAACATGGTACACTTGACATGGTACACTCACTGTTCTTTAGGGATTTATCTCCATCACAAAGGAAATGTCCTATAGTGTTGATAGAGAACTTAATTTCAATTATCATTATTTCAAAGAATGAGAATTATAAGTCATCAGAGTTAGGTGGGTTTTTTTTCAGTTTTCATTGAATTCTTTCTCCTTTGAGCACACTTCTATTTTCCCAAATCAGCCTTTTCTAGTAAACATCATTCTTTCTTTATCCAGTCACATCTCATCACTGCCTTTCCTTTTTCCTCCTTGTAGATAAATAATTCCCAATTAGACTTCTATCCAAAATTATCCAAGCTTGTTTGTTGTCTTCTTATTCATTTTACTTATGTATCTTAATAGCAGCATCTGCCTTATCTGTCTTGATAATGAACGCTTCAGGGCTAATCTATTACTCTGCAATCATAGAAAAGCTAGAACAAGAAAACCTGTTGTTGGTAAGCATATTCATATTAATGTTAGAAATGTGTTTATTGATGATAATAACAATAATATTAAAAAAAAATCATTGGTTGTAGTCACTGATTTGTATTTATCTGTGAAAAAGCAAAAACAGCTACAGAAGTAATCTAAATCTGATGTAAACCCTAATAACTGCTGGAACATATCAGTTTACCATTAGATGGTGTTTTAATAGTTTGCATCAAAATGCTTGGACACTTGCATCCTTCTGTAAAATGATATCAAGATGACAGAAGAAAAAAAAGGTAAAATGTTATATTCTAAATAGCAGGCATATCCAGTGCTGCTATGTAGTGAGAGGGATCCTACCATCAGCCAAAATATTACTGCTACAGCATCTCAGAGATCCCAGCACAGCCTTACTGCACTGAATGTAAATCCAAGCAACCTCTGTAGGGTCATGACCCACAATCTCCCTACTCATCCAAAATCCTGTAAAGCTATGCAGGTAAAAGTTGAATGTTTAAAAAAATACAGAAATAAGCTGCAAAAACCACCTTTTAAAATAATTTCAAACATCAGAATACCTTATTGAGATAGAAGTGATGATGAAAATATTTTCTATTGCATGCTTTAAAACTCATCTTCAGTTTAGATCACTGCTGGCTCCATTCAGTGCTTTGAAAAGTTCCATCTCTTTGAAAACTTTCCTTTGGGGATCAGCTTAGTTCGTTTTTCTGCAGAGAAGCAATGCCCTCCCCCAGGTTGTTTCTTGACTGAAGTAATTGCTGTGACTCCTCAGGTCCCAGACAACCAACAGCTAATTAGTTCAAATTAAGTTCTCTCACAGGTGCTTCTGAAGTTGCCATTTGGAAGCAGCAGTTTCTCCTGAAAGGTGGAGGAGGCAACACCAAAGTTCAGAGAAGAGAAATAGCACGAGATCAGTCCTGTGCTGGCTTTGCTTTTTGCTCGAGCAAGGTATGTTTGGGGAATCCTTTTTTGCTTTTAGAGATGTGATTGCTTGATGTGGGCGTCGCTCCCTGTTTAAAATATAAAATCAGATAAGGGTGATCTTGGAGTAATCAGTGTGTGAGAGCTCTGCTGAAGAGAGGCTCAGTGAATATGTGGCACTGGGGTCTTACCACGAAGTAAGCCAGAGAGGATCAGTCCCAGCAGATTGCTGGCCTTGCCTGATTCACCTCGTGGTAACCCTGAAGCCATGTCCTCCTTTAGCAGTCGTGTGCACTTGGTGAATTGAGTTGGGATGAACTTCTGAGTTGCCTGAGAAATCCTTGGTGCTGAGCCTGACCCTTTTCTGATGTTGGCTTTCTAATGGTGTAACTGCTGTGTTCTTGAAGTTGTCTCTCATCGCTGAATGAAGGGAAAGATCGTGTCTTTAACTTGCTTTAGCCTACTGCTTTACATGGGAGGCAGGAGGGAGTTGCAAAAACATACTTAAGGCATTATAAGGAGGAAAAGCATATAAATCTGGTGTGTGAGTAAAAGCAGAAGAAAAGCTGCAGGTTTTAATGCATTTCCCAACTGTCTTTATTTCTGTTTGTCTGCCTTTAGTGGTGGTGTCAGTTGTGCTATCTTTTTAATTATATACTGGTGTTCTTTAGTAACAGAAATGCCCAGTTCTGGACTTGCAGGGTGTGATGGCTGCTGCTCTCTCTGCTTGCATCATGTTATTGCAGGGCCTGTTGCACTAGATTTCAGTCTGTGGAAATTGTATGAGCCAAAATAATGCTTTTTATTATAGGCTTTGGAAAATAAGTGTAAGTAAAACACAAGTGATGTTCATCTCTTTCCAAACTAGTGCCAGAATTGCCTCACCTGCTCCAACACACAGGTGGCACTGAGGCTTGCTTGTTGGTACTGACACAGCTGGGAAGAATAACCCTCAGTGGCAGTCACTGCAGAGTGGGGTTGTTTAACCCCAGCTATGCTGGAAATCAGATGAAGTGACCCTGAAGGTGCTCTCCAGACTTGTCTGTGAATCCAGCATGCCCCTTGCTCACAGTAGCTGCTGTAAGCACAGCACTTGGTTTAGGCTACACGAGCCTTTTGCATCTTGGGTTAGATAAGTAGGCGCCTCTAGAAGGAACAGAAAGCTTCATGGCTGTATATTTCCTGGATTTTAAGTATTTTCTCCTTTTGCCACCTATAAGCTCCATCAAAACAGACATGCTAGCAGACATAAATAAAAACTGAATGTATTTCCCAAAGCGTTAAGGTAGGGCAAGCTCTGACAGCTGAGCACCGTTAATCTCAAATACACTCAGACCCAGGCTTACCTTAGAGGAGGAAAAAAATCTCAGGGTGCTCAAGAACTCTGATATAGTCATGGATGAGACCTCACCTTAGCCACTCTGTAGACCTGTAGCTAGTATTTGATTTAATAGTGCAATTTTTCCATCTTGTGATTATTAAAAATAAAAAAAAAATTAAAAACCTGAATAAACTCTGAAGTGTTTGGAAATGTAGGGGTTGTACTTCTTTAATACAGACTGTGTATTCAATATTCACTGAAGATTAGCTAAACCTCCCCGAGCATCTTGCCTTTGAAGGCATTCTTCTGTTGGCTGTTTAGCAACTTCATGCCATAGATGAAGTTAGGATAACTTCATTATATAGCATTTGGGACTGTCTTACAGCTGCAATAGTAAAGCTGTTATATGTATACTTGCAGAGTTCTGCCTTCAATTAAATGCTTCAAATAAAGTAACATTAACCCCCTACTTAACAAATGGAAAAACAAACATGGCCATTAAAAAGGACTTGCTCAAGGTCACAGCAGATGAAAAGCAGAAATAGCATTTAGTTTTCCTGATTCTGTCGTGATATTATCCAGACTATGCTGCTGCTGCACGTGTCTTCTATTGCAATTGAATATTGGTAGGGTTCTTAGCTTCGACAAGTAACTGATGAAACCTCAGACAGCTGTAATCATCAAAGCATTAAAAGACTTGTTTGCCAAGCAGAAATATGTTTAAACAGCTCGCACTAGATAACTGAGATCAAGCAGGAGCAGCAGATAGGTTGTTAGTAATGATGGAAGATAAACATGAATGGCTAAGTAGAGGACATGTTTGTTGTGTCACGCAAGTGAAACAGATACCTCATTTATACGGTGGTTTTTAAGGCAGCAAATTGCTACTAGAAATTGTATTCTATTCTGTCACTCTTGTTTCTGTGTTGTGCTGCCTTCTCATATGGTATAATACTCAGTTATGAGAACGAGAAGGAAGACATATGGAGAACACAACTATGCAATCTAACTCTTGGGGTGAAAATTATACGATGCTTTTCCATGTTATGTATATGATTCATTTGATATTACAGGCTTCACTTATATGATTATTTCTACTGACTTTTGGTGCTTGATTCAGTTGGTTAAAGACAGATTGAGGAGAGTAAGTGTTTCAGTTTGCAGGCTTCTTTTAAAAATGTGGTGTTCCTTCATCTTTGCTATTGGGTTATGCCAAGCACAGGCTTTGCTCAGGCAAGGATAGACGTGTTTTGAATAGAATTGTGTGCAACATTTCATCCCATACATATGCCCTAAATCCTGCAAAAAAAAAAAAAAAAAAAAAAAAAAAGGAAATGGCTTTAATAAATGGGAGAATATTTACTAGTTTCCCTCTCCTATCTATAAATGTAGGGTTTGATTACTAGAATTCAAAAGTATAGGCCTCAGTGGCAAAGGAAACATAACCATTCTTAAAAAGGAGGTGGGGGGAGGGAGGAAGGAAGCTTTAATATATGAATATTGTGGTTTAAGGTACCCTGTATATCAAAATTTATTATTAGCCCAAAAGAAAAATATTTTTCCCCTTCTTCTGTTTTTTAAACCCAGGAATATCTCTTTCTAGTGATATAACTCAGCTACTTCTCATCTTGAATGTGTGTAGATTCTGAGCCTTAAACCTATCACTTTCCTCAGGCTGCAAAATTCCTAACTTTGTATTCAGGCCAGTGCCGTTTTGTGAATAAAGTGCCACACTTTATGTGGGAGGAAGAAGACAGAAAAAATGTTGTGGCAGGTGGCTTAAAATAAATAAGAATAAAACAAGCTGTGTTTGAAACTGCTTGCAGCTTTGAAATGTATGAAGCAGTCTCTGCAAAGCAGGGTTGCTGTGGAGAACACTTGTGGGAAGGTCAGTTGCAATCATCATATGGTTTTGCAATTTTTTTTTTTTTGCCTGGATATTCTTACCAACAACACTGTGTGTGTGCACTTACATCCTCAGTGTATACTGATACTCAAACTAGCCTCTACATACCTCACCAAGACAAGACCTTAATTGTAAATCCAGAAATAGGGTATGTCTCATGGACCTGCGTGCTGAATATAATGCACCCGAGACTAGAATTTGGCCTTAAAGCTGCAGTCTTACTTAAGCTTTGCTCAGCTTGGATTATAATTTTAGTAATGTGAATAAGAAACTGTGCAGATGCTAACCAGATGTTAATATCAAACTAGTTCAGCATGTTTCCATGTCATAACTACAGCGTTACTATGGTGATAACAGATTCACTAGAGGTTTCATTTAATAAAGCAGGGCTGCATGTTATATCTATACAGTTACCATAGTTTTAGTCACACAGTTGTGCTGCTTTTGACTCATTTGATGGTGTTGCCACTGAGCTTTTAGTTTCCCTTGTAAATCTACTTCTTTAGAGATAAATTTGCTATGTAAGCAGGTTCTAGTATTTGCTTTGAACGACCTCTATTCCCTTGTATGACAAAAAAAGGAATAGTTTTGAATATGAAACTAAAGCTTAGAGGTTTTATTCTTTTTTTCACTTATGCTGTATTTGACTTCAGCTTTAATGATATTTGGGCTAACTGCCCAAGAATTCCCAGGAATGCCTAGAGAGGTGGAATAAGGGAAGAATCTAAACTGGCTTTCAGATGAGATCATCTGTATTTGCAAGTGGCAGAAAAGGGGACTCAGTGTTATTGCCACCCATCCAAGGACCCATGTAATAGATTGCAGATATTTAGGGCCAAGTTCTGCCCAAAGTTTGGAATTACCAACTCAATAGATTCGTGGTGTTGGTCTGAAAGCACAGCAGGAGAGCTACCTATACTTCATTCTTGCATTTTGGTTCCCATCTCCGTTGCCTTGTGTCCTGACTAATCACTTACACATCTACACGGCAGCGACCATCACTGCGAGAGGAGAAATCAAGTGAGTTTTCACTTGCAGCACTCAGTACAAGACACGGGAAAGCTGGGTCCCAATTCAGGCAGTTTCTTCACTGATCTCAGTCCAACTGTTCCTTTTCTAAGTAGCAGAAAGCTTTGTAGCTTTTTATGGTGCCAGATCTTCTTAACCCTCTAGTTCCATTTACACTGCTGCTGTTGCATGAAATTGAGGGCAGCGTGTAGGTCAGAACTGGGAACTCATCTGTTTTCTATGAGACCAAGAGGAGCTTTTGGCTTTTTTTTTTTTGAATAATAGAAGTAATAATAACAATAATTAATAACTATAATGATAGTGATAACCTTCCAGCTGAACACGTGCAATTTGTATTGCCTCAGCATTATTCCCAGGCACAGCCTCATTGATATGCAGAGCGCTGCCACGTCTGTCACTGCTCTGTGCACTTCGGGTCTGGAATCCTTGGGGAGCCTCACAGCTGTCAAATTGACTTCCATCATTTCTCTCTGAGCTGAGAGACAAATTATCCAGCCAGCCAAGAGTTCACGATGCAACCTGCGATCTCGAAGTGATAAAACACCGCATCCCGGGTCAGACAAATAGTTTGGCCTGCGAGGAGGGGGAGACGGGCTGGCAGTACTGACGCTGTCTGCTTCTGAGTGTCTCTTTTTTTTATTATTATTATTATTTCGAAGCTTTAATAAATCACTGACGAGGTGTTCACGGCGAGTCGCGGACAGCGGGGGCTGAGCTGTGCTGAGGGAGCGCCTGGCGGCTCAGCCTACAGGCACCGCCCCAGCCGAGGTTCGGGCAGGGGCTGCAGCCGGAGGTTGTGCGGCTGGCTGCACGTGCTGAGCACGCGGGGTGCGGAGGAGCCTGGAAAGCTGCGAGGAGGCGGACGGCCTCAGTGCCCAGAGACGGGGCGTGCCTGGGAGCTCCGCTCGCTGCACCGTCCTGCAATGGAAGTGCTGACCCGAGCTTTCCAGGATCCGGCTTTTTTATTATTATTATTATTATTTTTATCTGGCGTTCGCTTGGTTTTGAAACACCCAGCTGCTTAAAATGGCGGTGGGGCGCG
>JAOWBP010004584.1:2768001-2787668 GCA_028571105.1 Tragopan temminckii
CTCTGCTACCCCATGTGAAAATGGTTCTGCCATTCCTCCCTAGCTTAAAGCTGTGAATCTGCATGCACGTAAATGTGAAATATGCAGTGTTCAAAATACATCTTGTTCATCTTAAACTCTAATTCTGTATTGATGCATCTCAAGTTGTTGACAAGGTGGATCTCCCTATTTTATAGGATTATTCAGGTGGCATTGTGTGATGCTTTTCTGTTTAATTTGTACCCACGTTAGTATTACACAGTAACTTTCTATTCTATTTTTGAAGTCAGTGACCTCTGAAGGATTTGGAACTCTGAAAGTTTCATTGGTGGAAAAATATCTGATATCACATTCTGGAAAGCCTATGGCTCGTTAACTTATGTCTATTAATGGCTGCAAAATTCATAAACCTTTACATAATGATTTTCTTTAAGTGCAGTATTATTAATTTTTATGGTAATTTTACTATTATTTATGGTAGTCAAAAGAGTCTGTTGGAAAAAAAGATAATCACCCAGGGCTTCTAATTTGTAGATCCTTCTAGTGCCTTCTAGTAATTGTTGCAGGCTCTATTAAAGATTAAAGGGGTTACAAGATTTGACTTTATAAGGTGAAAGTAATTCTTTGAAGGGAAAGTTATATTATTAGTGATTGGAATTGATTACTCAAAGAACTGTAGTAATTCATTCATGAATTCTATTCCGTTTCTCTTTAAGCTTAGAAAATGTATCTGTCTTTGTGGGATCCTAATTTCTTTTTATGCCTGCTTACCATTATGACAGCCTTTACACTCACTTAAAAAACAACAATAAATACAAAACCTGTGATTAGAACCATTTCAGATGTTCACATTAGAGGGTTAATGCTGCTTATCTGATGACTGAGGACTTGTGTCAATAGCAGCAGCCTGAAGTCCACGTCTCACTGAAGATCCACGTGTGAAGAGACACAAAGGTCAGACTGGGTGTTCCTTTAGCATTATTGCCATTGTGTAGAATCTACCTCAAATTTCAGGGGCTCCACCTATGGCTGTGTGGTGTATGTGTGTATTTGTTGTCCGAGTTTGGCCTCTGCTAAAGCAAGAACAGTGGCTGTGTTCTCACCTGTTCCAGTGTTTTGAAGGCTGTTATTTTCCAGAAGATTTTAAACTCATAGGTGTGGATGTTACAAATGTTAGGACTGTTTTAATGAGTCCTCAGCTGAACTTTCTCTGTTGCAGAGGATTGGTTGCCTGTTTGTCAGTCTCAGTCAGGGCAGCTTTTCATGGGAGTTGTGTATACATTGGTGCTCATCCAACTTTACATCCATCAGCAGGCACGTGGGGACTATTAATGCTGCTCATGTGCATTAAAGGGAGATGTGTATGCATGCATATGGGACTTGGCCTATTATTTTTATTATTACCTGAGATCTTTTGAGAGAGAGGATCCTAGAGATATGCTAGCTATTATTAAAATGTTATATTACCCTAAATCATTGTTTAAATTACCACTGAGGTATCTCTGCTATTTTATCTGTATATTGTCTTGAGAGGTTGTTTTATATGCTAATGGATGATGCTCCTAAGTGGTAGCACAAGTTGGCATGCTGTCTACTCGATTACAGTTTTCTATTAGCAGATGTAACAGATTTTGGCACTGGAATTGTACAGAACTTTCCATACTTTGTTTTGCTTTTTGTTATGACTTTTTTCCTTTCACTTCTCCCTGTTTATGTACTGAAATGTCTGGAGGAGGTTTTGCTTGACTCTTTCACCATTAAAAATGCCTTATTCCCAGTTTTCCCTTATTTCCTTCATGCTGCTATGTGCTTTTGGTCCATGATGTGTCCATTCTTGGGCCAGATGCTCTCACCTGCCTTTGAACTCCTGAATTTTTCCAGGAAAAGAAAACAAAACTGAGAACGTTAAAGCAGAATCTTTGAAAGTTCTTGGTAACCCTGGGATGACTCCTCTCTGTGAGGCTGTTAACCTTTGAATTTCCTCCCTGTAAGGACAGTTTTGTACCTCTGTGGGTGGGGAAACAAATGTGACTAAAGTAAAGCAAGGGATTGCAGAGTAAAGTAATGCAAGAGATGCTGCCTTGGCAGTAGCATCCAGGAACTTTGACTTTTTTAGATCCTTGCAATGTGACTGAATGGTAGTTCTGTTCCTTTGCATCTCGCTTTCATGAGATCTTCCTGATCCTGACTATTACTGCATGCTATTATTTGACCTTAATAGAAAGTCCCTTGCTGTGGGAGAACTGATTTATCTCCAAGTGTTGCAGATCTGTGGGCTCCATAGTATCACTTGCTGCTTTCTCTGTAAGTAAATACACACCCACCTATTTCTTTATTAGTCAGAAAGAAGATGTATTGTGTCCATTATCAGATACATGATCAACTGCTATGTACTGACCAGAAGATAAATCAAACTCACTAATCAGAAAGGCTTTATCCTGCTCTGGACTTTCCAGATTTTCTCATTTATCCTCTGAAATACGCTGCTTAATGAACAGAAAGCCTGGAGTATGCAGTCTCTGTGCCAGTAGACTTTGTTAAATGGCCATTTGTGAATTTGTTTTAAATTCCAGAGTAATGAGCTAGGTTTGCTATTGATGTCATGGCAGCTCTCGGTACAAAGAATCAATCTTGCACTTTCAATTTGCTAAACCAAGTTTTAACAGTAATCCTTTTCTAGGTTAGCTAATTTTGAACAACCACATGCTCTAACATCATGTCTCTTGGGAAAGTGAGCTACACAAACTGTCTTTTATAAAAGAGGGATTCTCTTTCTTCTAATGTCAGTGCAGAAGTCCCATTTTTGAACGTGTCACCAAACCCAGTGAGATCGTTAGCCCTTTTCCTGCTGCAGTGCGCACAGCAGCTCAGTAAAACGAAGAGAACAGAAATTCCTGATAATTCTTTCCCCAGTGATATTTGTTGGATCATCTGTGAGGATTATGGAGACTGTACGTAGTGTCCAAGATTTCAGACTGTCATAACGTAAGGATAAATGAGCTGTCTTGGTATTTTTTAGTGTTTCTGTGGGTTGGTTCTTTTTGTTTTTTTTTTTTTTTCAGTGGAAACTGCATGCTGCTGTGTGTCATTAGAACACTAAGTGTGAGAGTACTGGGGGCTGACAGTTCTGCAAGAAGAGAATATTTAGTGCTTGGCCTTCATGTACAAATGTGTTGTGTGGCAAAACTCCGCAAAACCCCTGTTTTGAAAACTGCAGACATGCGATTTTAGTGATGGTTTGGATTTTGTTTCCATGTGAGGCATAAGGACTCTGCTCAAGACTAATACCTAGAGTCACTGGTGTGAAGCAATTGTTATCTGTTAGTGCTATTTCAAGGTACATTTTTTTAATTTGATTTTTTGACTCTTCTGCTGAGTACCATCTTCATAGAGATGAAGTAATTTGAAGTTGAGAGTTTCTCCATAGCTTGGTAGCTGTGCAGAACAGATCATTCTTGCACAGAATGCTTTAAGACTCTGTATAAAACAGGGGAAAGAACTAAAACATTGTTCATAAAGACACACAAGTTACATAGATACTCATGTATTATCATGCTCTAAGGAGCATTTTAAAACGTGCAAACAATGGAAATGAATAGGAGAGTAACTGAAGATAAGCACTGCAGCTGATTGTATTGGCATGGTGCAGCTAACATCAGTAGAGATGAGGCTATAGCACTGAAGTTGGAAAATACCAGCCTCTCATTCAGTAGGCTTCTAGCACGGATAACTTTCTTAAATGTCATTTTCAAACACAAGATTGGGATTCTTGGCTTGCCAAATGCAAGCCATCATCCTTTGTTGTCTGCTCAATCTCAGATTCTATGAATAAAAGAAAAATAAGAGACAAATGCAAAACAGAGAAAAGCAATAAATGATGTACTGTAATGACCAATATTTGCTTGGAAACTGGGAGACAAATTGTTCCAGAGGCACGGTTTGCCACCAGTTAGCGCTTTTCTATCAGGCACGGGGTGCTGTGGTTGCCATGGCAAGGTGTGGGCTTTGTTACAAGCTCTATAAATAGTCCCATCATTGGCCATGGTGCCAGTGGAGATCCTGTTCTGGGTGTTTTATTTTGATCGTGGCCAAAGAGGCTGATCTGATGATTTACGTGATAAATCAAATGGGCATAAAGTAACCCATCTGTGGGTTTCTCTGTGATGGAAGTTTTTGCCATAGATCTAGTGATCTTTCTGATAAACCCTAAGCACTTCTGAATTCCTACATTTTAGTGACTGTGAATGAGTCTGGTCTGTCTTTTCAGCCTTCTGGCTCACAGGCTATCCCTAACCTTAGGAGACCTCAAGGATGCACACAGACCAGAACTGGAATTTAGAATATCTGACCTGGAAAAAAAAAAAAACATTGCCAGATCTCTTATTGTCTAAATTTTCCTGTGTCATCTGTAAGCATGGCAGATGTGGATTTTCTTCAGTTATGTCAGTGCTACAACCTGTGTAGGAAATCCTATAAATGTTTGTTATGGAAACATTTGGTTAATCACCCCCATAACGTGTTTAAAAAGCGAAGAAAACAGTCTGCCACGTAATGCATGATATTGCATTACAGACAGCCACGCCAGGAGAGAGGTCCTGTTCTTAGCACATGAATTTGTCACAAGATGAGCCTGCTGGATAGCACACGTGGAATGATTCTGTCCTCTTTGAGTCCTGGTGAACACTGGTGTAAATTTAACCCCTTGTGTTGATTTGTGGGATAGCACTGAAACCCTGGTAACGTTTTTTTTTATACGCTCTTCTCTCAGTTGCATCACTTTTGATTCCAAAGTCCATTATCAGGGGTTGTAAGTCCTGTCTGGACTGACTTGTTGTCAGTAAGCATGACTTAAAGTTGTAAGGAAACTTCTTCCATTACTGTGAAGGAAAGTTGCGTGTGAAACAATTCCCTGTATTTCAGCATAATAATTACTTAAAAAATAAAAACCTTCCTCCCAGGCCTTCAGTTGCTCCAAGCAGAGCCTGGGTGATATGTGAAGGCTAAAGAGATTTTTGCATTCCTATAGGAGCAGTATCTGCATAGCATCTTGGCTCTCTTGCCGTTACAAATACATACATAGAGTTAGGCAGAATGGCAAAAGGAGCTGTGTGTGACTCCTGGGAACCTTGTTGAAGGAAATGGCTGAGATAATTAAGAGCTAAATCTGAAAAAAACGGCGCTGAGGCCAGAGCAGTACAGATTTAGAAAGTTCGGAAGCATTTATCAGCCCTCATTTTGTAGCTGAGTGAAATTTTCAAAGATGTTTCTTCTGATGTGCCCCATAGAAAACGTGCCTTTAGCGAGAGGAGCTTTTACACTTCATGACAATAGTGGAGGGTTTAGTGCAAGAAAATAAGGTGCGTGGACAGATGAATTCCATATGGAAATAAATGCTGAGACTTGGCCTTGTTGTGAGCTTTGCCATCATGCACTATACAAGAAGGTACCTGCAGTAACAATCCCCAGGCAGTAGCCTTGCCTGTTTCTCCTTCTGATGCTGCAAGAACGTGATGTGTATCTCAGTGAGATAAAGGACTCTTTCTTATTTGTCAAAGAATGTGGTGTTGTTTCACACGTTATGTTCGGATCATTGTTTTACTAAATTCCTTGGCTTCCCTTCAATTTCTTTCAAAATAAACAAAGCTCAAATGAAACTTTAGATGTTTGTAGAAATACAGAAGTCAAATCAACATTTTTCAACTCTTTGGACCTAGTCTGATAAAGCTGAAAGCACAGGAAGCAATTGCAGTATAAATCTTTTCACTGGAACTGTCTGAATTGGATACGAATTTGAGATTTCAGGAGTGCTCAGTGCTGGGTGATGCGTGTTTTCTTACATAATGCTGAGTGACAGTTCTGGATATTGTTTTAAGAGCAGAAGCAGAGCAGATGTGTCATTTCCACCTTGGAAAGTTCACTGTAGTTTTGCTGTTGATGTTGCTAACCACACTGCTTGCCAGTGCCAGTATGGCTTAAACACCTCTTCATTTAGAGCTGGGCTGAGTTTTCCCACCCAGTGCAAGTATAGCTGAATAGCTACTAAACGCCAATCAATTTCCTTTGTTACTAAATCTCTTTGGTTAATTAGTAGCAAACGTTCACTGTGCAATTCTTTACCCCTTTGGATAGTGGGATCTACCGTTAGCCCTCCTCTCTCTAACATCAGTGGAAGTATTGCATGAGGATTGCACTGTTAGGAGTTTTATAATATCTAACCATCATCCTTATGCCAAAGCTGTTGTTATGACCCATGTTCCCCCCCTCCCTTTTCCATCACACTTAGAAAGGTTTAAAAAAAAAAAAAGAAAAAGAGAATATTATATAGAACTGGCTATACCTGAAGGCTCTCTGCTCTAGAATGAGATTTGTGTACGTTTTTTAATATTAAACTGGGAAGTGAAGGACTGGAAAATGTTACAGCTGTGGTATGAGGATTTCTGAGAAGTGCAATGAAAGCTTTATCCATAACACTTCAAATATTGCCATTGTTAATGTGTTCTGAGAGGGCCATATACTGACAGAAAGTTTCTTGGGTGTGCAGCCATAGAAATGCTGTCTCTTTGTTTTTCATTCTGTACAGGCAGTTTGGACAAGCAGTTGCTAAAGACCCAGCTTTAAAAAATGAGCTAACAGTGAACCTGGAATATATTTTTGAAAAGTTTGGAGTGTGTCCATTAGTATGCAAGTACCAAGAAATATATCATAAAAGCCAGTTGGCCTCACAAACTATGAATCTAATACCAGTTAATAGTATCAAGTTGCAGTTGTTTTAATGTTTTCTATGTAAGGGGTCAGAGTTCCAGCAAACATGTTCCTGGAGTTGCTGGCAACTACAAGAGAGAGGCTGCTTTATTGCTCTTTCATAACTGTTCTGATTTCCATAGCCAAGAAACCACCATTAGAGTTTTTATTATTTTTAATTTAAAAAACACTTTAGAAAATACATTACACAAGGACACCTGCAGGAGCAGCAGAGTTCTGAAACTTTGGAAACTAATTCTGCTTTGGAAAGAAACATTATCTTTTATATGCTAAAAAAAAAAAATACAGATTTTCCAAACCTCTATTTATGGCTTTATAGCAGTGATAAATTTTATTTAATAAGCCATCTTTCTGCATAATATCTGGTCACATCTTCACATGGCTTTTAAACCAAGAGCAATCTTTGCTTTTGTTGTGTCTTCATTCCCTTTTATTACTTCTAAGAAGTATTCTTATCCCAAACATTATGCACACACTCGGTTTCTAATACATATCTGATGTTTTTCCCCTAAGTTTTTCTCTTTAGTGAGTAGAGTCAGTAACTTCATGAGAGACTGCAGGTGTGATGGTCAGCTCTTCTGGTCACATTTCGAGATGGAATTACAGACTAACAGAAATCAGATGGAGGAAAAAAAATCTCTATTAGATCATCCTGTCCATCTCTTCTGCCAGTTCAGAACGGCTCCCTGCATGTTCTCCAGTGAGATGTTAACTTCGTTCTGGACAACCCTCTTGAAAGGACTGCAGTCTTTCCTATGATTCTCAGCAAGTCCACTTCACTTGTCTGTTTTCTGAGTCTTATTTGTCAGGGCCAGATTCCATCTATTATTCCTGTAATTCAACTAATAACAATAACACCAATTGACATTTTTGTTCAGTAAATTATTTGGGTTTTGAGACCAAGCCTAAGTCTTCTGGTTTTGTTAAATGGCAGCAAAGAATTTATGCAGTAAATGTCACCGGTCCTTGCATCCTCATCTCATGATTTCTGTGTATTTACTGACGCTTTACCAAATTGTTCTTAGGAATAGTTCTTGGTCTATGTTTCTTTCACAAACATCGAGTGGACCAGAGCTGAAATGGCAGCTGGATTGGTTAAGCACCAAACATGTGAATTTCTATCTGTCCTAATAGGTTAAATAAGTAGTTTTATCTCCTTGTGCCTCAGCTTGCAGTGTGAAAGTATTGTCAGAGCATGAAAGGACAGCAAAGTCTCCTTGCTCAGTAAGGCGCTGTGAAGGTACAGGAAAGAAGCACACTGATCACCATCACTTAGTAACTTAATAGAACTTGAAAATGTAATTTCTGCATTCCCCTCTGCTGCTTAAATGCAAGATAAAAGATGTTACAATTGGTTGTGTGAGTACGGACTAACAGTTGATAGTTGCCCCTTATTCAAACGTTGAACATTGAAACACCTCCCTGCCTTTGTGTGAAGCAACACACGCTGGCTGTGCAGAGGTCGGTTGGTACCGAGCAGACTGTGTGAAAAGACTCCAATGCAGCAGATTTCTGTAAGGCATGGAGGAGCTGGGTTTGGGAGAAAAAGGGCCTATGATTCTCTTGTTTCAGTCTGCAGCCATATGTTAATTTTCACATATTCTGTGAGTAGGGCAGAAATGCCTTCTCCATAGGGTATGCTAATGCTATGTGCATCGCTTATGTGAATATAGGGCTCATCTGTCAGAGTTTTTCAGATAGGAAGAAAGCATAGCTTATGCTTCTGAGAAGCAATGGACGCAAACTGGAGATGCTTCATTTTCCAAAGAAGCTCTCAAGAACGTGATTACCTGGTGATGTGCAGGAGCCTGATCTCTGTGGTGCAGTCAGTGATGTGAGACCGTGACCAGCACTTTGTCTATGGAACTGCATATACACAGAAAGGGAGGGAGAAAATTCTTTGATAAATCCAGACCTGTGCTGTTACTCAGCAGCAACTGCACTTCATGTGATGTAAGCAGTATGCTGTGATGTAGGATATGTTCTCCAGGAGGAAGGCTGGGTTTAGGGCATGTGCTTCTTGCTGTGGATGTAGTCAGGACTGGCCATGTTCTGTCATTCATATCAGGTATTATCATAGTTCACTGTGCTCAAGCTTGCAGGTTAATGCAGCCAGACAGTGGTGCTCCTTTATTTCTAGCTGAGTCATTCTTCAGGGGGAAAAAGAAAAAAAATTGAGAAAAATCACTTTCTAGGCACTGATCTTGCAGCCTCGCTCAGATGACGACTACCTTTTCTTGATACAGAAAGGAGTGACAGTGCTTTTTTTCCCCTTTTATTTTCCTAAACATTTAATGTAAGTAGCATTATTCTGATTGGTAGGAAAGTACAAATTTGACTAATAGAAGAGCTTTCCCGAATTGGCTGCTGGTAGCTGAACCCTGAGCAATGAACATCTGGTTTACTTTGGCTGTTTTTCAAAGCCCACAAATAGTTAAACGACTTTAACTTTACCAAAAAATGAAAACATTTGTCTTCACTGTAACTGCAGCGTCTGCTCTGCAAGAACTTTTCCTTTTAACCCTCTTTGTGCTTTTTGAGATAGCTCAGTGTCCAGGACCGAGACCCAGCCTAAAAGGGGGTGTGAGGAACAAAGTGCGTGGAAATAGCAAGGAGAAATAAGTTGCTCTGCTTCTCCTGGATTTAAAAAAATCAAAACCAAACAAAACTGTTCTCACTGTAACTTTTATTCTGATCTATGTATGTTTTCTAAATAATGCATGTCAGAGGATGCAGAGAAGTGTTGGGGTTAAACTGGAAAAGCTCTTATATCTGCCTGGGGGAGAAGGAGAGTATCCTGAGTGTGAGCTGCTGGGCCCTGGCTGTGTCCCCAGGCGGTGGGTATGAGGCTCTGGCTGTGCTTCCTGCCCTGGGTGGGGTCACCTCGTGTGCCTTCTCCTTCTCTCCTTTCCTTCTTCAAACTTCTTTGGGTTAACATCTGGAACTTTTTTTTTCTAATCAACATAATTTCCTTAGCTTGAGCAGAGCATTCTTTTGATTGGGGAATTCCTGCAGTTTGAGACCAGCCAGAAAAAAGTCAGAGGCTTTGGCTTTGCTTCCCTTCTCCCTCGTTTCTTTTTTTTTTTCTTATTTCATGAAGAAGTGTGCCTGTAATTTGTGCAATCACTGCTCTGACTCCACAGAAAAACTCAGAAATCCTTAGAAGGATTAGCTGAACACAGCAAGTTCCAGGTTTTACTAGCAACCTTTGGTTAGCCTCCGTTCTGTGTTCTTTCCATACAGAGAATTTTTGCTGCCGTAGACACAATTTTGTTGAAATCTTTCCATTTTTTGTACTTGGCATGTAAGAATGAGAGAAGGATCTGAAAGGTAAATAATTGTGTTTCACTGATAAGGAAGGAATAGCTTTATTGGAATCATCTCAAGTAGAGAAGACCTCAGCAACTGCTTCTCCCCTTTAAAACCGTATTTTTAAGTTTTTCTTTTTTCTTGCCCAAATTTTCATCTTTCTTAGTAATTTTTGGTGCAGCTGTGCTGTAAGGTTCTATAGTTTGAGCTGGAGATCTGCACTGTTAATTGCCTTATTCTAAGAGTAGAATATAATAGTCTTGATAAAAATCAATTGAAAATATATACGCAGTGATACAAAGTGTAAGGAGAGCTTTTTTTTTCTTCTGCTGTGTTGCAAGAGGTGATGCTGGCATTGCAGTTTGAGTCCCCTGAGGTCATTTGCCTTCGAGGACAGCTGCTGCCTCTCACTTTGTCCTGCAGTGCCTTTTCTTCCCCTTTGGGGTAGCAGTGAACTTTTGAGATACAGGCTGGTTTTGTGTAGGATTTTATGTGAGATTTTAAGTCAGTACATGGGATAACTAATCCTATTGCTAGTACCTTGAAAATCTATTGGTCTCATTTCCTCCTTCACATTTATGTACGTGTGCTTTTAAAATACATTTACAATTGTAGCAGCCTACAAAAAGCAAGGTATGCAGAGCCACATTGAAAACACCGAGTTATATTCCAGTGGGAAACTTCCCAACATAATATTCTGCTCTAAAGCAAATAATACCCAGCCATTAAGTTGTATTTCTTATCAGCAGGGTGCTATTGATATTAGAAGTCGAGTGCATAAAAAGGAATATTCTGTAGTTTTCATAAACATGAATGCAGCAGCAGAGATGCAGTATGCTGCATCCAGGCCTGCAGAGCTGGTGTTCAGAGGTTGTTTCGAGCACTGGGAACTGGAGCACAGATTTTGAGGAGACTGGGGATGTCAGTGAGGTGTTTGTTTTGGTGACAATCTTACGAGCCATCTCTGCAGACAGCATTAGCCATGGCACCCCTGGGAGTGCAGCTGCTCACTATGGTTGCTGTGTGTCATTGCTTGGCACAGACTTGGTGAGGTTGCTGCTCTGCTGCTCCCCCTCTAAACTTTGACTCCTACCCGCTTCCACAAGAAATCCAGAACCCTTGTGATTCAGTTATCAATCTCTTGTAAGTGAAATGATCTTAACATTTCTTTCCAAATGCCTTTTAGACTCGGTTCCTCCTTGGCTTTCCTTGATTTTTGAAAAGCTGTTTTAAGTTTCTTGGCCTGATTTTTCACTCACATAGTTAATCTTCCCCCGGCTTCTGAGAAATTGCCAAATGTTTAAAATCTGCCTTGGTATTCCCCTGTAAAAAGGTTGCATTTACCAGAGTTCACTGCAAGCTATTTGTCAATTTTCAATGTATTTTTTGCTACAAGATCTTTCTAGCAAACAAAAAGAACTCCCATTTTACTATTACTTGCTGCTAGCAATACGAGCTGCCCTCGTACTCCTAGTGAATTCTCTACCCTAAGCACTGCTCTCATTTGCAAATATTTCATCCAGTGGTGGGACTCTCTGGGCCTTTGCAGCCACTGGCTGCTTTTGCAGCTCATCAGATGTTATTAGACAGCCTGCATGCTTTACACAGATCACTCTGGAACTACTTAAAATGGGCTTGTTTCATATCTTAGTCAGCAAAGTCTGTTTGTAACTTCGGCTGATACTCAGAATTCCTTCACTGGAAGGGGTGGTTCTTACTTCTGCTGTACTCTGTCACAGCACTCAGAGCTGACACTACCAATGTAGTCTGCCTGCTGTGCGCTGATTGCTGCTTTGCCTTTTGCTTTAGTACATGTGATGGTGAAACTCTCATATACCCATAGATCAGATGATCCCAAGTGTCCTGACTTACTGCAAAGCACCAGCCAGAAATTGTGCCAAGGTGCAGACTCAACTAAGGAGTGTATTTGATGTGTAGGAATCTGGGCAAGGCAGGTAGAGTCTTCCATTGGATTTTATTAAAAACCTTCTCATCTGTCACTGATCACTTTGCAGTAGTAATGATTTATAGGTGGAAGTCTTCCTGTGATAAGCCCTGTTGCTGTCAGTTAATCTCTCTCCCATTGTACGTGGGTTTGTGCAAATGGGAATTTGCTCAGCTTCTGCCTGCCAACACATCCTGCCTCCTGTGGAGCTGAGCATCTCCAGCAACCAGCACACGGTGCGTGTGTAATTTGCCTGGACAGCAAGTTGGCAGTGCACTGCTACAGCCCTTCTGTATACCTGCAGAATCTTTTCTAGCTGGCATTGTGAAGTTACAGCCATACTTGCAAAACACCTTTTTCACAATAATACACTTCACTAGTTGCTCCTACCGAGCAGCCATTTATTCTACAGGCATATTCATTAGAATAATTGCACCGTTTGGGGGATGTTCTGTTTTGTGAAATCTCCAGGATATGGCTTTTTTTTTTTTTGAATGAAGAGCATTTGCGCACTTCTAGTCTATTATTTTTAACTTCATTTGAACTTAAATTATTTGATTTGTGAAAGAGTTTTTTGGCTTTTTTTAGAAACCTGCATATAGTTTGATGGAAGCACGTGCTGTGCTATCAGTAAGGAGTGTAGTTGGGATGTATGGCCTCTCTGTTGTCTTTAACCTTTTGTTCTCAAGGAGAGAGCCTCTATCACGTTAAAAATATCCTCAGATTACCCCCATACATTATGAGGATGATGCATCCTCTGGTTTTCGTTAGCAAGATGTTCACTTACCAGCTATTCTTTCTACGGTTTTGAAGTGGCACAGATTAATGTCTATTATTAAGGTCACAAATACTGTTCAGCAAAATACTGCTCTTTCTTGCAAAAGAGTTTGGGATTATTTCATTTGGAAATCCAGATTTCATGCACCTCCAGGAGCCTGTTATTTAAGGGTTGTGTTTGAAGGCTTTTTGTCTTTCATGGCATGTTTTCTTTTCTCTTACTTCACTTAGATCATTGGCTGTCTTGGAAATTGGAAGCTTTAGAAGTTTCTATTGAACTGTCTGGGACTCAGTTATCAGCAAACAGTTGAGGTTCTGCTGTAAAATGTGTTTTGCTTTTGGGCTGAGAGAATAAAAGAGAAATAAGTGTAGTATTCATGCTGCCCAAGCCAGCTCTTAGCGAATGTTTAACATTCCACATTTGGTTCTTGATCTGAGACTTGTGGCTTCTAAGCAATGTTTTGATTAAAAAGAAATAAAAAAAAAAAATCGAGTCTTGTTACTACTTGTCTCAAAATAAGAACCAATTGTATGTTTTAAGAACTGACTTCTGATTAGGAATGCTTACTTTTTTTATCTTTGTCTTGAGAGACATTAAGATGCATGCGATTTTTGACATGCGTTGTCTTCACCTGAATAACCAAAACTGCTGGCAGCTTTTGGTAAATTCAGCATTTCTCATTGCATGCCCTGTGGTGCATAGTAAACCCCTCCGTATTTCTTATCTGCTACCTTTTTTTTTTTCCAAAAAATCTTCACTTAAAAATCACTTACTGAGTTTAATATTGTCTTTTTTTTCTTCACTTCTTCACACATTTGTTTACATGTGACCTTTAAATAGCTTCACTGAATGTGCTGGGGGGGCAGACCTATGAATGGATTGAATCTGGCACGGCCAAAGCTCTGCAGTCGCCTTCAGTTGCTGTAATGCAAAAATTCATCAGAAGTGATATGTGGCAACCAGACCTGGTTTCTAATTCTGCTGATTCCAGCATATATGGAGGCAACGTAGTGACAGTTAAAGTGTGTAGTCATGGGTTTGTTATGGTAATGTTGCATGCTGAAGGAAGCCCTGTTCTCTAATAACAGTGAAGAACATCACTCCCTGTAATACATACGTGTTTCTGCTTGTGTTCCAAGTGTCACTGGGTGGGGCTGTAAGAAAAACCAAGAGCAGCTGTGGTGGTGAAGCAGGGCGAGTAAAAGTTTGAGTTATTGTTAACATATGTACCACTGTAATAAACCCCCAGTTTGATCACTTACATGAGCACAGCATATTGCTGAATAAACCCCCTCTGGATACATTTGTATTCCAAAACATGTCATAAGGAAAGATTAACAATTTTGGAAAGGGATTGTTTCCTTGGGATGCAGATTTCATTTCCTTGCCTGGTATTCTTGGAAACCTTTCAAGAAGCTGAAAGCAAAATAATAATAATAATAATAAAAAAATCTATGTTAAAGCCTGACCAACGTCTTGTTAATTAGCATAGCAATCAAGCCCAAAGGAGCAAAGTGCAAGCAAGGCAAAAAGTCGTGGTGTTGGGAAGGCTGAGTTTTCTCTGTGAATTAGGCTAAAGAATTCTGGAGTTGTTGCACTTTGAGAAATTTGCAGTTTTGCAGGAAAGAAAAGTTTTAGTCTTCTAAGAGAATTTGCTTTATCTCCTGTTAAGAAATAACGTGAAGCAAGACTCTGGAAATAAAGATATCTGACTGTGGTCCTTTGAGAAATGTGTAGGTCTTCCTGGTTTCAGCTCTCAGTATTATCCTTCTGTCCAAATTCCGTCTCAGCACTCATCCTCTGCAAGTCATGAAGACAAATCGTGTAGTGACAATAGCCTGAGTAATTTCAGGAGAAAAACAAATGAGAACCAGATTTAAGCATAACGTGGGGAGGTGTCTTAACAGAGACCCCACAGTGAGAGTGAGATCTAAATCCTCTGCATTTGTAAATGAAGGCAAGAGATGAACTGATAGGAGTTTGCTTGCTGATGGAGTCCAAGTGAAGGAAACATTCTACGAGTTCAATCATTGAGCTCTCAGCAGCTTTCTTAGATATATATTATTTTTTTTATCGCACACCATCTGAGCTGTTACATCTTCATCCAAAGGCATTTTTAAATAATCTGCTAATGCTCAAAACTGGCTTTAAGTAGTAGCTTTCCAGCTCAGAGGATTCAGACATGCATTAACCCTGATCCAGAACACACTGAAGCTCAGCAGATTTTAATGCAGCCCTTTGAATGATAAGGAAGAATGCACTAAATGGAGTAGCAGAGAGGATTTGGGCAGGCATGCTTGAACTCCAGCCCTATTTGTGTACATAGCCTATCCCATTTTCCAGTAATGATGCAGCTGCACTTTTGCTGGCAGCAGCACAGTCAGGCTAGCTACCTAACAATTAATAGGTATATATGAATTTTGTTCCCTTTTGTTTTATAAGCTTTTATCTATTATTAACTAACTTATCATTCTTTACTGTTAATGAAATTGCGTTTTTTCTCGCAAGTGCTGTTACGTAGTTTGCAAATATTATTCACATTTTATTTCCTCCAAACTGTTTTGTTTTTATCATAGCGAAGTCGTCAGTTTTAAAGCAGTTGTGTATTATCGAATAGGCCTTTATTTTCTCAATACAAACATAATCAAATAAAATACTCAAATACCACCACTTTTTTAATACTAAATTTATTTCCTTTCACTCGACAAAAAATCCACAACATAAGATACAAAAGTCTTTGCAGTAGAAAATGATTAGTGTCTTTTGTAAACAGGAATACATTTATTTGAGTGCTTCTGGCAGCGTGGAACCTTCAGCTGACAGTACAAAGATTGAAATCGCTCATTGTAATACTCTTTTTCTTCCTCTTTCAAACAAATGTTTAACGAGTGATCATTGTTTTCTGCTCTGTGAGGAGCTCTAGCATGGTGAAGTACTCACATAGGTTAAGGGTTCAACTACTTGATGATGAGATGGCAGCGTGGAAATCAGTGATGGGATCCTGTAGCACAGCTCCTCCCCTGGGTTGTCAATGGGATTGAGCTCTTGAGCTTCCGAGCTGGAAGCCCGAATCCTTACCTTGTAAAATAAAGACCTCCTCTCTATTATCAGCAGTAAAACCTTGTTCCCCACCTACAGAATAACATCAGGGGAAATGCAAGGATTCATACTGTGCTAGCGCGGGTCAAATTTACACTGAAAAGCATTTTCAGGAGCGTTATTCAAGTGAAGAAAATTTCAGAACATAAGAGCAAATCAAAACTGAGATGTAAAAGAAGGGAAAGACAAAAGAAGCTTATAAATGTGTGTTATTTTTTGTATAAGTAACTACTCAGAGCAAGCATGTTTGTGTTAAGCAGACTAGTCCAGTGTGAGCAACAGAGGAAGGAGGGGAAAAGATAGAGAAGTGCCTCAGGAAGAGTACAGGAGCTGGGAATTGAGGTGGTAGGAGATAGGAGAACAACATAAAGATGTGAATTCAGATTGTCAGTAGATGGAATAAACCTTTAAATATGACCTACTAGCTATTGGAAGGCATCTGGGCAAATTACCACGTGGGTTAATCTTCCTAACTTCTCAGTGCTGTACTGGAACCCTGCAAGTGTGCAGCATTGCGTACCCTTAGGAAATAAATTCATCTATTTTCTGGGTGCAGTGCATTTCCTAATCAGCAGCTCTAGCGTCCTGAAGTTAGAATAATTAGCAAGCTAAAGTAATGTTGGACCTCATCAGTTCGTAGACGAGAAAACAGCCCTAAAGGGAAATGCAGAGGTAATTGCTCTTTAACAGGTGATGCTTTTCCCCCAGGGTTATAAAGCACCCTAAAAAATATGAGGGGAATTTGTGATAAACTGGTTTATAGAACAAGTGAGTGCTGTTAAAGGCTGCAGCCTTCTGCCCCAAAGGTGGCTGAATATTAGCAGTGGGAGCAATGATTCCTCAGGTTTGTAAAACATGGGGTCCTCTTTGGGGATGTCAAAGCAAACAGTGAAAATCAGTTTTCTTTCTTGATCATTTTTTTTTTCTTTTTATATTCTGTTTCCATGCATACTCCTCCTCATTCTGCATCCATCTACCTCATCAGTGAGCTGTTTATCTGTCTATCTACACACCTTTCTGCAGGGTACCACGTGTTCGGACTCTTTCCAGCGCTGACCTTTGTGAAGGGGCTCTGGATGGTTTGCTGTGACTCCTTCAATCTGAACCTTGTGAGACAAGTAAGAGACAGCAAGCAGAAGCTTTCATGTGTCTCACAGCTGCCTTCCTATCAGAGTAAAGATTTTATTTCATTCCTGAAAGCTCCCATTGTTTCCTGCGAGGCCTGTGAAATAGTTACTTGCTGAGTGACAGTGAGTAGAAGGGCAGCTGGGCAAGCAGGGATGGCTCTCCCTGAGCCACTCACAGCTGTGCACTGGGGTGGCAGATGTGAGGGTTTAACAGCCCCTTATCCCCCCAGGACAGAGCACAGGAAGCTGCTGTTGTCAGCCTAGATGAGCCCTGGTGTGGCAAATACGTTTCCAGGTCTAAATAACTTCCACCTTCTCAGAGTCTCATGTGCTCTTTAATACAGATTTTTCTCAAAAATAACAGGGCTTTGATCCAGTTTACTGACTAAAAAAGTAAACAGTTATGTGATGTGGACAGATGAATCAGTGGTGTTTGGGAATGTAGGCACAAACTGGGAGTTCCTATAAGCAAATGGCTGGTAGCACGTGTGATGCTTATTGGTTGAGAGAGTAATGAACCAAAAGTTAGTTTTGGGTTTTCTCAGAGTTGGACTAATTACAGTGCAGGTGTACGTGCTAATCCACAAAGTAAAAGAGCTTCAAATATTACTTAAAACTCCTGCGACGAATAAAGAATACATTTGAAAGGAACAGTTCAAAGTTCCAAGGTCTTACGGGCAGAAATTACAGACCAATAAGATAGGAACATAAAAGAGACCAGAAGTTATTTTACATCTGCTTTGGAAATTCACAAAGTGGAGGACAGCTGAGAGCTTCCTTGAGTTGCACTCTTTCTTTTCCTGGAGATGGAGTTTGTGGGAAAACAAGAGTTAGAAATTGAGCAGCTGCTAATGTTGATAAGTGCCTTTGTTGTAATCACTGTTACGGCCTATTGAGGGGTCCTGCGTTGGGAAAACTCAGGAGTGAACGTTGCATTGTACAGCGTGCTTGCAGACAACAGGACTGCTCTAAACTGACATATCTTGTGTAACATGTGCCTTAAGAATGTAACACCTCCTCCCAGTTCTACCAAGTGAAATTTTCCAACTCCTGGGAAGAGAATTAAAAGATTGGCAGAGTAGAAATTCAGTGTTTCTTAGAGATTACTGTGAAGACTTGCTTACGTGCGATCAGCTTCTGTCCCAAAGACTCTCATAAATCATGATGAGTAGCTGGCTTCAATTGATTTTGTGGATAAAAATGGGTTCAGGTTAATGATGACATGGCAGCTGAAGTACTGGAGTCAGGTGGTGGCTGTTCCTGAGTTACTGTAGGATCTTTGTATGGAATTGGAGAGAGCACACATCATATCTGCTGTGTTTTAAATTTAGCATAGAAGCCTGCAAAGCGGCAGTGATTCTGAGATATTCATATGCTACAAGCATTAGAGGACAGATTAGCAGGGCCATAGTTAGTGGTACCAAAGGAGCAGGAACCAGGAAGGATTTGATTTTCATCAGTGCTTATAAATTAGTACAGGATTGGAAAGCGCAAAAGGGATGAGCAGAGCTGGAAGAAATCCATGAATGAGAAGACTTTCTGTACTTGCAAATTTTCTGCATGTTTTCTAATATGAACCCAGGGCAAATCTAAATAATATTAGCAGCAGTGATGGTTAACATTTTGGCACCTAAGATCCTCCTTTACTCTAATGAAAAATGCATAAACCACAACAACAAATACAAGACAGCATGCCAACGTGTGTAAATTGAATAGGCCCTGACTAAACTCAGCAGTAGTTCATTCTTTATCCTATACTTTTTGTAGAACCAGTTCTACCACACATACAGCATTAAAAGAGGAGCTTAGCTATTCCTGGGCTATGCTTTAGGAAGTCAGGGATGTAACTGATATGTGTTAAGTGGATCCTATGACTGCTTAACCTCTAAGAAAAATTTCTCACTGCCTGTCATTTCCAGTGGACCACCTTCTAACCCAGCCAGTCCTTATTAAACCACTATTAAAAATATTTCCCATGTATGTTACATAGGGTTAAGAGTCATTATCTTTTCACTCAGTAGCACGCAGACCATGCAGGCTGCTGACGTGACTTCTGAGAAGCCATGCTGAAGAATAGCTATGTAGGATGAGCACACAATAGCATCATCCATTGCATTTTCTTTGTGCTGATTCTTGTAGTCAGAACGTAAGGCTTCTGCGTGCAAAAAAGAGGACACAAATTTGTGATGAAGTAAGAAATGAGTATTGTGAGAAGTATCAGAAATGGATGAAAGTCTGAACACTGTGCTATGTAATCTTTGCATTGCTGAGTTTCAGTAGCTCATCCTAGAATAGCACTGAAATGGCCAGCATGAGGGCAGGGGAAAGGGCTCGGCCTGCCTGCATCTCATGTCATCAGTGCCAGATCTGCTAAAGCATCCTAACCAATGCTGTGATCTGGTGTTTGCAAGACTTCAAATGGAAGTACACCTGGGCAGCAGGCATGGCAGGAGAATACTGTTTCTCTGTGCTTTTCTACTGTGTTCTGTGCTTTACTCTGCCTTAACTACTAAAGAATAGAACCTCCTGTGATTGCTGAGGCAAATCTATTATCTAGTAAACTTTTTCAGCTTAAACTGCTGAAAAGAAAGATAAGACTGGTGCAAAAGATGAGGAGACTACAGCAATAAGTTAAGCCGTGGGGCTCACAGTGGGAAGATCATCAAAT
>JAOWBP010004584.1:2790128-2813288 GCA_028571105.1 Tragopan temminckii
TTAATGAACTGGAAAAAAAAGGTATCTTTGCATAACATTGAAATAACTTTAAAGTTAAAGTATAGGAAACTGCCTTTGTAATAAAAATGGATGGTTCTTAAGTGATTTAACACAGAATGCTGGTTTTCTGATAATTACTAAAAAACAATGCATTTCATGAAATTTACTCCACTTCATAGGACAAAACTACCCCCCTTTGGGTTTATTTTAATCAGGACATACTGCTGTGCAGCAAGGTCAAGAGGGTTCAAGCAGTAATTCCTACAGCCTCAATTCATTTACAAGAATTAAATGAGGCCTAAAACCAGAAATGCTCTGGAATCAGTATTTTTTTACCCTAAACTGATGTTCAGAAGTTTTGCTGTTACTTTACATACTTGTAGTAACAGATTTGTCAGGTGAAGGAGTCCCACAAAAGCATCAGTTTCAATGCCTTAAACTGTGGGAGCCCTGAGTGTCAGGGAAAGAACCAACAAGCAAACAGAAATAATGTTCTGGGCAGGTCAGGTTTGCTCAAGATTACCCTATGCATGCGTGTTTGTGATCCCTGAATATGACTAGTAGTTCACAAGGCTTCCTGAGCCACAGAATCCAAGTCTATTCTTAAGTATCTCCCTTCTACAAGTGCTTGGGGTTCAGTGAGTAGGACTTACCCTATTATTGGTCATGCTCAATTTGATTAACTGAAGTTTTAGATTCATCAGTGGTTTAAAAAGAATGATAATAAGAAGGTGGTGTGGTGAGAGATTGTCTTTTTCAGGAGCTCGTACCTTAAACCTGCATGAAAGTGCAAGTGTGGAAGAGTGACTGGTTTCATTGGAGCATGCAGGAGGCTCAGGATAAACCTTCATGTTGTTATATGCAATGGCCAGTTGCATGCATGTCAGTGTTTTCAGTGAGAATGCATGTAAAAAAGCTTTTTTATCACTGATGGGAGCATTAATTTTCTTCTTACACAAGCAGGGTTATGATAACTTAAATACAACTATGCTTCAGCTCTTAGTACTGAAACTCTTGATGTGATCAATAGAGGTAGCCTGAGGATCATCAGAGACTTGGTGTTTTTCACTACAGACAAATATTCTGCTAAAAAAATAAACTGGCCCAGCTCTCTTTTTCCTGTGTGCACTGATAAAGATTCTGAAGGAACTAGATTATCTTAAATCTGGTATTTTGTATGTTCTCATGGGTAGGGAGAGCAGGGGGAACTGCAGGTATAATTAGGTTTCTCTATTTTTTGTTCAGTTTTATTATCTGACCTGTTTCAACTAGCAGTTTCTGCTTTTTTAGCAGGTATTTATTGTCATTTTGACTATTTCATCTCAAATTCTCTGGTAACTCATCCCTGTAATAATTACTGTATTTGGAATCTGCATTCTAAATATCTATGTGCGTTTCAGTTCTACTACTCAATAATGAAAAGATCATTTTAATGGAGCTCTAAAAAAAAAAAAAAGCTGAATGTTTCCTCAGCTGCCTCTGTAGCAGCTAGAATGAAGTATCACTAATGCTTATCCCAGATCTTTGTTGTGTTGCCAGGGTTTTATGTGAACATTAAAAAAAAAAACTTTGGCATCAGAAGCACTCTTACAGGTACCTGTAGAAGTTATTCTGTTTATTTTGAGTATTTGTTGTATCTTGACAAATTTGAGCTATAATTCATGAGAAAGATAGAAAGAAATAGTAACCTTGGATGGGAGGACTTGGAGTAATACCTTGCACATTTGACAAGAGCAGGCATAGCAGTATGCGACTTCACCGTGGAATATTGCAGCACTGTATAATCTGACACCAGAACCAACTTCTGTGCCCCCCACAGGTCTTTCCTTTGTCCTTTCTAGGTATGTGTTTTGTAGCTTTTTTTGTTTGCTTTCTGGTCTTATTTCATATGGACCTTTCACTCTGCTGGAAAAACTGTTATTTCCAGGTGTCAAAATGATCGTTGTCCTAAAAAAAAAAAAAAGTAGGCACAAAAACTATCACCACCATCCATAATTATTTTTTAGCTTTGAGGAAAGGAAACAAGACCAGCAAGTGAAACCTGCTCTGTTGAGGCATGCTCTAACAAATGGAGGGGAGGGAGAAGAAAGCTGAAGGTGGGACCCTTGGTTGACTGCTACCTTCAGGAAAACATCTGTTCAATAAAGCAAAGCCATCGTCTTCTAAACTTTTAAACATGTGAAACTTCACGAAAAGAAATTAGGATTCAATAATTTTAAGGCTTTGATAATTTGTGTGAATGTGTGTTTAAATAATCAGATCTTATGGACTTGGCTATGCTATCTTATAGTAACATGTTGAAATAGTAGCTATGTGACTGTCCTGTCTGTAATTTCTAATACACATCTGCAATTTCATTTCACAACAACAGGGCAGCAAAGTGATGATTAAAATGTTTGCTGATTTTGCAATTAGAAACCCTGGGCTAGTCCTAAACATGCTGATTCCATTAGACTTGCAAGGAGTGCTGGGGATGTTGCACTAATTGTGATAAAAGGGGTCTCAGCATGTGTCAAGCACATCTATGTTAACTCAATTTAATGAGGCATCAATTTGAAGTTAGGATCTAACTGTACAAGTCTCTTATCTGCTTTGCTTTACTGCTCCTTCTGAAGCCTATGATACGTTTCCCTGTAATTATGTCATTCTCAGACCTGTTAATTTAAAAAAAAAAAAGGATAAATTATTGGGTGGTAAAAGGAATGGAAAATTTCATAATAGTTCTTTCTTTGAGTTTATCTGGATCCAGAGTTCCTGTATGGCCATTTGTCTTGTCTATGAAAACAGAAAAGCAGAAAAAGGCAACATAGATAAAATTTTGACTGTTACCAAATTTGTTTTCCTAATGAAGTCACTTCTTGCTAATGTCTCTTCTACTTCACCAACTTCAGCATCTTGATTTTTTTAGTACAGTTAACAAACTGTTTAATTTCATTTTAGTCTGTTCTGCCTGTATCTTCAATCTAAATAAGTATTAAGAAAAAGCTGTGAACCCAAACATTACAAAAAAAAAGAAACCAAAACCCCAGATCTTTAATTTCTCTGGGTGGCTACCCAGCAGTAAAAGCTCTTCTGAAAATGTCCTGTTGTGATCTTTTGAGAAAGCTGCTTGTTATTCAGAGTTCAGTTGAATTCAGAAACTTCTACCGTTCTTTACTTTGTCTACTGAAATATTTCTCTCTGATTTGCGCAGTAAAATAATCTGAGATTTTGGTCTGACCACATAAAAGGGATCACTGAGTCCTGATTAGCGTTCATTTAGGTATTCAGCTTAAGTAAATTTAAAAAAAGCATTAATACAAAATTCTTTCTTTGAGTCTTTGGTTTGTTTTAAACTTTCAGATTGGCTGCTCTGTGTTTTGCTTAGAAGAAAAGCCAAGCTTACACACATGGAAGATTGCCAGATACTCTAAACCCTATTTTGGTTAAATTACAGTACCCATATTTTGATAACAAAGCACATTGATTTCATATTCAAAAAGATTTTTATATTTAGTCTGTTAACCTTTTGTAATTCCCACCCACAGCTTTAGACTGTAGAACATTTTTATGCTAATTGTTGTCAGTAGGGTATCTGCCACGGCCCCTTGGTAATTTAAATCCATTGAATCGTAATGCAGGTGCTGATAATTGCAGAACTGTTATTGTTTGGCTGCAGAATGCGTCTCAATTCTTTGCAAATTGGATTTAAGAACTCCTAAAAATCCCATATTTGAAGACAAACTTACATTGTTTTAATAATAATAAAAGGAAGAATTTTTTTCCTCTCATTTTTGGATATTTTTATGTACTCACACTTTTAAAGCAGTCTTTGCTGTCAGATTCTGTTCAGCAGCTATTGTAAGCTCATAAAGATGTCTCTCAGCCCCATTGTTTCTGGATGTTTATAAGCATTCTTGTCTAGCAATTTTTGGAAAGTGTGGTTGTTTGGTGCAGCATTGTAATCCAGCAAATACAATGTGGAAATGAGAGGAAGAAAAGCTTTATGTGCGAGCCCAGGTTGTCTGGGTGATTTGGGACAATACTTCCTCCAGTCCTGCTTTCGTGGAATAAAATAATGGCATTACTTTGTCTTTAAGCATCTTCCGAGCTACATTTTAGCCAATGGAATTCTGTCCTGTAGTCTTCATGGACAAATCTATGTGTTTTCTATCCATAAGAAAACAATATTCCTTATTTTACTCGAATCTTCATTATGTTCTTCGTAAAAAATCTACATAATGCAGAGTTGATTATGCAATAACACTTTGTTTGGAATACACAATGTGCTGAAGTGCTGCCTGGGAAAATATTTTAAATACAGAGTAGTCATTACTTTTATTAAATGATTATAATTTTAGTAGGTTTGATGAACCCTCCCTCTGAGTGAAGGCTTTGTTTCCATAGAAGGCTTTAATATGGATGAGAGTAGTTCTCACGAGAAAAATCTTTCGTGAGCTGAAGTTACCATGCAGAGAAGGAAGGTAAATTTAGGGTCAAACATAGAAGCACTTTCTGGTTTTTGCTATGAAATTATTTTTTGTTTCTTTCAGTTAAAAACAATTGAACTCACTATTGATTGGGAACAGTCAAATTAAAAAGGTGTTCTAACCATTCGAGGAGGGTGACCAAAAGTAGTGAGAAATCACTGCTGGAAGCTTCAGCCCCAGGGTCCTGTCTGGGAGAGGTTTGGGACAGAACAGGTTTGGGGATGCAGGAAGGGCTGGCTGGGCTGGGCTCTGTTCTTGTGGTAGAACTCCATGGTGGAGATGCAGCTGTGTAACTGTTGGAGTCTCTAGCTGTGGCGATGCAGTGGTTACCTCTGGGGGTTCACAGTAAGGTATTTCTGCAGGCCTTTTGTAACTATTCATCTGGACCCTGAAGCCCTAGGGACGCTTTTTTAAATGCTAGATTCGTCTTGAAATAATTTATCTTATTTTGAAGCTTAAAAACATGCAACTGTAAATTGTAGTAAAACATCTATGGAGGTTAAATTATCTGCAGCTTCGTATTTCACATTTCATAGCTAATGGTCAGATTTAATTGTCTGTAAACTTCAGTGGTGAGTAGCTGATTGGAGAAGAGTTCCTTCTCTGCTTGTCTGTTACAAACAGAACAGATTTTTTTTTTTCAGTACAATTGATTTTTAATTTCTGTCTTCATGATTGTATGTATTTCAAGCAGCGGTGAAGGCAAACCATTTGTTAAATACATTGCCTGTGTTTTACATTAGGAATGTTTGGGTTTTGCTATTGGAAACGTGCAGCGTGTTTCCCTTATGGAAAATCTGGCAGTCCAGTTGTATGTGGTTTATTATTGTTCTAGGTAATTTTAACACAGTTTTCTAACATTGGCTATATTTTTAAAGCTGCACTGAGAGACAAACTATTGTTTCAGAGGATGTGCATGTGTCTATGCATACATTTAAATAACAGAGGGACTGAATTAATAGGATACTTGTTTTGGAACGTCACCAGATTGCTGGGCAGGATTTATGCTGAAAAAGAACCAAGTTAGTTGAGTAGTGTCAACAAGCAAGGTATGGATTCTCACCTTCAACAATCTTCTATAATACCGCATGCACAATTCCGGGTGGTGAAGCCCCTTCAAGTGAGAGCTAATTTAGCCACGAGGGGATCTTTTGTGCCATGAGCAATTTTAATTGGAAGAGTATTGAAATGATCCTCTCTAACCTGAGTTATTACAAATTGATGTAACATAAGTAAAATTTATTTTGCTTCCTGCTGAATAAGTCTTTGCTCCTCCCTTTCGCGTTAACGAGCAAAGCTCTTCGGTGAATTGACTTTAATACTAAAGACTAATGCAGTGTATCTGGTCACCTTTAAATGAGACACATCCATTACTCATGGGACCGATAACTGTTTTTTAAGATCTTCACTTAAATGAAGATATTGCAGCATTTAGTCTGCTAATAACTGCTTGTATTATATTAATAAATATCACATCTGCAATATAGGATTACTGCCATGTCATCTTTACTGAGTTTTATCTTCCTGACCTCATCCCCCCCACCCACAACTTCTAGTTTGATGTCCTACACCGGTGATCAGTGTGCTGTAATTGAAATGACTGTATAAGGATAATTAATTGATTCTTCACTCGCAGAGAGGTCAAGCTGCCCTATCTTCAGTGGCTGTTGTGGAAGTAGTCATCCTGCTGGCACCAACTCCTCGAAGGTGGCATGTGATCTTTGTCTTGCTGACAGTCCAAATATTGTAATTAAAATTGACACGAAGGGGGTATTCAGTGAGTGATTCTCTGGTGTAGTTCCTTCAGCTTCACTTTGAAAGCATGTGAAACTGGAATTGATAACCCTTGGTAGGTTGTGGTCTGTGTGGTATGGACTGTGCTTGCATCTAAGCCTTAGTGCTGTATTACCAGTCATGTGGAACGCCAGGAATGTTACAGATGTTTATTAAACAATAGTGTTTCTGGGATGAGTGATGTGGGATTCTGTCAGGCACCTTGAAGCCATTGATTCTAAACACGTTTCTTGGAACGGCTGCTTATTTTGAGATTATTTCAGGTAAAGATTTGCATGAAGAGTTCTTTTTAATGTTCCTGTGAAGGACATTGAATTGGTTTGTGTAATTGAGTGTAATTGAGAGGGATTAGATGATTCACTAAGTCTTCTGCAGGTCTATCTGTGGCACTTAAAAATGTGTGTATATATATATATTTGTGCCATGCAATTTCAAAGGAAGAGTTACCAATTAATGTAAGATATAGTTGATGCAATGATGGGATTCTCATTCATTGCCCAGAGAATAAATACAGCAAGAGCTGGATAGTATTGTCTGCACTGAGAAAATATGGGATGTCATTCTAAAAATTCAGGTGTAGGTAAAATAACTATTTACTTCACTGTCAATAAGGTTTGAATTCTTCACATATAAGAACAGAAATGCTTCAGATTTAAACAGTTTGCAACAACTTCTGGTTTGAGATCATTTTATCTATTGAGTTGTACATTCTCACTTCTACATCTTTAATGATTTGGCAGGGTTTGTTACAGGGAATACCAACAGTTTGGTGACCAGGATCCAATTCTGTTTACAGAAATAAATAATAGGAAATAATGAGAGAATGCTAATATATGTAAATCAGAACTCCAGCGTTCAAGTGCTGATGATTTTGCATTTGTAGTTAACTTATGAATGCAAAGGAAAACACTAGCACATCATAAATTACACCATTTTTGGCACTTTCCTTAAGCACTATAGAAACATGTAGGTATTTTTTTTCTGTAAAAAGGAGGCAAGAAGCCAAGTGGCAGGATATCTGCTGAGAAAGCTGAGAAGATGAGTCTCAGAGGAGAAAATGGGAGACAGCAGGTATGTGTGAGTCACTATTGCTCCTGCTCAGCTGGAGAATGCTGTCTGCTGAAAGCAGTTTTTCTCTTTCCAGTACACCACTTCTAGTTGGTGTTATTCGTTTAGAGAAGTGATGCCTTTTTCTCAGCTGACCACTGCAGCGTAATGCTGCATTTCATATTGTATGCCAGTTCATCTTTTACTGCATTATAACCTCAGCTGGCTTGCAAAAGCAATGTCTCTGTCTTTCAGTGTGGAGACCATTTGGTGGTCATAGCAGGAGGCCCTTGGACAGTGAAGGCTGCCTTTGGAAGAGAGCTTACAAACGCCAATTTACAGATTCTCTAGCTTTTGACAAAGCAAACACGACGTCTACAGCTTTCTTAGGTTAAGATGATCTCTCCTGATACAACTGATTCCTGGAGTTGCCCCAAAGCTAATTTTGGCTCAAATCAGCATGTGTAAATTGTTTCATACGTGTGTTAAAATAAAGACAAGTAAAAATATTTTTTATAAACAGCATTATTTCATCAAAAAACAATTTCTTCATGCTGTTGCTAATATGTGAGTTAAAAACACACTTTTAGACAACATTAATTCTTTAATATTTAGCACTAAAACACTTTCAGTTATCTTCTCAGAAGGATGCATGTGGAAGTAGACCTACTTTTTATGTTCAGTGTTCTCATGGATATTTTTGCTAGGTGACTAACTGGAAAAATATTTAAATGCTTAAAAATAAACTGTCACTTCAAGTACAGTGAATAAACCGTCCTTTTTACAAGAGTCATTTGAAAACATAAATCCCAAGTATGTTTTCTCATAACCATTTAATTGAGATGCAACTCTGAAAGCGATACTGAATCTTTTCCATGATCCAGCCACAGATGTTCTTGCATTAAGGCTGTGGTATGAGACAACAATAAATGAAATTGCAGCTACTGCAGCAAGTATTAGGGGGAAATGAAAATTCCTGACTCAGAGGAGTAGGGCAATGACAGAAAGACTCCTCATTATAGATCTTTTCATATGAAGAAGAATGACTGGTAAATGAGGTTTGTGTGACACAAAGAAGATGGAAACAGTTGGACATTCATGCAGAAATTATGCTCAGTGTACAAAACAAACAGAAGAATAGGGAATATTGAATTTGCATTTCTTAACCAAGTAAAAGAGCGTGGAGATGGCCTCAGAGATGCATGGCAGATATCGTCAGCAAGAGGAAGGTATTATTTACCTTTAGCATTATTTAGCTTGAGCATTACTTAGGTTTTAGTGAAGGTGACATTTTCTATAGCCTGTTTATTGACAGCTTCTTCTGGTGTTTGCTTCAGTTTGCTCGCTGTACAGAAGCTTGCAGGCTTTCTGAAATACTGAGGAGCAGTTCTGTCACAATGAGCAACCTCCAGTATTTTTACCAGTTAATCTGGTAGCAAAGCGTAAAGTAATTATGGTGGGATTTGCTGTTAGTCACACACAGGTGTAGTTATTCTGGCACCTGAGCAGGGCTGGTCCTGCTGTGATTCACAGTCTGTAGTGCACAGGGTTGTTTGGTTTGTTTTACTTGAGGCAATGTGAGAAATGCTGTTGATGCAGAGATGGACAGGACAGTGTGCACTGCTTAATAAACAAAGACTGAAGTGCCAAACTGTTTGCAGTGCTTTGAAAACTCTCACCAGTCTCATTTTCCCAACGTGCCTGGGGAGTTCAACATGCTCAGTTCTGTTGTTGTTTTCCCCTTCGCTTTGAGCTGTGTTCCAGCCCCTTAAACAGCAAAACGAAACAACCTTGCATTAAGTGTCCTTGGGAGGTACGAAGTTCTCTGTCTCCCAGAGCTTCTATTGTCTGCCTTTGGGCCAAAGATACTTCAGCATTTTTTTCTGAGCACTTGAAGAAAATAAAACTTCTTTGTGAAATGTTAAGGAGAAAGAAACAAGGCTGTCTTTCAGTCAAGTGTACTTTCATACCCCATGTATGTGCAAGGAGGGAGTCCACTCAGGGTATCTGAAATGATTTGCTTTGTTTTAAATATATATACAATTCATACAAGATATTGAATAAGCTACATAATCAGTATATACAGGAAAAAGACAACGCTGGAATTTCAGGCAGGTCATTTCATGTACTTGCAGCTGTCTCACACTGGTCTTCACCACTATCCAGTAATTCCTTCAAATCTACACTAAGTCATAAACTGTCATTAATTAGCTTCACCTGGAAGTCAGTCTCTGCCTACTGTGGCAGTCACTTCATTATCTTCTGGAATATTTCAAACAATAGAAATGATTGAAACAGGTACTCCTACATTTCGATGGAGATTAGGGATGGCACACCACCCTGTAATTTAGGCAGTCATGCAGCAGTTTGCATTTGCATTGGCAGTGTAGTGCAGATTGCATTGAATTACTTCATAAAAATATCTTCAGGTTCTGAAGTCATGACTTCAGGTTTGGTTTTTTTTTGTCTCTAAGTTCTCTGTCTGTATTGTTAATCAGGAGGGTGTGCTTTAAAGCAACACAACACATTCAAAGGAGGATGTCCATTTTCAGTGTCAGTGCAAAGATTTCTGTCAGAATTATTGGTCAGAATAGTGCATTGGGGGAAAAAACAGGCAACAGAAGTTTGAGAAACTTATTCAGTGCTAAGAGGTGGTAGATTTGTTTTAGAAGAACTTATTTGGGGCCGAATTCTGCAGCTGTAACTCACGTCAGTGGTGCACTTTATTTCAGGATTTTGAAGGAAAGTAACGTTTAAAGAACTGGATATTTAGTGGTAGTAGGTCTACCAACTTTTAAGATGTATTTTGTGTTAGCTTTATAAAAACGTTTGCTTTATACACAAGATAATGTATTGTTATTTGAGATATACAACTTGTTACCAACTCATGATAGGGCAGAATACTGTAGCTGCACTGAAGACTTGCTGGAAACCTCAGGGTAGCAGTAAGCCAAGCATTTCTGTTAGGATTTATACTTTGCACATGCATTTTATGTCCACTGCCATTAAAATGTATAGATCCTGGGTGCAGGTTGCAAGCAAGTAGGAAGTTGTTCTATCTGGTGCTCAAGACTCATTACTTTTTCATTACCTTTTTAAATACATTGTTATAAATAAGTTGCTCTCAGATGTTGAGGTAGAAGCAGCTTGGGATCTTCGCAAAGCAAAGTTCTCTAAGCATCAGTGTAGTCAAGTGGGTGGTAAATAAATTTAATACAATCTTGTAGTTTTATACTGATATCTTCCTTTTACGCGGAGGATTCTTTAATTCACCCAGGCACTTGACTGATGCAGGAGAAATTCCTCACGTTACAGAACTCTGTAGTGTGATGGAGTTCTTGTCGATTCACGAAGAACATCAGTGAGCTGAGCAGGATGGCCTTGATGTAGTGTGTGAGGAATGGGGCTTTACCCAACGAGATATGAAAGTCATGTATTAATCTTAGATTGGATTGGCTGGTGAGAAGATGGAAGAGGAAATGTCAGCTTCCTTTATTACTTATTCTGAGCAATATTAATTACCTATTTTGTGATGAAAAAATGCAGCCACATGCAGAACCTAGCCAAGCACCAACCCCTAATCCAATCAGCCTGATGTATGCAGAAAGTTTACAGAATGACCTTGTGCGTAATTACTCATTTGATGGCTGTTAGTAAATGGCACAAATGGAATCTGACATACATTATAACACATTAATGAATGCCTTCCTCCCTCCATCTTCTGCTGTACAGAAAAATCATTTTAATTAAGACTTCCGTGATTAGTCATTTAATCAGTCATTAGGCCAATACAGATGGAGTCAATTAATTTTTTTACACTTGAATAGAGATTTGATGCTACTGCAAACCATACAATCTATTTTTTTTAACATTGTATCATGGGCAATTGCCTTGATGTCTGTCTAGTAAGTGTACATTATTCTTGTAAAAAACTGGATAGCATTTACAGCACATCAATGATGACTTCTGTAGGTGTGTTTTGTTACACGCTATCCAGATTTCAATGAAATAGTTCAGTTCTGAATTTAGACTGGTGGTGGTTCTTGTTATGAAGTGTTTTTGTGTGTTTTTTTTTTAAGAGCAGTAGGGCAGAGATGCCTTTGAAAGCTAAAATGTATTCAGCATCTCCTAATGAAGTATTATCATTTGCAATAAAAAATGCATGTCAGTGCTAGCTTTTGTGCGAGAACTTGAAATCTCAGAATGGTTGTAGTTGGAATGGACCCCTGAGACCACCACATCTCTCACCTGGAGACGGTTGCCAAGGGCTCATCCAGGTGGCTGTTGAGTATGTGCAGGGAGGGAGGCATACCCTGTGATCTTATGCAGTAATGACTGTGGGAAGAACAACTGCAAATGGAAAAGTGAGAGTATTTGTGCAGGAAGCACATGGTTGTCTGGTACATCTCGTTCATACCTTAAATGGGGCTAATAATTACAATTGAGTGGTTAATTAATAAGATCCTGATGTTAGATTAGCCAGTGACACTAGGGAAGATTGCAGAAAGAGTGACTTACGAGTCTGAAAATATTGAATGGTTAAAAAGGACAACCGAGTGCTGAGCAGTGACCTCTTAATGGGGAACAGAAAGGTGATTTGTATGCAAAGCTCTGTGGAATGAAGGCTTGAAGCAAGTGGCCACATGGTCCATTCAGTCCAACTCCATTGCAAATTAAAAAACAAAGTAATTAAAACTTGCAGTAGTATGTGGGTTAAGAGTCTGCTTGCAGCAGGTTTCTGTAGCTGTAGCACTTGTCCTGTCTGTGGGGCTGCAATGGGCTGTCCAGGCTCTGTTAGAGCAGGTCCTCCCCGTGCCCCTCTTTGGTTCCCTTGTCAATTTAGTGTGCTACTGCAGCTATGCAAAGGGAAAGGAATAGACTGATTTGTGTCTTTTGTTTCTTAAGAAAGCTTTTAAGGATTGAAAAATGAGCCCTGTCTTGTCTAGCCAAGGAATAATAAATAAAAGCAGGTGTGAGGTGTTGGAATTGAAAACAGCTGGATGTGACGGATGTGATCTGACTTCTCTAGAGCTTCAGTCTTTAATCCCTGTGGCTCAGTGTGAATATTTCCCTACTGAGGCAATGCAGAAATAATAAATAGAACGCAGCATATGGAAGAGTTCCTAGACTGAGGGGGGAACAAACCGCCATTAACTCTCTTTATGCTGACTTTTCCTTCACTTTTATGTACACCTCAGCAAGCTTCCATTATGCATGCTGCTAATCTTCAGTGTTTGCAGGAAGGCACGTTGTGCTGTGACAAAAAACTATGTTGAAACTGGAGCCTACCTTAAGTCACAGCTGTTTCTTGAAGACATACAGTGATCACCTCCACATTTTCGATGCGGCTTTTTCACGTGAATATTTCCCAATTAAACACTGAATCATCCATATAAATCGTCATCAAATTCCCCTCTGTACCGGTAAAATGATCTAATGTTGCATTAATATGTAGAACAGTCTGACCTTATTCCCTATCTTGAATCTTGTTAAATCCTGACCCTTGTCATCTGCCTGAGGATGGGTCTGTCTGCTGAGAAAACTCTGCCATCTAATTTAGAGTTCTGCACAAGAAATGTGCAAGTAGAGCAGTTCAGTTGATTAAAGCTAACGTGATAACTGAGATGACATCAAATGATGCAATAGCTCTCTCTAAGAAAGCAACACTGAGAAGCAGGCTTGGTACAAGCCTATCCTATACAATAAAGTCTTTCATTTAACCTGGGTTTTAAATGTGCTTTGTCTTGGAATAAATTGTTCAGCATCAATGTCAAGTGGTATAAAAGAAATAAAGAAATGCCAACTGAAGTAAATTGTTTGAGGGTTCTTTCTTTCATGTTTTGTATTTGAAGAGTGGTGATAAGGTTTATTTGGGTCACACTTAGAAGCTGTCTTGCAGACTAGACCATTTAGAAGAACGTTTTGGAACCCTGCTGTTTTGACATATATTCCAAGAAGGCTGTGCCTAAAGAAAATCATAGAAAACGCTGTGATGGAGTATCAAATCATTGGATTTATAATAGGGAACCAGTGGCGAGAATTCATTATACATTCACACCTGCAGATAAAGAGCATCTAAAATCGGAATTTTTATTCCACTCATCTTTGATCCTGATATTATTAGATGATATTAGCATCATCCTACGCTGTATTCTGGAATTGGAGCAGTTATGAATTCCATCCATTAACTTTTTCATAGAAGTCATTCTTTCTGTACAGCAACTGCATCCCATATTCAGAGCAGTAGTTCTGGATAGTGAGACTCCTGTTCCTCGCATACGGGCTGGAAATACATACTAAAGGGCTTTAGCAGCCATCATCATCATCTGTGATGCTTTACAGTGCCACAAAGAGGTTGTAACAAAGCAGTAAGGATCCGTCACCTGGAAGTTTTAAATTGTACCCTGGGGAAAGTTGGAACAGGAATGCAAATTTTTGTCTATTGTTTTAAGGGAATTAATAGCTTGCACAGATGAAGGCAATACTATTCAAAGCTTTACGGACACGTACTGTACAAATGGTGTGAAAACAATTAAATACCTCGCAGCAGTACCATAGAGCCCATCAAGGTGTAAAGCATTCACTTTTTGGAGCCCCTCCTAGGGGGCTGTGAGCTGGGGTACCTTCGTACAGGTGCAGTGTGCCTGCTTTCTTTCCCAGCTCAAGTGCTCATTCGTGCAGTTTTGAATGATTAACTGTGAAGACTTAAATCAAACTTGATGGCAGATTCTGCAGCCCCTCCCATGATATATTTGATCCATGGCTGCTGAAGTTCTAACAAAGAAAAAAGAAAATGATACTCCATTTCTAATTAAAGAAGTAATTTTCCTTTGCAAGTAGACTTTTTAGCTCAGCTGCAGCGTTAAGGATCAATGGGTTGTCAGATGTATGTCTTTTTAATAAATGCTAGCTGAGATGACATTAAAGTGATAGACTGATCACTGTAATCAATGCAATTCAAAATTGCTTTATGACTTAAATGAACTTGGTTCCTTTCTGTGATTCTCCTACAGTTAACATTGTATGAGCAATGAAGTACAAGGTTACATCCTCGTTTGATGTGAAAAGTAATGATATAAAATTAAAATATTTCACGTGGGTGCGGGTTTTGCTGTTTAACTCCTATTTTTGTGCAGTTCAAAGGACCTCACTATGAAGTGTTATGGCAAAAAGCAATAGGAACAAAAAATACACTTGAAGCAGATGAAAACCATGCTAAGCTTCCCCCTCCCAGAAGGAAGAAGTAGTGGCCAAGGTGTATTAAGCTTTTTATTTGCTGTGCATGCTGACATCCCAAGATGCAAAAATTATTCAGCCCAAAGGCATCAGAATTCTTTCTTTGTATTTAAATGTGAGTGTGTGGTTCATCTGTAAAGAAACAATTGCGTATATTTTGTGCAGTGGCTGCGTGCTTAATGCAAGCATAGGGTTATCTGAAATGATACTGATGTGTTTTAGCCTGCTGTAAGCGCGTCTGCCCTGGGCTCTGACAAAAAGGCTGCCCTGCTGCTGGTGCAGGACGTGAAGATGCAGGAGGGTGAATGTGACACCAGACAAGAGCTAAGGAATCTTCACACACCATATTTTCTCGGTATAATCAGTGCCTTTAAAATCTACTTATGTGCAATACTTTTGAACTCTTTTCTTGTTCCGGATTTATTTTTTCAAAACCCCAGAGGTTCTGTAAGAACTCCTAGGATCCTTGTAAACCCTTTTATTTCTCTTAAAGCTGGCAGACTGACAGGCTTTAGTTATTCTTAGTGCTAAATTATTTATCTTCCTTTTCCCTCCTAGCCCTGACTTCTGAATCTCTAACTTGACTCTTGGGACGTATCTGATGCCATTTTTTCCCCCATTTAAAGTGAAGCAATTTTTATCTTTTAAACTTTTTTATCGTTAAAATTGTAGGTGTAAAGTTTGAATGTGTAAGTGCATTTAAGATGAGGTGACCGTCTCAAATGGAATGATGTAACCAGGCCATACAAATTATTTTATATTTAATTGTATGCCATTCTCAAAAGGCTTTGTAACACAATATAGTATGTGGTTGTGACTGATTCAGGAGGTGCTTTTTATAATTATTTTTATGATTTTTGATGTACAATTTTTTATCACAAATGTTTATGTCTTTTAGTATTGTACACATGGGTGATAGTTGACCTATTCAGACAAACAAGGCAACATGGCTGAATACCTTTAAAAAACAGCATGAAGGATCTGGACTTTACTATGGTATTGTTTTGATAGTGGCCAAACATATCACATTCACACATTTCAGGAGGAGGAAGAGTCCTGAACTGTCTCCTGAGCTAATAATAACAAGCTAATATCAACATATATATAAGCATTATTATGAGTAGCAGTAATCTTATTCTGCTCCTTAGGTGACATCCAAAGAATACAAGCTATAAAAGGATCAGCACCTCATAAAGAATTCTAAGGCATTACAAGGTAAAGAGTTTCTTTTTTCCCTTTCTATATTATCACGTTCATCAACTGAAATGCTGTAGAAACTGGTTTATGGTGTAATTTCAGGCATGGGTGTATTGATCATGAATATTATATCAATTTTTAAATCACTTCTAAGATTAGTAATAAGCCAGTCCAATCATTCTAAAACTGTTCATTTTGAAACGTATACCTTCAGTATCTTGAGTAACTGTCTGATGTGTCATGTTTCTGCAAGTTTAGGTGCAATTAGAATTCACTTGTTTCTGGCATTCTCTGGAACTGTTATTTATCTTGCCTATGGTTATAAACTTGATTGTGGAAGCCTACGTTTCCTACTCTTAGCACCAAGAAACCAAGTCGTGTATGGAAGGAAGCATTCATTGAAGTTTATTATTAGCATAAATATAAATAAATAACAAGAAGTGTAAATAAAGGCACGTATCCATGCCCCAGTGTAGCAGAAATGCTAAGTCACAGCTTGCACCAGTGATGGAGCACCTGGTGGGAAGGCAGGGCCAGCCAGGGCAGCTCAGGTGCATGCAATGTACCTGAGTGATCAGAAGGGCTGGGGCCAGGATCCACCCCTTCCAGCCCTCATTTAAGGGCTGGCAGCGGAAGTAAGGGGGTTTTGCTGGATCCCTGTGTGCCTGAGGCCTTCTGAAGGTAAGCAGCTTTTTTCCCTTATTTCTCTGCTCTTTGTTGCTGCATTGTGAGCATATGCTTGCTTGCTGCAGCCCAGGAAGTTGCTTCTATACTGCTACCGCTGTACTTTCCATTGTGTTATATCATTACAGATGCAAACACAGTTGTAATAGATGTGGTAGAGGTTTGGTTTCGTGCTTTTAGAAAGCAAGGTACCAAGGGAGGCTCAAAGACTTGAGAAATTCCCATCTTGCTTTGCACACAAACTTCTACAGGTGAAAATTACAGGTGAAGCCATTTTGTACAGTTGGAGGTCTTGGTGAATAGCAGGCTTTGTTGCTGATTACTCAGTGCTTCTGTGCTTTGTACAAACATTTCCATGCTTGAGAACTATGTAAATGTAGGAATTTTGGGAAAGAAAAAAAAGTATTTTTTCTAAACTGAAATAGTACCTTGGATGTAGTGAAGTAATTTTCTTGGAACAGAAAGAATGTGAATAAATCTTTAAAGCTCTAGGTTATTTTAATGTTCTTCTGTGGTATAGAATGTGCTTGTGATGGCATGAGTGTCCAATTTGTCCGTTTTTCTTTTCTAATTTTAACTATTAATGTGAGATTTTTATCTTTTTGGAGAGGTAAATTATTAATAAATGGCTGCTATTAATAGCATATTGTAGAGTTTCACATGGGTGAAACGTCCAGTAAACAAGCAATAGTTATTATTGTCTACAGACAGCCCAATAATAACAATATCTCAGACTTATGCACTGCTTAATCGTTAAACTAATTTCACTTCAAGGAAAAACGTCATGAGAGCCAAGGTAGGAACTCTAGCTGGTCAATGGGGGACCTAAACTAAAGCCAGCAAAAACAACCTGACTTAAAAACAAACCACCAGCACCACCAATGACCTGTGCTGCCTGGCTGGTTGTAGTGCCTCTGCATGGAAAACAGAGGGAAACAATGAAATGCAAATGAAGATTGTAGAGGTTGCTGAGGTTTTAAAAAAAAAAAAAAAAAATTGATTTTCCTCAAAAGTGTTTCCTTTCTGTGATTTCTCATTTCTGGCTGCTGCATCCATCCCGGTAAGCAGATGCTGTGTTCCATTCTGTCCCTGTTGCTGCTTCTTTGTGTGTTTTGGCTGTGTTTAGTTTGTCTTCTTTCCCAGAGGAAGGCCTGCTGTTTGATACACCTGTTAACAACACTAAACAGGTGGCTAGCCTTATGGGCTTCTTCACCTGCAGGCTTTCAGTTTTTTTCTGCCCTAGAATCCATGTGAGTTTTGGTATCTGTTTGAAAGAGTCAGAGTTACAGGCGCTGTGCACATTATTTAAGTGCCTGGAATTTAAATTGGTCGGAATTACACTCCATAGTTGTGATGGGGACAAACAGGGTAGGCTCTGCTGCTGTGTACTGTCTGAGCTGCTGCACCCTATCGACACAAACTTGTTATAAAGCTAAGCGTGGTGCAGTCATCTCTGGGATCTGTGAAGTACATTTAATGTGGTATTTCCTATCAGTCTGCTAAAGGGCTGCAGCCTGATAATGGAAGTGATTGATAAAAGCCCAAATTAGATGATATGGGAATCACAGACTGTTAGAGGTGGGCAAGTTGAGTTTGAAATAAAAATAATCATAATAAAATATGTCATAGCCACTAACTGAGAAATGGAAGCCGCGTCAATGACCTGGAAATTGCTTCCTGAAATGAAGTGTTCAGTGTCCCTTTACAGCAACTTTTTCTTTATTCACAGGGATTTCTTGGACAAGTTGTTCTGCTGTATAATGTTGGGTGTAGCAAACGTTAATATTTTTAATTTTTAGAATAATGATGATGTACACTTATCAAATCAATTACTGTTTGCAAATCTTGCTTAGGGAGAGACTATTCTGAGTAAAACTACACATGCATTTTCAACATTTAGTTACTTTGGGCTGTTTTCTTAGATCTGGCTGTTTCAAAGTTGAAACCAACGATGAACAAATTCCTAACATCTCAGTTTTTTCATGCTAAGCTGTTCAAGAAGGCTGGTGCGGAGTTTAATTAATGACGACCTTGTGCAGCTGTTGTTGTTGAACTGCATCATCTTATTTTTTATTCAAAACACTTAAATGTTACTTTAAATAAACTTTGGGTCTAGAACCAATGCACAATGATATGGGGTGTTTTTCCAGAATAAATTCTTTACTACTGAACCTTAGGATTGGGGGATTTCTTTCTTCAATATCTGATAATAGACAGTTTTGCCCTCATCACTCATTATTTTTCAATAACTTCTTTGCCTGCTTTGGTCTCAATCAGTGGATTGCAGCGTATTTGTCCAGCACATTCTATGTCTTTGAATCAGAAAACACAGGGCCTTACTAAAACTCAAAGGTTTTTGTTTTGTTTAAAGTAGAATTTCTCATTGTAGGTTTTTTTTTTTTAAACAATAAAACCCGCAGCATAATGCAGCCCATCACTGAAACCTTGCTCTCCGTTTCCTGCTCTCCTGTTTGTGTGCTAACTGGTAGCTCTTTTTCTGGAGGCCTCCATGTCACTCTGGTTGTTCACGCCTTTGTTTCTCTGCAGAAATGTGTGATGTATAGATAGTGCTTATGTGGACGTCAGCATTTCCAAACCTTGCATGTGTTGCATTGCTAAGCAACTTTTAGCAACACTTATCTCTCATCCTTATGCCATCTGGAAAAAAGGATTAGACGAGGAAATGTGCCAGAGAGAGACAAAGGCAAATCTAAGTAAGAGCTAGCTTAATTACTTAAGAGAATGGGTGACATTAATAGTAGGCAATCACAGGAATTGATTGAAAGCAGAATGCCTTTACAGGTAGAGATAAGGGGCAGTTGAGAAAGGTAGTGCATTATTCCCCTGCTGCTGCCTTGTTCCCCAGAGGAAGCAGTACACAGCTGAACCCCGTTGTATGTTTATGTACAGTGATGCAAGATGAAAACCCACATGACTTCAGTACCTCATTTAGTTCCAGTTACAGCGAGCTTTTTTCTCCTTTTCCCAGTTATGTGCACACATGACTGTAACTGGCTGACAGCCGTTCAGAAAGTCTCTTTTACCAGGCAGAGAAGCTTGTTAAAATGCCAGGGGAGCGTGAAGCTTCTGTGCATCAGTTACCAACTGCTGTCGTTGGGATACCTGCTGTAGATGCGTGCTTTAAGTAGTGGCAGAAGGAGTAGACCAATGCAAATAGCATCAGAAGTGCATTTCCAAAGAACTACTTTGTCTGCTTTCATTTTTCAGCTTAAGTCTCTGATTGCTACGGCTGCAAACAGTGTTGGAAACTTCAGCCACAAACTGGAATTCTAATTGGGTTCACACAGATTTTAGAGTTATAGTAACTCTATTTTGTACATCTGCTGTTATCACACAAGAGGCAAGAAATCCAACTTAATAGGAGCTCCTTAGATTTTAAATTATTATCATTATTAACATTGGAGGAATTGTACTAAATCCCGTTCAGCTATCACAAAACCACTCAGAACAAGGGACGTTTGTGACTGAGTTGCTCTCCTTCCTGTACCTGGACTTCTGTCTGTGCTTTGTCCATTTTCTGATAGGGCAATTGCTGTATCAGTGAAAATGTGGCTATAAATTTCATCTTGGAATCACATCATGTTGGGTAAGAAGGGATCTGCTGGAGAAACTGTTCACTCTGATATTGTACAAGATTGAGTGATTACCAGTTTAGGTTGTTAGAAACCTTAATTTGGTCACACCATAGTTTTTTTTTTTTGTATTTGGCTTTGCAGCCTTAGGAATCTGTAAACTTACATTTTATGGTAAGCCCGTGTGTTGGGTCAAATGCAGTGCAGGTTTAAATCAGTGAAGCTTTTTTGGAATTATTTGGTATGCTTTTTCACTTTTCGCAATCTTTACAAGCAAAATAATGCATGGTTCTGCTTGTGACAAAGCAGTTATTCTTTCTTGCCATGTAATTTAGTGCCATGTAATATATGAACTGCAGGACCTCACATAATAGTATCCCACAGTAACAAACATTAGGCAAGAAGTGTTTGATTCTTCCCCCCATCTCCTTTTAGAGGAGTGCCACATAATCCTTGGTGGTTGTGTGGTCTCCCATTCAACTTTTCACAGAAATGTTGGAAGGGTATTTATAAAGAGCCTTGAGGACCACCCACTTGGCTATTGAAAATCTGCTGAAATAATCCCTTCTTTATCATGTAGCTGTGTTGTAGTCAAAATTTAAAATCCATGTGTATTTCTGTTTAAAGGGGCAATGGAGAAATGACGTGTTCAATGGACGGGGCACTATAATTCATTGTTCCAGTGACATCTGTGATAGACTGTGGATCAATGGCTGCGCTGCTGGTAAGTACATTCATTATGCTCTCCAGTTATTAACAAGACTTTGACATAATGCTTTGGTTGTCCTTCTTTTGATTCATATCATCTGACTATAGTGTCTGGTATCCTCTGAGCGTTCCTCCTAGAATGTATAGCTCTATGGAGCGAGGGGATAGCTGTTGGGGAGAGACCTGCTGAAGGGAGAGAGCTGTTCATTCAGAGTACGTGCAGAACTACAGTGAGGTATCCAGTGTTCTTGTAATGGGTTTTTATTGTTGTGATGAGGGAGAGTTTTTTTTTTAATAACGTGAGCTTTTCCTTTTAAAATGAAGGTGTTTTGGAATTCAGAAGTTGGAAGGATAGCAAAAGAAACAACTTGGTATGTGAGCAGTTTGTACAGGAGGAATCCTAGTTCAAATTGTTATTGGAAATAATGAGTTTCTTGGCAGGTTATAATTTGTGAAGCATAGAGCAGAAACGAATCTTATAATGCAAAGCTATGGACTCAGCGACTTACTAGAGACACTTTCCAACCCATTTGACTTACGTATGAGGGGACTGTATGAAACAGTAGTTAAAGCTTCAGTGCAGCTGAAGGTACTCAGATATGAATGCATCACACAGAAGGACGTGATCTGAAAAACTTGAAATAAAGCATTTATGCACGTCCCCTTGGTATCAAGCACCAAAATGCATGGAGTGGAAGAGTGCAGTGGCCTAGCTAAAGAATATTTGCTTGTCAATATCTTTACGTGTGGGATAGTAGCGTTCTAGAAAAATGAAGTACTTAATGCAAAAAAAAAATCAGAAGGATAGCATTAGTCTTATTTCCATCTTTGATATTAGGTATACTTGTAATGTTAGACTCATGTTTTTAGAACACAGTGAAAACGTTGATTTTCAGAAGCATTTCCTGTGAAGGAGCTGCTGTGGGTTGCAGAAGTCTCGCACTGCAGTGCTGCTTTAATCCAGTCAAAGTTGGTAGTAATCAAAATTCATAGCTATGTTCAAACCCTATAAAATGTTGTGATGGTCTGTTTTGTGATTAGTTAGCAGATGTTAACTTTAACAGGCCTTTTTTCTGGCACTGTAAGCAGAACAATAAGGAATTGAATGAGTCTTGAAGAACTCTCTACACAATCATGGAAGCATTCTCTTCAGATTACTGTAAGGATACATTTGAAGAGGAAATTTGTTCCACTCCTGTTCATTGGATAGTTAGAAGACTTAATTTTCCCTTTTCTCAGCAATGCAATCATTTACATTCTGTATTAAGATAGCACGATATTCCTCTTTATAATTAAAACTTAATAGTTTTTTAACCTTTTTAAAGTGCATTTATGTGGAAGCCAAGGTTATTCACAGTTCTTCAGTTTAAAATAAATGTCTAGATATGTATTTCAGGCAGAATGGTAGCTTGGCTTTGCAAAAGCAAATAATGGAAATATTATTTACAATGCAGTATCTGGAAGAGTGAAAAATGTCTGTTTTTTTTCACAATTTGAGTAGGAGAAAAAGAAGAAACTGCCTTCATTAGAAGTAATGAATGTATATCTTTTCATCCTTCCGGGGAGACAAGTCAGCTGTCATGTCGTGACTGTCCAAGCCAAGTACAGATGGTATTGTTTGCACTGTCTTTGCAAGGCATGAACCCTCCCAGGGAGCAGGCATTCTAGATACCATGGGCAGCAGTTTGTCTGCATGTTTGCTAGCTTTCTGTTGGAGTTTTTCAACAATTTCATCTGTAAAAACCTTCAGTGATTTTTATCTATAGAAGTGAACTGTTTAGTTGTTGAACTGAATTCAAATGACTTTCCCTTGAGCGGGATTGCTTTCACTCTTGCAGCAGTTCCATCAGGAGAGTGCCCAGTTTGGCAAAGCGTGATGGTGGGCATATGTTGTTGGAGAGGGAGCTCTTAATATTATGGCTAACATCTATTTTCTGGTATATGCCTACCTGTAAACTTATTATACTTGGACTTGAGATTTTAAAACCTACCAGCACAAACAAAACCATCAGAGCTGTTTTATTTCACAGCAGATTTGAGGTTGTAAGCTGTCTTTTTGACAGTTGCTGCTTCTGGGAACTGAGATCTTTTGTCGTTAGGCGTTCTGAATTTGCACTGATTGATTTACCAGTCCTGAAGGGTAACACAGCTCCAGAACCTGGATCTGACCTGTGTGGAGGAGGGACTGCTGCAAGGAGCAGTGTGATGTGTAAAGATAATGTGTTAGTTAACTTCTCCACCTTTTAATGAACTGGAAAAAAAAGGTATCTTTGCATAACATTGAAATAACTTTAAAGTATAGGAAACTGCCTTTGTAATAAAAATGGATGGTTCTTAAGTGATTTATTTATTTTACTGGACTTAAGCAAGGCCTTTGACATGGTCCCCCACCACATCCTTATCTCCAAGCTGGAGGGATGTGGATTTGATGG
>JAOWBP010004584.1:2813388-2828728 GCA_028571105.1 Tragopan temminckii
CTGCGTGCCCTTCTTTGCGTTACCAAATTAAAAAAAAAAAAAATCGAGCTGCGCCTCGAACAGCGGGACAGAACGCGGTATCGAAGCACGAGATTCACCACAGCTTCACAGCCCGTTTGGCGCAGTAAAACAGGTGAGCCGTATCGCTGTGAGCAGAACACCGAGCTCTGAGGGGCTGCCAGCATCCCGCTCGCTGGCGCGTGCCGTCACGCACACCGCTCACCTGAGGACGGCGCCCCCCTCAGCGGGAAGGCGGGAAGCGCAGCGCCAACGGCTGCCGAGCCGCGCGCGAGCGAGGCGGGAACCGCACCTCCCCTTCAGCTTCCCGCCCAGCCGCAGTGACGTCATCACCCTGCGCCGCGCCATGGCGCTGGGGCCCGCCGGGCCGGCTCGGCTGGTGCGCTGCGGGCAGAAGGACGAGCTGTACCGGAGCGGGCTGCGCAGCGGGGCCGGCACCGCGCTGCACGGGATCGCGGGTAACGTCACCCCTCCTGCGGATCGGTGTTGCGCTGAGGTGACGCGGGGCGGGACGGCTGCATTCCTCCGGACGCTGCTGAGGGCTCCCGGCTGCGCGCCGCCTCACGGGGCCGGGCGGGGCTGGAAGCGCTGTCGGAGGAGAGCTCAGATCAGTACGAGCCTTACTTAAAATAACGACCCTGGTTTCTTAGGGGCTAAGAAGTGGCTGGAGTGGAGGAGGGAGATCGAGCTGCTCTCCGACGTCGCCTACTTCGCCCTCAGTACCCTGTCAGGTAACGTGCTGCCCTGCCGTGTTTCGGTGAGCCCTGGCGGGCGCGGATCTGCTGACAGTCCTTGTTACTGAATAACTGTCAGAAGGCAGAGATCAAACCCGGCAGTAAGTCCATACGGTATGGATACAGTATTCCGATCCAGATACCTACAGACTCCTGCCTTAAGCCTAAAACCATTGCAGATACCGAATGCTGATGCAGATAGGTTGCTCACTTCAACCAAAAACACAGCTATCTCTGGAACACCAAAACTTAGCAGCTGTTCTGCCCTGAGCAGCGTGCTGTCCCCTCAGCCACACACTAAAACTGCTTATTCTGTTACTCACATCTAGGATATCAGACTCTGGGTGAAGAATACGTCAACATTGTTCAAGTTGACTCAACCAAGAAAAGGGTGCCTTCTTTTCTTCGGCGGGCCGTCTTCGTTTGTCTTCATACCGTAGTACCCTATTACTTAGAAAAGGGATTGCAGCACCTGGAACATGAGTTGCAGATAGAAGATGATGGGGCTAGAACCTTGCAAAGCAACCCAGCACTTGGCTTGTCCAGTAGGACCTTAATACGAAACTGGATTCGGAAACAAGTCAGAGAGTTTACAGAACAACAGAAGAAAACAGTCCTGCAAGTTGTGTACATTCTTAAGCAATCCATTCCTTTGCTTCATCGACTACATCTGGCAGTGTTCTACATACATGGCACTTTTTATCACCTATCTAAAAGAATTGCAGGAATCAGATACGTAAGTGGATCTATTAACTGTGTGAAAATCATGTGCACTGCAGTATTCTGGCTTCTTTTGGGATGCAGTGTGCACAAAAGGGATATAGAATTTTACTGATTATAATGCATGCAGTGCAGACTGGGTGAGAAGGAGATAAAGGGCGATTACGGGGGGGAAGGCATAGTTTTGTAAAATTTAAGCAACTAAACATCTCTATGTGTGCATTTTGCAGCTACATTTTGGAGGAGTACAAGGAGAAGATCAGAGCATTCGATCAAGTTACAAGTTCCTTGGAATAATTTCACTCTTCCATCTTCTTCTGACAATTGGTGTTCAGATATACAGCTTCCAACAAAAGCAGAGAGCAAGGCAGGAATGGAAGCTACACCGCAACCTAGCTCTCCAGAAGTACGTTCATTTTACTTAATAGGAAAGGTAGAAGCAATAGTGGGAAATGTAATTCTAGTGCTCTCCCTGTCTGTAAAAGCCATGACATTTTGACTTAAGATAGAACCTAATGTAGCATAACATTGGACACGCTCACTGTACTGAACATCTCTTAGATTTCATGCTTTGCTTTTACGTGCAGGACTCTCATAGGAAGGGTTAATACTTGAAGGAAGGCTTTACAAGATTGCGTTAACAAGTATTTCTTGCAAACAGGCCTCATAAAACTAATTAATACCTGTGTTGATTAGAAATACTATAAAGGAAAAAACTACTGGGCGCCAGTCCCGCTGCACTTTGTGTTTGGAGGAACGGAGACATGCAACAGCCACACCTTGTGGGCACCTGTTCTGCTGGGAATGCATCACCGAGTGGTGTAACACCAGAGTAAGTACAGTGGGACAAACAGAGCCCAAGAGTAAACATTATGAAATCTCTAGCTCGTTGTTGAAATATTACTTTTTCCCTCCCTAAGACACCCAAAATCCCCCCAGTTGTTTAGTGGGATCCATATATTGTACGGGGATATAATACTATATATTACTTTGATGAAGTAAATGAGATGTTTCTGACTCAGCCATTGAAACGCAATTGAATTAACTGGAGAAGTCAGGCACAGTCATAATAAAGATCCAGGCTACAATTCTGACTGCAAAGAACAGAACTGATAAATGTTCTAATTTCCAGTACAATGGAGTAAGTTACAAACTAATTGAGCTAACTTAAGATGACTTTTTCTTTCACATTAATAAAACAATTTTCATCCATGAAGGTTTTCTACAGCTATCTTGGAATAAGGCATTATCCATTTATTTTACAAGTAAAAAATGTTTATTAAAAGAAAAAAAAAGGCTACTTACAAATAAAATCTTTGCCACAGGGCCTAAGCCAGCACTGTAACTCTGATGTATTACTGTAGCTGCTTTAGATCTACTTAAATTTTCTGGCACTAATACTGATATAGCTCTGGCAAAACAGAGTCAGGTAGTCTGATTCATTTAATGCTTTCCTAGCACAGGCCAAGCTACTTTCCTTCCCACTGCAGTTAGCAATTTTCAGTACTTCAGCTGCTGTTTCTGAAATATAATGGAGGTAGCAGATGTTACAAAGTTTCAGCTGGATGTGCAAGTTCAATATGCAATGACAGGGAACTCAAAATTCACAAGACCTTCCTGCACAAAACCGAAGTTCAAATGAACTACTGAATATAACTGAAGCTGGTACCTAGAGAGGGCTCCTAAAACTCAAAGTACCCTGGAATTATTTTGGCCAAAATGGGCAATAAAGAGACTAGCACCGTGCTAGTTCTAATTCAGCTGCAAGCCAAAGTGGAATTAATTTAAGCATAAAGAATGAAAAAAAAAAACCCTCTGAAAACGAGTACATGGCAGCATTGCTTGGCAGTATTCAGGGGTAGCAGAACACATGAAAAACATCTCAATGACCGTTTGAGATATTTCACTGGACAAACTTCCTTGAAGGTAAAATCTGAGAAGTCATTTTTCTCTTAAAAATGAAGTTGCTTCAACTAAAGGTGTTGGAAGCTGTGTACAACACCTGTGGATTTGAGGTCATATTTTAAACGCATCACCTCAAGCTGCTCTTTGAGTGAGGTTACCTTTCAGAGCTTTACCTGGTTAAGCATGCAATGCAGACTGGACTGAAAAAAAATGTGTAGTTACAGAAGCTCGTCTTCTAGTTGTTGTTTAGCATAGTTGGGTTTTTTCCTTTATTTTTAACGTTTCAAATACAGCAATTTATAATATCTCTTGGCTTTTTGTAGACCGAATGTCCACTGTGCAGAGAGAAGTTCCATCCTCAGAAACTGATCTACCTACGCCACTATCAACTGTGAGAAAAAATCCCATTTTGTTACAAGGGCCTCTGCTCTCATACCTTCAATACAGAGTGGTCGTACAGTTCAGGTTAGTCCAAGAACAAGACTTTATTGTAAAACTGGTAACTGCCTGTACAAGGTGGCACTTCATTCCTATTTTACAAAATAAATCTATTTCTGCCTCTTCCTGTTCCTTGCTTTATGGTTCTTGACCATATTAAAAATGTCTTTCTAAAAGTTACTTAAAGAAGTGTGATAGTCTTCACTTCAAACAATGAAAAATTTAAGTCATTTTCTCTAAATTTGAGTAACAAATCTTCCAACCTTTCATAACGTGCTTAAGGCATTAGTAACATTTTACTGTTTTTAAGACTCCCTTTAAGTAATTAACATTGCAAGAGTCCATGCTATAGATTTCAGGGGAAAACAAAAAAAAAAAACAGTATCAGAGGATGTACATGAGTCCTTACTTCACTGGCAGTGGGATTTCTAGTGATGAAGGTATATCACATAACATTCAGCTTTCATAGTAAAGTTAACAATAAAGCAGCTTTCTTTGATTTGACTTCCCTAGATCAACAGAAGCAACAAATGCAAGCCTAAAGTAATGCAGAATGCATATTATTCAAATCAACATTGAGCTTTTAACCTCAAAACTCTATCATTATTATTACAAAGATTTTAGTCAGGTATTCCAGACATTTAGACTATAGCAATGTAAGAAGTGTTTCAAAGACCTAGTGTATATGTGTAACATGATGGAAAGCACAACAATAACAGCAGAGCAGCAAGATCCCAGGCCACAGCAAGAGAGAATTTGCTCAAATACAACAACCGTGGGCACAGAAATAAAGGAAAAGAAGCTGCTTACCTTCAGGAGGTCTCAGGCATATAAGGATCTCCAGCAAGATCCCCTTGCCTCCACTGCCAGCCCTTAAATGAGGGCTGGAAGGGGTGGATCCTGGCTCCAGCCCTTCTGATCACTCAGATACATTGCATGCACCTGAGCTCCCCTGGCTGGCCCTGCCTTCCCACCAGGTGCTCCATCACTGGTGCAAGCTGTGACTTAGCATTGCCACTACAGGATACTAATAGTAAACTATGCCCAAGTGTAACAAATTAGTTTTATAATGTTTTGTCTGCATGGCCTTTTCTAACACAGGGAAGAAGCCGATTTCAGCCACAAGCCTTCTACTCTCTTTATGGTAATAGGAACTGTTTAGGCAGAGCCAGTATGTGAGAGTATGAATGAGGAGGGATTCAGCAGCCTTACCTCCTCAACTTTACTTCCCTAAGTTATAATTAGTTCTGTTACACAAGCATTTAGAGCATCAGGGAAAAAATAAGATTATCAGTTATTAACACATCTTATTTTTGCACAGTATGTGCAAGGGGAAGTTGATTCTATTTCTTCAGTACAGATGGAGAGGGAAATCCATATGATCCACTGGCAGATCATGAGTTTGTTTCAATAAATCTTGCACAAATAGCACCAAACATGGCTTGGGAGGGGCAAGCTACAGTAAGAGCACTTCTTTTAACAGTTGTTTGTATTGCAGAGATGTGAGCTAGTTAATTATTAAATTTTCAAGCGTTATCATGAATCCTCAAATAAAAATCAGATGAGTGTTTCTCTGTACCTATAAATCGAATAAAAAGTTACTGTGCAAGCACTTCAGCATTACTGTACAAAAGCTGATTTTCAGAGCTGCAATATCTTCCCCTTCTTACACTAGAAAAATTTCAGGCATCCCCATGTTTAAAACTGTAAAGACAACCATGGCAGAAAAATGGTCCATGATTCAAAGATGTGCTAAGGAAATGACTGCATTATAACATTCTCCTTACCATGAAAAACAGTGAGGAAAGATATCTGCACGTAGAAACAAACAGGAATCAATCAATGACGGGGAAGTCGTTGTGAAGCTGGTGAGCCAAGTTTTTCATGCATTCTGTAATGGTAATTTATCACTCCTCAGTGATAAAAATAGAGCAAAGTTTAACAAAATGCTGTCAAACTTGCCTGGCCTTTGGAAGCTGAGAGTCACCTGAGGAATTACACAGTCATCCTGATGTCATCCACAACATGTGTTTGAAAACTGCTAACCCCACTGAATATTGAACAGCTATACATCTATTAATGAGAAGAATTCTGTTCTTATGCTGCCACTTAAGTTAGAAATCAGGTGAAGGTAAAAATCTGTAACTTGCAATGGCTGTTTTTCATATCTCATTGCTCAGGAGTCACTCCAATTGCTAACATTTAAAAAGAAATCATACAGATCTCCAAGTCTTACCCACGTATTCAGAAACTCCAGCAAACCTCCAAGTTAGAGCTTTCAGACTAATGGGCAAAGAACTACAAATGTCAATGATGGGTACTTCCGTAAGGCTCTTTCTAGATGCAGTGTTTTTGTAATTTGAAGTTAGACTAGTTCCCATATTGATAAGAAAAACACACGCTGACAAACAAAAACCAGGCCAACATCAACTCAAACTACCTTTCACTTTTCAAGGTTTAGCAAAGGCTGAATCCTAGGGCACCATGATTTCATTCAACAGTCATATAAAAGGGTTCCTACATACGTTTTCCAATAAGGCATCAGTTGAAGCTGACACTATTCTCCATTTAGAATCTTTGAAGAGCTAAACTTTATCTACCTTGTCCCAGTGAACGTTCCCTGAAGATCTAAAATAGGTCATATGAAGATAAATTCTTAGGGTAATCACTACTGCAAAGAATCCATAAATATTATTAGATCTTTTTATACATATAATATAAAGATAATAGAGAACAAGCAAAGGGGGACACTGTCTTTTAATAAATTTTGGAATTAAAAAGTCACTTAATAAAACTGCAGTTGTATCACATGAAAAAGTTTACATGCAGGTCATTTATCTGATTTTTTTTTTAACTATAGAAAATGAAAATCTTTGTTAAAACCCACAAAGTGTGTCTCCTATGGCCAGTTGGAGTATATTCTGAAGGGGCTGCACGAAGTTGGCTTAACTTATTCAAGAAACCCTTACGTATGAAAGAAATTCCAACTAAAACAATTAAAATATATATATTTATAATTCCAGGTCCTCAAAGGAAATTGGAATAGATTTTGAACAAAGCTTTGAGTCATCATGAAGGAACCCAATTTTAGCATCTGCTAGGAGGTGAAATGGTGAAACTGGCATTGAAACCTAACAGAAATGAGTTACTTTAGAAGCTGTGTGTGTTTTTCTCCCTACTGCAAAATCCTTACATTTGTAGATTTCTTTTTATATTTATATTTATGACTCAGTAATACCATGCATTTAGCAAACTGGCATCTATTTAGATCTGCTGAATTCTTATATGAAAATAGCACATGGCCATGAAGCAGAAAACAGCATCATGTGTGCCACCTGACTTCTTTTCTACATACGTGCACAGCACTTCAGGGTGATACTGAGAAGAACTATGTAAAAACATCAAACTCAAAGCCATTCATCTCTCCAGTGCAATGGATCCTGAAAGAAATCCGTTATCCCAAATCCAGGGGATTATCCAAAGTTTCTCCAACTTCTTACAAAAGATAAACTCAAAGCAAGTTGGTTAGAATGCCAGTTTCTTCAAGCAACTGATACTTCAGATAAAAATAGCGAGATCCTCTTAAAATGAAACTTCAACTGCTTTGTCACAACTCAATCATTTTTATGAAGAAAAAAGGCATTGTTACAATGGCTCAAAAATCGTTCCTTTAGTTGTAAGCAGAATTGGTCAAAAGGTTGATTGCACCTTCTAGCTAGCAAAGGTCTTTCCCACATCTTCCTTCCCTTTGTATTTCCTCTTGCCATGTGTGAAGGGTATATATCTGTACTTTATCATATGCTGTGAAGAAAAAGATATGAATTTAGAGGCAAGAAATATAATGTTTACAAAAAATGTTTCATAATACATAACTGACACAGTCCTCTAGGGAGAAAGTTCTGCAGTACTTTGAAAGCTAATCATAAAGGTTAACTGGTTTAAATAATGCTGTGAGCCCAATTTTCAAATTTGGTTATACTCAAACAACATACAGAGCACAGTAAAGTTTGCTCATTAGGGGACTGCAGGGAACTCCTGCCACTTAGGTTACATTTGAGTAATGGTACTTCATCAAAATTCTGAGTGTCTGGAAAGAAAATTGCTCTCCTTTTAAAACATCAACAAACAAAGAAGTTTCTTAAAAGCACGCCTGAAAGATTTGCATATGTTTTTCTCTCAACTTGAGAGAGTTTGATTTGTCATCCACCAGAGACTCTAAAAGACCCCTTCATTAAAACAGCGATAGTTAACCTTAGAAAGGAAGGAGGTCAGAAATTGTAAGACTCATTAAAATTCAATGTTTTTTTTAAATAAAAACTTTTTTGGAATTGAGCATCAAGTTTTGTATATGTACTATATGAAGGTTTTTCCCCGAGCATTTTTATTTTCTACTAATACGCGCCTAATGTTTAAGTATTAGGTGTTCAAGTTTCTCTAGTAAAAGAAATGCACACAACATATTTAATACTTCTAATGCAGTTAACTGGATAGAGATTGAAACAACACTGTACATTTTGACATTACAAATGCTATTCTCTGTTCTTAGCAAGTTACCTTGATTTGCCTCTTCATAGTGATACAAAACAGCATAATGAAGTACATCACAAGGATCGGCCAAAAAACAGGAACGTTGAAAGCCTCAAAGAATGTACATGCCATTGCAACCAGGATGCCTTTAGTGGCCGAGTGCCTTAAAAATAGCATTAACAATTAATCCTTCAACACCAGTCACCGTTAATTAATGCAGATATTTACACATTTCAGAAACAGAACGTGAGCAGATAGACCGACTCACCAGAATTTAAACTCTGGGAGCCTCCTAATGAAAGGCCGAAATTCTTCATTTTGCCTTGTAGGTAAGGAAGGACCATCATCTGAAGAAGAAAAAATAACAATTAACTCTCACTGTTACATAGATGCCAGATACTGTTGTGGTTTTCATATAAGAGGGTTGGCTTCCATTAAAAAAATAGATAACAAAAATGAGTGCCAGGTCATTGAATTATTGCAGGGAGAATTTAAGTCACGTACACCCTCTGTCAAAACAAAGATTAACACAATATGGAATTGTTCAAGACCTGAAAAAAAATCACTTTGGAGACCAATTTTATAGCAGTTTCTAATTTCAAGCTGTATGGAGTTTTTGCCAGTTGAAGAATACAGTGTCAGACTGAAATTGCACATCCTTACATTATTATATCAGACAAAATGAGCTGGAAGTTTAATTAAGTTCAAAATTACTGCAGAATGAATTCACCATACCTGAATCTTCCATTAAAGAGGGATCTACCTTTGGCGACAAGAAAGCTATAAAGAGATTTAGATGGTAGATTCCCAAGGCATATGTCACAATGTACCAACCCTGAAGAAAGGAATGAAACAAAGGAGAAAAGATTAAAGACCTCCTGCACGCCACTCTCAGATATTTTCAATCAAACAATGTGGTTTCTGCTTCCTTAGTAAGTGCTTCTCTGTGTCCTCACATTCACGAGAGGTTTTCTTCTTAAAAACAAAGCAACAACAAAAAAAAAAACCAAGCATGTTTACCACTATTTCTATGCTGATAGAAAACATAAGAGTTTTCATTTAAATTTACTTCAGTACTGACTAAACTTATTGGGAGACTAGCAAAAACTTTATATCTATCATTCTTGATAAGCTAAACATTTCTTAGATTTCCCTACACTAAGCCTAATATATTAATTATAACAAACCTTAACATGAGTGGTAGTACACTAATGAATTTAATAAAAGCTTTTCTCAGACACCTGGTTTCCATGTTCAAAATGCAGATATCATAAAAGCAGCAAAAAGCAAGAAAGCAAGGCTTGCTTTGTTTTTGATCTTTGTAGGCTTCAGTCTCTTAAATATTCCTATTACCACTGTCTGCACAGCTCTTGTATTCAATCTGCAATCTCCAGTTTTCTGGAATCACCATTCTCAAGCTCTACACTGAACTGCAGACTGGGAGAGATAGAGGCATCTGATAGTGGAGAAATAGCCTGCTGATGGCCTGCAGGAGTGCCAAAAAAGCAATTTCTCACAGTTTGCATGACCAAAGGTAACCATGGGCTCCTAAACAAGTTACTCAGCTTTAAAAATAAAACTGCAATGGCTACGAAGTTTTCAGAAATTTATTATGTAATTTCAACAGATTTACCTCAGTATTTCCACTTTACATTACCATCAAATAAATAATAATAAGCATTCACAAATTCTTTAGTCTGAAGGCATGAGTTTAACACCAGCAAGAGCTTCCTCCTCAGACTACCTGATTTACCCTTAGTGTGTTCTCATGACACAAAATGTAATTCCTGAAATCCTCCTAACACAAAAAATAGAACACTAATGACATCTAAAACTATCTGATCAGTAAGCCCAGTTTTCCTACCTGCAGTAAATAAACTCTAATCATGTAGATAAAACTCAGACCCAAAGTTACGATCCATCGCACTGCAGTATATGGAGTAGATTTGTCTAACCAGGACTGGTAGATCTAGGAAGAAATATAAAGTGAGCAGCTGTAAAATATATGATGCCCAGTGAATAATGCATATTTCAGGGCAGCACTAGAAATAGTAAGCATCTGTAAATATATTTTAGAAATGAGAGTAGCATGAAACACTCTTATTACAATTAACTTCAATTATAAACATACTTAGAAATCTTTGAAAATGCAAGCTCTGCATTTCCACAAAGGCCAGAAAACCCCAACTCCCAATACTTGGGGCATCAGAAAGAAACCCAGATCTTAAACCTTTCACTGTTTATCTCCCTTAAGTTTACTTTCCTTAACATGATTGTGACAGGAAACATAAAGCAACGTTTTCTGATAAGAGCATATTTCCAGTATGCAGCATCATACATACACATTAAACTATGCATTAGAATATTTGTTGTCTACTTTTAAAACATTTCAAATGAAATCTTTTGTATGGATTTCAGTATTTCAGCAGTTCATCCAACCTCAGAACTCGTTACGCTTTGCATTGAGTTCTGCTTTTAATGGAGTCAGAGAAATCCTAGAGAAAACCAACCTGCCCAAGTCTTGTGAAAAATCGATAGACCACAGAAGGCTTTCCATGAACAGACTCACCAATACTGTCCCCTTCTGACATGGTTGCTGTGAAAATAAAACAACACATAGGTAACATTTCAAACAAAGAGCTAAGCGCTGTGAAACTTCATAGTACAGGATGTCTTATGTTCTTACATTTTTTTGGATAACCCTATTTGAAAAAAATAAAAAAGTATTCTTAGAGAAGACATTTATTCCAAAAGAAATTCAGTTCTAGAAGAAATTGTCAAGAAGGTAAAGAAAAGGGTACTTTTACAAAAGCAAGAGAGGATCCAATCCATTTTAGGGAAGGAAAAACAAGTCCACACAGAAATGCAGGAATGAGCCTTGTTAGACATCACCTTGATAAGGCAAGAGCTGAGTTATAACATCTAAGCGTTGATATGCACTGCAGCACCACCCTCCTGTCACCTCAGTGTCTAAAGACAAAGAACAAAACCAAAATAAATATATTTTTTTCAAGCTGTTTAAGACTTTCAAATATGGAGTAACTAAAAAGCAAAGCATTTAGGTTCAGGACTTTGTACGCAAGTAGTTACAGAAACAAACATTTGTCATAAGCACCCAAATCGAAACACTCCTAGCATGAATCAGAGAGTTTATCAAATGAACATGAAGAGCCCTGAAGTCACAGAATAGTTTTATGTATCACTAAAACAGTAAACATAAAGAACAGGGCAAGGATTCTGACTCCAGATAAAAATAATTCCCTTGGTATTTTTTTTTTTAAGGACACGTTCCTACTACCAATTCAAGATCTTTACTCTTGAGTTAAGCCCAACTAACCTTTATCAGTCTACTGAAGATACAGAGCAAACAAAATGAAATTGATTCTAAACAGAAACACATGTGCCACATCATCAAAAGCAATCCCTGACATTACTTCCTGGAGTCCTCATCTGGGGGTGGGACTGCACACCTCTGGGACAGCTGGAGGACTTTCACCACGATATTAACATCTCCAGAGCCTCAGATGGCAGCACACACAAGTGAAACATCATTAATTCAGAAGATTATAGATTTAGATACTGCAACGGAAAAACTGAGACTGAGGACAATCTGGACAGTCAAAGAATCCTGAAGCTGAGTATTTCCTATAAACACCTGAAAACCAGATCCTATGGAACAAATAGGAAGTAGGAAAAAAGGAGTCCTGTTACACCTGAAAAGATAAAGGAAAAAGATTCAGTCCACTTTAATTCTAGTTATGGCTAAAAAGAAAACAAAACCCAATGGAAACTCATACAAAAAAAGATACGGACATTTTACTTACAGACAAAAAGGAAATAATTATTATTCTGCCCATTCACTGCACTGCAGAAGAAAGAAATTACTCAGCACTATTAGCTGAGCATCATTTTGTGCTTTATTTGGGGTGGGTTTGAATCATCCTGAGATACGAAACCACAACAAAAAAGATATTCAATCTATTGATGATTGAATAACAATTTTCTAAAAATGGCAAACATCAAAACTCAAATCAATATTCACATCACAACATACCTGACTACTGCATGCTACAAGCAGACCTACCACTCCAATTGAGCAAAGATTGGCCTACGGACCAAGCAACAAATCACGCCTACAAAGCTATCAATGGCTTTCAAATGGAACAGAGGTTTTGCCTGGTGTAAAGAGGTACTATATGTGCAACTACATGATTGTTCATCATCCATACAGCTCCTCCATGGCAGGCCAAGCAATGCAAGCAGCCAACACTGTCTCTCTGACTCGAAAGCAGCCAGTGGGGTTTCCTTAAGTAGCGCAGACTACAGCATCACGTGACAAAGTTTAAGAATTTGACTTAGCATCTCTCATCATTTTAAAACATTCACTTAAAGAACATCTGTAAGCCACAGGCATCGAAAAGAGCCACCTTTGGCACTGGAGCTGGTTTACAGCTAAGAACCTAAGCCACACCTTTTTACTATATGGGATTAAACAAACCCAAACAGCAGCAATTACAGAATCACAGAATGGCCCGGGGTTAGAAGAGACCTCAAGGATCATGAATCTCCAACCCCCCTGCCACAGGCAGGGCCACCAACCTCCACGTTTAATACTAGACCAGGTTTTTCAATTCCTCTTTCACAATGAGTTACAGTAACTCTAAAGTCAGAAGGACATGCAAAGATTGATACAACAAATGGCAGTTTGCACCCAGCAGAGCACAGCCCAAACTGCCACTGAACGACACCAAGTATGTGAGCAGAACAAGGGCATTTTAACCTCTGTTGTTATGGTAATACCAACACAAACCTAACGGTATCCTCGAGTTCCCGAGGCCAAAAGTCACCTAAGCCACCTGTCCCAAAGTCGCATACAGTTAGTGAACTTTCAAACAAACCTCTGACCACAATAAAAGCTTTCTTAAGCGTAAAACGCCAAGAAAAACAAATCGCTAGCAAAATCACGCCACAGTTTACGTCAGTTTCCTCATCGCTTCAAGAAAATTTCTTTGTAAAGCAGCGTCCTATAGCCGTGGGCCGGTGGCAGAACGAAGGACAGCCTCAGGACCGCCCCAATGGTTACAAACAGGCCGTTCCCCCCCAGACGCCCGGCCGGCCCGCGCCCACCCACCACCACACAGCAACGGCGCCAGGATCCGAGTCAGAAAAAAATCAAATAAAGCGCAAAGGCGCTTCGGTTGCCAACGTTTGACACCGAGAGCAGCAGGAATGACCCCCCAAGGCAAAAGCGGAGCCTGCTGAGGAGAGCCCGGGGATGGCCCCGAGACACAGAGCGACCACAGGCCCGGAGCGGCCCGGAACGGGATGCGGCACGGCAGCCCCGGCGACTCAGCCTGTCTGTGCCTCCGGTGGCGGCACCACAGCCGGCCCGTGGCCCGCAGACCTCCACCCCCCACCCGGACCGGGCTCCTGACACCAGACCGCAGCTACTCACAGGCGGCTGAGCCGAATCCTACCTTCCGACCCCCCTCCCCCCGCCTCCACAGTCCCAATATGGCAGCCACAGCGGGGGGCACATCCACTTCCGCTTCCGGGGCGAGAAGGGCGGGGAGAGGACTCGGAACCGGCCTGCCATTGGTGGCCGCGGGAGGAAGCGGGGCGGCCGCTGTAGCGTAATCTGCAGCATCTGCGCAGGCGCAGATCGCTCCGCTAGCCCTAGAGGGCGGCCCCCCTCGCCCCGCCCCTCTCCCTCTCAGCCAATGAGAGCCAGGCTGCTGCTGCCAGCGTGGAGGCGTCGGGAGCTGCGCGGGCACGTGGCGGCAGCGGAGCCGCTGCGGTTTGCTCTGTTTTCTCGCCTTAGCTGAGCGCGCGCGCCCGGTAACGCGCCTCCCTCGGGGCGAGCGTTGCTTTGGGCCGCCTGAGCCTGCGGCCTCAGCGGGCTGTGGAGTTGAAGTGCTCGTGTCTCGCAGTTTTGTTTGTTAGTGGTCTATGCGGAACTGAAAAGCAAACAGATCCACTGAAGCGCCGGTGTTTTTGCAGCTGCCATCACCCTCAGATTCCTGTAGAGCGCACGATAAATAACGGTGGGTAAATTAACCTCCGAGTTCAAAAACCTGTATACGCAGGAAAGTTTGGGATTAAAACGAATAGAACAAGGTCAGAAATACTCCTTAGGCAAAGACACAGATGGCATCAAAAAATACGCACAAGCGCTGTCGTGCATCCGGTGAAACAATCCGAGCTAAAGCCGTGCAGCAAGAAGGGGCGCGGCCGCTTCTCCCGCCGCGAGCCGGCGGTGCTCCGTGCAGCTGCGTGCAGTGCCGCGCGGCGCCGCTGGGCGGCGCTGCAGTTCGCGCTTTCAGGCTGAAGGCGCCCCTGCGTCGGGCTGGCGCTGCGTTACGGGCTGCTCCGCCTCTGCTGCGTGCGGCGCTGGGCTGGGTTTTGAACAGGGTGCGTGCTTAAAAGCGAAACGATGCTTCTGCAAAACAAACAGACAAACAAAAAAGTCAGTGGTGGTATCGACAACGCCGTCCTGATGGTTCGTTTGGTGTTTATACAGAAAACAAGCTTAAGGCAGCTACTTGATGCAAGCGTGCGTTTGTGTTTCAAGTATTCATTTGCAACGTGTATTTAAATATAAGGCATAAGAATGCCAACAATTTGAGGATTGTAATCATGAACTTAAAATATATAAAGCTATCAGACCGCTTATTTTCTCAATTAGCCAATTTTGGTACAGTAGAGGCAATCTTTTTTAATGGTCTCTTAACGAAGAACCGACACAAAATGTAAGATAGGTCAGCCCTTGGGTGTGTGCACACTGCCTTACTTTCCTGACAGATAGATGTGCAATGGGTCACTGTCCACTGAATTCCAACAAGAACCAAGGCGTGGGTCCAGCAGAACGTGAGTCTGCAAAATATGGAGGTAAACAGGAAAAACGTGGCTTAGAGGAGCTGTGTATGGGCAGTGTGGGGATGCAGTAGCAGAAATGCTAAGTCACAGCTTGCACCAGTGATGGAGCACCTGGTGGGAAG
>JAOWBP010004584.1:2828777-2858866 GCA_028571105.1 Tragopan temminckii
CCCCCCCCAGGCAAGCTACATCCAAACTAAATTACTTAGCAGTAATCAGAAGTTTAAGTCTACATTGCATTCAAAGTGAATCTGTAACACTTTATTCAGGAACAACCTGCTCTATCCCTGTCACAGACATGTTAATTTCTGTTTCCTTTGTTATTTCATGCTGGAACAGAGAGGAATTAGTCTCTCTGTTCATGCAGTGCAGTTAAAAAGCACTTCTGAGTAACTGAATTTGTGCCCTGCTCCGTCAGATGTGCAGTACGTAAATGCAGTTATTTAACCTTGAATTTGCAAAACAGTATGTGCATGCATCAGCTATTCCACCTCTGAAATGAAAAACAGCTTAATTAGAAAACTATTTAATATGTAACCAAAGTAACCATTCCCCATGAACTTCAAAGATTCTTCTCTGACAGCAAGAAAGTAACAAAAAATGCCCATTACTCACTCACCCTTGCCTACTGAATTTGTACTTCAATTGATTTTGTTTGCCAGTGTTCATGTTCTACTGCTCTTAGATTTTAAGTATGAATCTTATTGCTGAATAGGTCCTAGTCAGGTTAACTAGGACAAATTGTCCTCTGTAGCTAAACAAGGAAACATATCTTCTGATGGAAAACAAACATTTCTTAAATCTAGTTCCTTAACTGTAAGGCTTCCCTTTCTCAGATTTTAGGGCTTTGTGTAGAATACAGTTAAATCCTGCATTATTGGGATGGATGCCTCAGTAGTGTCCTTTCTGATTCAGAAATGACCTTCACAGTGATCACTATCATTTGCCTAGAAGAAGGCAAAAGTACAGTCTATTTTTAATTAAAATCTTAAGAAGCAGCTATTCTTGATTAGAAGAGTCAGATAAAAGCTTTAATTTTCAAGATTGCACCTCATTCTATAATTAGTATGCAGAGGCTTCATATTAACCTATCCCAAGTCACTTACTCCTGCAGCCATTTATGCACTTACATAGTAAACTTCTAAATTAAATATAGATGTGATCACCCATCTTACCCTCCCTTAATTTTAGCAGTTGCACTCTCCCTCTTATCAATTTAAATTCTTACAAGCTGCTTGGTTTTCTTCTATAACCAGCTCCACCATCAATCCAGAAGTACTGTGTGTTTGTAATTAGGAAACTAACACTCTAGTCTTGCAGAAAAATATCTTTCTACAGTGATGTAGCTCCTATGACATATATATGGTAGAACCCCAATATATGCCCATTCCTTAAGAATTTTTTTAAGCATTAGCCCTCCCTGAAGTCTCCTGGGTTTGTCTTGTATTTTCTTTCATACGTAGACGAGTGCACATTTCTTCTGTGAAAATGGAGCAACAAGATTTCTGGAAAAGAAGAGGGGGGAAAAAACAAGGGGATAAGTTTTTCTGTATCGTAGAATCCAGCTTTTAAATGTTCACTAGACTTTCATTGCAGTGGATGGAGAACAAGAACACCAAAATACACATTCAAATTCTAGTGCAGTTTTATTTACATGTGTTTTCCTGCTTGTCAAATGACTTGAGAATAGCCATACTTGAGAATAAACTTGTTATTGATGATTTACTGTCCTCTGTACACACTGGAGTATTGGTATGCAGTCTGTCTGCATTACAGTAAATGTTTCTAGTTAATATTTTAAGCTTTTTAAAATTTTTATATTGCTTAGGCTACATAACTGTCACATAGCCCAAGCAACAACATAGCAAAGATTTTAAAGAGTAAATATATAGCATCTATTTTCCCACCCCATTACACTTCTTTCCTTAGACAAACAATTCTGCCATGGTAAGAAAGCCAGCATTCCGCCCAGTGGAGCACTAATGCCCACACTAAACAGAAGGGAGCCCAAGAGAAAGACAGAGATGATGACAGTCACCCACCTTGACATGTCCAGCAGCATGTCTGCTCTTATTTGACAGCTCCACCATAGCTGCAATCACTCCTAATGCAAGGCCAATTGCAAGAGTAAGAAAGAGCCCACCCAGAGCTTGGGGCTGCAGAGGACTCCATCTGTCTCTACTTTTGTGAAGGCAGCTGGACTCCCACCATTTGTTACGCAAATAGTCAAGATCACCCGATTCACCCAGTTTGAGGACAGCAACTGATAGCTTCTTAGTCCATGGCGATGCTGGCAGCAGGATGAAAGAGAAAAGCATGTAAGAGAGATCACAGACACTAACATTTTTAATCAACCTGCTGCTACAGGACAAAGCAGAGTTAGTTGGGTGCTGCTTTCCAACTTTCAAATGGTCTTTCAGCAGAGTGCAGCAAAATAATCTGAGTGCTTTCTTAGATAACTAGTTAACAACCATTCCTATCCTATCCACTAACAGAATAATGAGAGTGTGAAGGTTCTTTGAAAAATACTATCAGTCATGCTTACAAGAGAACAAATTTGATTAAGAGTTCTTCTACATTCTTAGTACCACAGGGCAGGAGGAAAAAGCAGGAAAAAAAAAGAACTGATATCATTGGCAGTGGGAATTTTTATTATCTACTGTTCAAAATAAGAGTGAGCACTAGTGACAATTCATTTACTGAATGAAAACACTGGATAGCTGGGTTAACAATTTGTTCATAGTGGACTATTAGCCTTAATACATAGAAAAAAGAGTTTCAGGGTTTAGCTATTCCAGGCTCTTTGCTCTAACAAGCTATTTCAAACCCACAAAATCCAAGTGGAGAAGTGGGACAGAAGTCATACACAGTGACTGACCCTGGGCAGTGGCAATGCCAAATCCTCTGGCTCCAATAACTTCAGGAGCTCTGATCAAATTGCAGTGCCTGGCGGCTGCAAGGTCTTGAGAGATTGATTCACCAATGAAGGCATAATTGGATTCCATCACACGTTGAACTGCTTCCTGGTAGGTTTTGACTAAAACGTGGTCTCGTCTCTTGTCCATATATTCATAGATCATCTGATGGATGGGATTCTTGGAGTTCTGCAATAAAGTGACGTGTGAAACAATTATCCAGAAAAACATTTGCCTACATGTGCAGTGACTGAAAAAAATTTAGAGAATAAGAGTACTTAAACTATTTACCTTTCTGCCCTCTGTAATTAAAATTACCATCTTTCTAGCACCTTATGTTCAAGGTACACAAGAATAACCCCTGAAGACTAGTACCACTGTCTTAAGAGAGGATACACTATTAAAACACAATCTTCTGCATGCTTCTCTCTCAGAGAAAAGGTGAAAGAAGAGATAAGAAAACAACATATACCAGTCACATTAAAGTGCAACAAGAGAACTGACGTGTCTATACAGAAGAAGGTGGTGTAAGACCCAATGTGAGCCAGACAGCTTGACTGCACTTCAGCAGTTCTAAGGCAGGAACGTATGTACACAATTAAATTTTCTGCACCTTAAAGAAGTAGAAAGTGGAGGAGCCATCCAGTGTCCCAAACTCAAGCTTCCTTTGCTTCACAAGATCTTCAAAAGTCTGGATCGGGAGCTGCTCGCTGCCAGAGCTCAGCAGCGCAGTGAAGTTGGCGATGTAAGCAGCCAGCAAAGCTATGGTGAAGAGCCACCAGATGGCAGCGATGACCCGCACAGAGAACGCCTTGGGCCGAGGGGTGACACCTGCAAGACCAATGGAGCCCACAGAAAGTATGGGTGGTGAGAGAGACAGCCTGAGTTAAAGCCAGCACAAGACTTTTTAAATAAAGGCCAAACTGCAAAAGCTACTCTGCAGCTATTTTAGGAACACACAGGCCTGAAAAGCCCTCAGTGGCTGGTTTGAATAGCATCAATGCTGCATGCTATGCAGAGCTGAAGCAAAACTACTGGCCAAAAAAAAAAAAAAAAAAAAAAGATTCCACTCTAGAAAACATAAGTGCACTGGTTAGTCCTGGAGCAAGAGTTACAGCAGAAAACACGCAGTGCTCACATGAAGCCAGCCACCTGCACAAGTCCCTAATCAAGACATCTCTGTTTTAGCACTGCCAAGTGTCCCTATTTTAGCATCCTTTCCCTCAGCACCCTAACCATACAGTACAGCCCAGTACTGTTACAGACAGCTGGATATGCAACCAGCTCCTCCCAGCTCACCTTGCAATGTGAGCGCTCCTGCTCCAAACCAGAGGCTGTTTAAGAAGGTGAAGTGATTCTCTTCATTCTTTGGCTCATTCCATTCACAAGGGCTCAGCCTATGAGGAAATAACAGGATGACAGTAAACACTAAAGGAAAAAGCAATCCTGCAGCATGATGTGCAGTAGTGCAGGCAGCCTGGAAATGCCCTATCTTTCCATCAGAGGTCCTCCTTTATCTGTAGCCCAGTTTATCTAGTAAACAAAAATGCTCCTGGGTCAATATCTCAAGTACTTTGCAACACTGAGGCCCAGAACTGTGCATAAAACAAGAAAGGCAGTAATAGAAATTTTGTTCAAAATTGCAAATGCAGAAAGCCTTAGTGCAGCCTCATGAAGAGAGGAGGAGAAAGTTGAATGTCCTGGGAAAAGGAGGGAGGGGAAAGAATTTCATCCACAAAAGTCAGTGTAGAATTGAGTGCATGAAAACACTCTGGGAGAAAGGACTGTGCCCAGGAATATGATCAGAGTAAAAAACAACTTTGAAAAAAAGTGAGAACAAAAAAGCTGAAACACAAACACACAGTCCTTTTGACAACAGTGGATAATCCACATCAAGAGATATGGTGATTTTCATTGGGAGTTCCTACTCTTAATCTGCCATTAAGCTTTATTAGCTCTGGTTTTAGATTTGTACAGAAAGTTCCTCAAAGCAAAATGCACCCTGATACTTTCTTAAAGATCTCGCCATAGCTGGGAAAGCAGTTGACTCAAGCAAAACCTGTAAAACACATTTATACCTGGCAACAAGGAAGAGGCAGACACACGTCAGCACATAAGCAAATAGGAGGCCAGTCCAGGTCTCCTTACTGAAAGGAGCCAGGAAGTGGAAGAAAGACATCTCCTGAGAGATGGTGTCCTTTCGAAGCAAGATTCCAATCCCAGTCTGCAGGAATGGCGTAGTGAAGGAGATTACCTCTTCCCTTGCTGACGTGACTGTCAAGGGAGCCACTGCAATGTCTGCTTCCTGTAAAAAGAAGTTAAAATATAACCAATCATCCCACCTGCCTGAAGTCTTTTATCACTAAAACAGAATGCTTCCCAGGCTGAGTGGACAGATACCTACATGGCAATAGCCATGTTAGCACAGCTCCTGGGCTCCTTTCCTTGTTAATGCTGCGGGTTTCTCAAACATAAAATGAAAATTACCTGTCTCAGAATCTCTCCAATCATCCCTGTCCAATTCCCATTGGAAGAGATGGCTCCATACTTCCCATCTCCCACCACCTTCACCTTGTAGCTGAAGTGAAGCATTGAAGCGAGTGCTTTCAGCAAATCAATGCAGTATCCCTCCAGTTCTGCATTTCTCACCATGACATAAGGATCTTCCTGCATAAACAGGGAAATACAATTACATGCCACCACAGTCTACAGTGTGACTGACTGTGAATTAATTAATTTATTTTTTTAATCCTCCCCAAAGATCTCTGCTCACATTATCAGGAAGACAACATTTCCAAACCTGAAAGAAGATCACAGAAGCCACGTGCCACCACTAGTCAAAGAATACAGCAAGGAGCTGGATTTTGCAAGCTGTGTGGACCACAGAAGCAAGTGATAGTCTCTTTGCAGTCTAATAGTCCAAATACATTTCATCTGGCCCGTCAAAACATCAACTGAGGGCCATACACTGGTACAGGACCTGACAGCAGAATCAGACAATGTATTGATGCACTTTCTTCTGAATGATCCTGCTTGTTCATTACTGGTGGCACTGCATTTTCTTTATTTTTAATAACCTGTTTTTAATCCTTGCACACATGATCTTTACATATTTCCACTTCAGGATAAAAACAACTTGCAGGTAACAGAACTCTTAGACAAAGCATAACAGAATGAAAAGGCTGAAACAGCTTTCAGCTCTGCACCATTGTGACGACACTTGAAAAATACTGTGACGAACACGGATATCTGTGTCAAAAAAAGGCAGGGTGTAACTCCAGCTATCTACCAGCTACAGTGCTTTGTTACTGCCTTACCAAGATCGTTGTGACAGTCAAAGCTGGAAGGTTCTCTTCTGGTCCCCTCAAGTCATTGGCCTACAAATAAAAAAATAAAGGAAAAATAATTGGATTTCCCCACTTACCTAGGGTTTACATTATAGTGTGTGTGTGTGTGTGTATTCCATGACAGTAATTAATCAATCAAAAGCATTTCACTTTACTGCACGTTGTCAGCATACAAATAAAAAGGAAAATCACGTTAAATGCTGTCACAATTCTTCAGGTACGAAGTACATATAGTCTTCCAAAGAGAGAGCAATTTATGCTGCTGACAAAACAGCTAGCAGCCAATTAAGGCCTCATTAGAGAGCAATTCCTGGAGACAAAACAGTAGGAAACCTGAGATGAAGGAGAAACATGAATTCACTTTCACATGGAACACCAAATTCAAGAATGCATCTTCCAACCTTACAGTCATATAACTGAAGATGCTTTCTGGTCACTAATACTTCAGGACAGTTCACGTTTTTGCTACTAAAGCTATCTTCACAGATTAAACATTGCAGGCTGTGGACTCATCTATTTCTGGATTTAATATCCAAGAGCTTTTGTACATATGACTTTATTGGTAGCCCTGCACCAATGAACTTAAACATACCTTAATCATAGCGTCATCATTCCTCATTGCTCCTGAAAAAATAACAACAAAATCAACTCCTTGCAGGGTTTATGTTTACAGTTCCTTAAAAGTGAACTTTCATAAACTCATTTCACTCACATAAACAAAATGATCATCCTTGGACTCAGAAGTTCACAGTACAGCTGACTTGTAGTAATTTTCTAAGTTTGTTTCCTTATTCACAACACAGTATTAATGTCAAGCAAACAGAAGCAGAAATATACAGATAGATTCAGGCTGCAGAAGTTTCTTATCCTAGCTTTATTATTACCACTCACACATTGAAAAACAGATTTTGCAGAATCGCCTTCCTGATCAGCTGAAAAGCCAGCAGTCCTCCTACTTCACACAACTAAGATTTCCCCCCCAGCTCCTGTCAAAGCCCTTCTGCACCCCTAAGGAAAAGCCCTGTAAACAACCTGAAGTTCATCAGCATTGAATTCCAAGACAAAAGGGTTTCTTAATAGGTTCCTATTGTTAAAAGCAGAGAAAGGAGACCATCTCGCAACCACTGGGGCAGAAATCCTTCTCTGCCTCACCGAATTGCTTTCTCCCCCAGAATTACAAGTGCTCTCACTTTTCATTCCTGTGAAAACTCACTGCAGAGCACCTGAGTCTGTCACCAGATCTGCTACTGATCTGTTGTCCTGTACTACCTCTCCTCCTTGTGTCTGTTTCCTCTTCAGTAAAAATCCACTTGTAGAAGTATTATTAATGAGATTAATTAAGCTTCTGGCTCTACTCTTTGCTCCAGTGTGCAGCTCTTAACAAAATCCACTGAATTATTTGATCTACAGCTTCCTTTATCATAACACCCAGAATACCTCAACTCCCCAAATTTGCAAAAGATCTAAACTGTAATAATTGAGATGTAGAATGAAAAACACAACTGTGTAGGTGTATAGCATATTAACTACCCGGGATGGTTTCCTTTTTTCTAGAATGTGCAACTTTATTGCTTCCTGGAATCAAAGAATTCACAGTGCAAAAGCCAAAACAAAAACAAAACAAAACAAACAAAAAAAAACACCACAAGATAAAACAAAGAAATTAGAGTGCTTTTACTCTTCCAAGCAAAAGCTGTGAGTTTTTCATTAAATATAACAACGTATTCATTCACTATGTATTATTCTTCTTTGGATTTGCATTTTCTTGTGCTGAACTCTACATCATTGTTAAAACAAAACCTGCTTTTTCCCTGTCCTCCACAGTTCTCCATGGGAGCTGGAAATCTTCACAAAGGAGTTCTCTTGTCTCTCTTCAGAAACTCATTAGAGCCAGTGAAAGCTGTTTGAGGCTCCTTTTTTGAAGACCTGCTAGGGTTTTTTGGAAGAAAACAGTCTGTACTGAGGGCTTCAGCTCCCCCACAGCGGCACTGGATGCAGCTGTTCAAAGCCCCATTGTAGGAACTCCTGAAAGGACCATAAGTAATCGAGTTGCAGCCCTAACTCTAAGTTCATCACAGTGACACTTCTCAGAAGCCAAGTCCTCGTCGTGAGAATTTACAAAAACATACCACAAAGGGTCTCATCCTTCCACTCTTGCCCCCAAAGGTTTGCTGCTGCAGGAAACTACCGTAGTTGCAAAAATCAGCAAGCACAGCAAAAGCAAAAAGCTTTTAGCACAGATAAACCAAGACTGGCCTCCTCACCCCCACTTTTCTACCCTGTCCCCCCTCTGCCTATGTTAGTAACCCTGCCTTGGCACCCCCTTGTCCACGTTTCCCTTTATGCAGCTTGTGACCATGAAGGATAGCTGAACCAAGAGGTCAGGTGGATGACAGTTTTGGAGTACACTGGGACACTCAGGATAAGAGGATCAGATAAACTGACCACTGTCACTAAAGCTAAAGACTGATGTATACGTAACCTGAAGCAACCTGCTGCTACCACCAGCTCTGGTCAGGTAGAGGACAGACAGCTGAGAGGGGCAGGAGAACCAGTAGGGGAGCCAATTTTTGTTTCCCAGTAATGCTGCAAGGCCAAGCTGCTCCTTAGTGTGGACTCAGGACACCAAAAAGCCACAGTAAGATCGAAACAACAGCACTTGTTTCAGCTGCAAAAGCAAGCTCCCCAGCTCCTCACACTGGGGGCTCAGTGCGATCCAACCAGCTGACTGCTGTGCACAAGTCACTGGCAGGCTCCTTCTGCTGGCCCTAAGGTAGGTCCTGGTAATGTCTTCATAACCAAATCTCAAGCAAATTTTAAGACAGTGTCCTAACCTAGCACTACTATTAACAAGAATTAATGAACTGTAAAGAACAAAACCAGATTTGAATGCAGCTAGCATTTTTGGCCAAATATTCTCACCTGTCTGGCTCGATTCTCTCAGGAGCAGCACAGTTGTAACCACACAGAACATAAAGTGAAGTCCTTTGTCCATTGCAGCAGAAATAGTTACTGTTTAGAGAAAACTTCCTGTTGAGGTTAAAGGAAAGTCATTAATACGGGTTTTATGATTCCTCAGTGCTGAGTTAAATCAGTACATCTTGGATTTTCTGCACCTCAATTCTGAAGAGTCCCAATTCAAACAAGGGTCTCCGAATCACATTTGAGACCAAATAGAACAAACATTAAAGAACGGGTCCCAGGGAACACTAGTGCAGAAAAAATGATGTGATGAACATATGAAGTGGATGTATCCACTGCTTGTTGCACTATATCTTTCCCAGCCAGCTCCCCACAGAGGAGAAGCAATGTCTGCTCAGATGCAGGGTCAGTGTGCAGGCATCGATAAACAGGAGATTTTTCAGGAGGTCCTTATTTCAGAGACATAAAAACAAAATGTTAAATTTTCCTTTTTTGGGTTGCAGAGGAAAAAAGCAGCAGGAATGATGCATTTGAGCCAGCGAGGAACAGCTGTTCTGTTTTGTTTTCTGGTAAATTTAACCAGTAAATTATTGCTACTTTTTCATTATGATTGAGTATGTACTATAAAATGATCTTTAGAAAGATTTAAAAAAAGCTATTCTGAGCTGGTAATAAAAACGAAGGAGTTATTATCACACTGGCTGCTGTCTGTCTAAAAAAACAAGTGTAAATTTGTGCAAAAAGAGCATTTTTGCAAAGGCAAATACACTTTCTTAACTCTGTGTTAGTACTAAGATAATTTAAGGATAAATGAAATCACTCACAGGGAGAATAACGGGAGGACAGATGACTTCAGTGCCTTCCAGCCTGTAAGGAGCTGCTCAGCTACTGCTTAAATGAACCACTGCAACATCCCTTCACCATCTACCTAACGAAGTACTACAACAGTTTCTCAAGTTTTACAGCAAAGCAAACTAAGGATTTAAGATGCTACTTTGCTAGAATTGGCTCTAGAAACTTTTGAGCCTTTCAAAATATGAAGAAAAAAAAGACAGCATTACTCCTCAACCACTCTTCTGCATGTAGTGCTGAAGGGAGGCATTAGTATTAAACCGAGCAGTGGAAAAGATGAACAGTCATCAGCAAAAAAGGAGACAGCCTGTTGCACACAAGCTTCAATCTTTGCCAGCTACAAGCACAGCAGTGATTGAAGGCAGCATCTCACTTACAGCAATTCCTTCAGCCTCTCCTAGCTTGGTCTGTCTGACTGGGTCCCAGCAGCAGCACGTCGACGGGCAGGCAATGGGACTGCTGGAACAGAACGCTTGTTGCATCCGCGCTGTTATAAGCAGAGCGGGAGGAGCCAGGCGCCAGGCTGCCGCGGGAAGGACGTGCCAGCAGGCTGCGGGGGCACCTTGCTTTGGGGACAGAGGAAGGGGGAGCACCCAGCAAAAAGAAGTTTGGAAGCAGGTCAGTCCGGCAGCTCAGTACTACACTGAGACTTGGAAAATACAAATACCTCTGCGTGGCCTGCTGTGTGCTCCTGTAACAGCCTTCTTTCTGCAGAACTGCGCCCTATTCAGCTGTGCCCATCTCCCCTGTCTACTGCTGCTGCAAGCTGAAGGCTTTCTCCGTGCTGTGATTGTCTCAGATCAGTTGGGGGATTCAGGTACAACATCAGAACCCTCACAAACCAGATACATACAGCTAGTATTTCATCACATCCCAGAATGCTGAAGAAAGGCCTGAGCTTCCAGGTAAACCACAAACTCTGGGTTGTACAGAACTGTGTACACAGACGTGAAATTCCTGACCCCTTCATCCTTCCATTTACAGCCTCCACTTCAGAAGTGAGCTACAGTACAACCCTGCCAAATGGCTGACTCTGTTGGGCCAGGTCATTTATAAATACAGCATCAAGGCTCTGAAATTACAAAGGATTGCTTTCACAGGAATTCAGCAGAGAGTAAATCATTACAACACATCCTGCAGGGGAGTTGGAACACGTCCACACTTGAGTAAGAAAAAAATATTATTTCACACTTACTTGACTTTAAGCTCTGTTCAAGATGGAAGTGTCTCGGGCAGCCTGCACCTTCCTCCCTAAGCCCTTTCTACATATGCCACTGAGTTAATCAATCATTAAACATCAATTTGTCTTCAACATTCAGAATTTGCTTACATTTCAATTTTTAAAATGCTTATAATAATGTATTTGGTGATGCCAAAGTGGAAGGGTGGGACTCATAGTGCACTGCAGTGCAGGGGAGCTCCAAGATTACTTTTACTGCACTTCAGGCACCAAATGGTGCACATCATTCTTACAACATGACTTATGACAAGGTGCTAATGTACACTATCAATGATAAGCACATTCTTTCTATAGGACAAAACCAAAAAGATACCAAGAGATCCATTCAGCTCAGATTTCTCTCAGATGCTCTGAACTGCTTACAGCTCCACTTCAGGTACTAGCTTTGTTAAGTGGCACATGATTTATTTTTCACTTTATGTGATAGCCATGCTCTGGAGACTCGGGCAAAGCCCTGCACTTAGAGGGAGGTCAACAAAAATCAGACAAGTTAAGGTTCTCAGCTGCTTCTCATGAATATTTTTCTAGGCTTTAGCAAGATGCGCATTATGGTATGTGATTTTTCACAGCTGGCAGCTAATGAGGGCTAAGCCACTAATAAGCTCAGCTACAAGCAGCCGTGAACATCTCAGCACTGTCAAAATGAGTTTTTACAGATACAATCAAATGTTCATCAGCAGTGATCTTCAACATCAAGCTGGAGGAATACAGACCACAAACACCAAGGACAACCATGTACTGTCTGGACTCCTAAACTGACACTTTAATGAACTGAAAAACATTTGGGACAAGTCTGTGAGCTCACAGAGAGAGCTCAGGATGATGGAAGCTGGCTGCTGTTACTCTACATGCCAGCAGGAACAGATACAAAATGGGCCTTCCCTAGACAGAGTTATGATCATTACTGTTGCCTACAAAGCAAGATTATGAAGACCAAATATTTCTGCATTAAAAACCCATTAAAAAGAACAGTGTGCTTGTTACGCACACTTCACTGAATTCTTACCTGCAGCTTCGGATGAGACAGAGCCAAGCAACTGTTTTCACACATTAGTTGAAGCTCCCTATGTGTGCTGCCTTTCTCTCTAAATTCTCTTTCGCCAGCTTGATTCTGAGACCTCTGCTATTGCTCCAGTTCATGTAGGAAAAAAAACAAACAGAATCTAAAAGAGTTTTGCTTAAAGCTCTCGAGTTTGTTGTTGTTGTGAGGGGGGTAGGGAGCAAGACGAGAAAAGCCCTCTCCCAAACCTAAAAGATACTTAAAAACCTAACTGTGACACCAGAATCAGCATTAATCTTTTCCTTCTGTTAATCAAACACTAAAAATTGGAAATAGAATTCATTGATTGGTTAGATTATCACTGTTGTAATTATTCTTCAGAGCAAAATTACACTGAAGCAGAAAGGACGAAGAACAAAACTACTTAAGTAAATTGCTGCTGCTCAGCAGTGTAGGTACCACAAAATAAATTCCATTCACGTGAATACACAAACACATCATTAATAGTCTTGTGCAGTGCAACAGAACAAGTTGGCAAGGCAGTTACTACTGATTTGCAAACAGGAGGACAAAATTCACATGTACCCTAGTAAGTTAAATCCAATTGCTGCTTTTTAAAAACGTGAACAAAGAAAGATATTTTGAAGTGTTGCGTGATATTGTCTTCTGCAAGGTGCATTAATTTAACAAGTATTGCTTAATCAATAAAAGATAAAAAAAAGCATTGTGCATCTTGGTCTTTGAAAAGAAGCAAATAGACCTTTCACACATTAACTTTCTGAAGCTGTCAATTTGCATGTACTTTCTTGCTTTAAAGATAAAAAAAGCAGCAACTCCCTGCAGCTCTTCAGCCCATAACTGAAGTATTACAGGCTGACTTTCTTGTCTAAAGAACGTTAATGAAATTCACTTTGTTTTAAGATACAATGCAGGACTGATCTTGGCAGATCACACATTCTGCTGATGATTTACCTTTTTTTTCCTTCAGAGACTGCAAAGATATTGTAGATTTACTTCAGTGCACGTTCCAAAGCTTTGTTGCACAAACCTCAAGGGCCTCTCATCCAAATTATGAAGACAAGTAATGAAGATCAGAGCTAGGATGGAAAAGTGCAGGAGCGTGTTTGGACAAAGCATCATTTTAAAATATTTCATCAGAGAATTTTACTCCTCCCAGCCCCTACCTCCTTGTTATGCTGAAATCATCAACCATAGTTAGCTGCACCTTTTGATACCTCAGAGTTGAAATGTTTGTGACCACATGCCAAGAACTCCTTTCCAGCCCCACATCCAGAAGCGAGCTGAGGACCTTCTCAGGTAAGGGCATGAACAAAGTAATGCACATTTTCACTGGGCACTTTGCTGGGACAGGAAGAGATTTTTTGAATGAGATAAGTGTTTTCAGTCAGATTTTAAACAGTCTCAGTGATGAAATAGGTCTATCTACCTTACGTGAAAAAACTATAGTTTATCTTTGTATTGTTCTCTATAACATTCACTTCCCTGGCTGTCTCAGAATAGATCAGGTCCTTTGATAGCACAATGTTGGGCTACGAATTCCATGACTCCCCCAAGAATTTTCATCCAAACAGTCATCACTGGCTGCCAACACTAGCTCAAAATTATCCACACGCTGCATATCACACATCAGAATGCCAGTCTCTACCAATACTTGCACGTCTTTTGGTGCACCAGAGAAAATTTGAGCAGGATCTGAACTGGATATCATTCTGAAAAAAGAGTAAAATTAAATGTTATAACGGCATTAAAAAAGCATTGTTACAGCTAAACAGTCAACAGCTGGAAGATTAAATATGTTTATTTTAGTAGTACAAGGTGGTCTTACAAACAAATTTTTAGATTTTGCAGTATACACAGACGAATCATTACAAACAAAAGCAAAATATTTTCTCAATAATAGGGACTCTATGCAGCTTGAAAATAAAATTAAACCTCTGTTTCTCTTTAAAATGCATCTCAGTAAACAATCTTCTCCATCACTGATAAAATACATCTATAATAAATGACTTTAGAGGGGGGAGATGGGATGGAGGAAACACCTTAAAAAAGAAAAGTTAAAAAAAGTGGGGAGGAAAAATGGTTATTCTGTTTAGCTTGCTATATAACTCTAAATATGTTCATCTAAAAAAAATTAAATATATATATTTTAAAACATATCATTGAAAATTTTGCATGGCAGTGCAATACAGTAGTAAAATTCATCCAAAAAAGTGCTATGTACAGCAGCATTGTTAAAATACCATAAAGAAGGGATGGTTCTGTTTTCAAGAAAAGATCAGTGTGCTTTTTAGTCATTTCTGAATTAGTGTCAGAAGATGTTTCCTGCCTTTTTGACTAATTCCCCCTTCTCATTCCCACAGATGATGTTTTGAGACAAGAAACAGTCACAGTTCAGTTTAAGTGTGTGCATGTGTACACATATAAGCAGACATATACCTGCATACACACGGATGCATACATATATATTTATATATATATATTTTTATATATATAAAAACAAGCTTGGTTTAAAAAAAAAGCATTCCTTTGGAACATGGCAACAGATTTTCTTTCTTCAAAGAGTGCGACAATATGGATTTTCATTGAAATAAGACTTTATCTACTATATTATTAATTAAGGAAAGAATTCCACTGCAATTTTGACCGTTTCCCCGATGCCTCCGGCTCTCCATGAGAACACCAAAACAAGTTACGTGATTTCAAATCCAGCCTCCTTTCACGGATACATGATTAATAAGAGTAACATTAGCTGTCACTAACATCACTGATGTTTAACTGCTAGACAAAGCAATTAATGAAAGTAATAAGGAGCAAAAGTTTTGCATGGAGCAAATTGCAAGTGCAAAGAAGTTGGTCACACACAAAGGAGGCCACATTTGAGGCTGGAAAAGATGTAATAAAAAAAGGAGATCAGGTCATTAAGACTGTAAAAATGTGTCTCTGATTTCACTTGGTTGATCGAATTCCACAGATGGATGACAAGTCTAACACTCATCTATTCTTTTGTAGTCAGGATCTTAAGTACCTTTACCATCAAGGGAAGGCCAGGAAGCACTAAGCCATACAAGGATATTTTGTGCCTCTCAGGTCACTATGTTTTGTCTTGAATGTAAACATCACCTTACTCAGTGCCCCCCAGAATTACAGTTTCAGCATAAAGAAGACTTCTGTGTCAGTATTATAATCAGTTTGGTTCTTAGGCTGGGATGTAAACACAGCAGGAGAAGCTATATCCATACAGACTGCTTTTGCAACGCTGCAGGCTCCCTCTGGATTTCCTCTCTCTTCAATGGGACTCCCACTGAGCTGGCCCAGGCTTTGCAGTCGCTGTCTCTCCTGAGCTTGCCTGGCTCTGTTGGCAATGTACCGCACCCTGCTCTGACTGCGAGACGATGACCTGCGAAGGAGTCCTAAGCTCTCTGCTTCCTCTTCAGATTCAGTTGGATCAAGACTGATGGGGGAAGTTATATCATTTTCCTGCTGAAAGGCTGTTAGCTTCTTCAGCTGCTCAGTCAATTCATCCTGGGGTTTGACAGAGGTTCTCAGGCCTGCAGAGCGGCGCTGCTCACGCATTGATCGAGTGACAAAACTCCTGCTGATGCTACGATATTTGCTTTCAAAAGTGCACACAATGTCATCAGAGGTAAGGTCTCCAAGACTCTTGGATTTTGCCTGGTTATTCCCAACCTTATCCTGTGCTTTGGATTTGTTAGAAGATTGCCTGAGACTTTCTATGTACAGTCTGCTCCAGGTATGCCTCCTAGGAATGGATGAGAACGCATCCTGAGGACTCCTTGCAAGAGGACGGGGGCATAATTCATCCACTGGCAGCTGGTCAGACCTCAGGTTAGGATTGGATTTACTCTTGCTCACTATTGGCATTTCATTACCTGACGTTGTAGCAGACCGTGGGCGAATGCCCCTTCTCATGGCAAGGGGCTCAAAGTTCTCATGACGGATGCCAAGATCTGGAAGGCTTTTGCGAGCTAGATTAGGTAGAGAGAGATCAATCACAGTGTCATTGGAGGACATGCTGGAAGAGGAAGACATGCTGTCACGATGACTGCTGCAATCTAGCTTGCTCCAGATCCGGTCATTAACAGTAGCATCAAAGTATACTTCTGCTGCTGGAGATAGGCTACTTGGATTTTTTATTAAAGCTGAGGAGTCTGACTTTTTCAGCCCTTCACTATTTGACTTCCTTATTAACATGTAAGAGCTTGTCTGAGAAACAGGTAGAGCCTGTGCAGCCTGGGCTTTCTGGAAAATATCTGGAGACAAAGTTGGATGTGAGCCATTAATCACATTGTTTTGCTGCAGGACAGCTGCTGCACCAGGCTTTTGGCTTCTCAATACAGCAGAGGCTTTCAAGTCTTTCAATACCTGCCCTGTTTGGTCTTTTTGCTTTTGGCAGTTTTCAACAGGCTGGCCAGCACTCTTAGCTTCTGCCACCACCAGCCAGGCTTTCTGAGGATGCGCTGCCAAATTAACTTGATCTTTAGCTTCACTGCATGCCTGTGTCCAACCATTTTCTTCTTTGAGAAGTCCTGCCATGCTTGTCCTCTCATTGTCTTGGACTAATACAGTAACGTCAGTTGCTTTTGCGGCTATCTGCATTTGGTCTTCTGCAGCCAAATTTGGTCTTTGTTCTCTAGTGAGCAGAGGTTCTGGAGGCCGGTTCGATGGGTTGCTTCCTTTTGTTTGAGATTCAATGGAATGATCAGACATAGACCCTTCTTCAGAATCACTGTAAGGAGTAATGGGTAGAGGAAAGAAGAGGCTGGCATGATGGCTTTCATTTGCAATAACAGGCTCTTCAGTGATCGTTTCTAGGCTGCATAAAGAAGTGACTGACCTCTGCATCGAGAAATGGCTGATATCTACTTGGGAGACATGAAAGAGGAAAAAGAAACAAACAAGAAAAACAGAGATACTGGGTTAATTAGCCATTATGAACTCCAGTTTAAACCACAGATTTATCCTTTATATGGTATCCTTTTGCTTTTAAGGTAGGAACTGCATATATTAATAATGATTTTTATTTTTTTTTTCAATAACTGATGATTTCAAATGCCTAACAAAGGCAGCAACATTTTGGTTCCGTTTGTGCTGCCCCAAAAAAAGCAGTTGCTTCTGAAAAATCCCAGTCCATGCATGCTAGGAGCATAGTATTTTTCTGATTGTCTTAATCAAAGAACAACTGTATCCATCCATTTCTTTGTGTCTTTGGATCCTCTATTAGAATCTAACTTCTTCCTCAACCAGCTGCATTGCTCTTTTCCTTCTTTCCAGCACTCAAACACAACAGTACATCAGACCATAATCAGATCACGTATAATAATCAGAATAATCAGAACACCTTCAGTAACCAACAGATGTGATCTTAATAATCAGTTACTCAAAGAAGAGAACTATCACAGGACTTCTGGAGCAGTTTACAAAGTAAAACAATCTGTATACATTCTATGTAATGTAGTCAATGTGCCTTTTAAAGACAAAACAAAAAAAAAGCTTTAAAAAGTAACTTTGTTTTCCTAAGAGTTTGCCATTTCTTCTTCATAAGACAATACAGAGATGCATGAATGCCAAGCTCACAATACAATCCTGAAGAATCATTACATCCACTATACTACCTGAAAAAAACAACAACAACAACAAAAAAAAACAGCTCTCTGTTTTGCAATGCTTCTATTCTGTACCCTAAGAACTGAAGCATTCATGCCAAAAACACTACTTCCCATGTGTCCAAAGCACAATGCAAACATGCTTCAAAACAAAAACCAAACAGAAGTACAGGCAACGAGGTGCTTGAATCAGTGACACTCACTTGACAGTTACCTTTAACTTGCTTGTCCTTTCAGTTCTTAACTAGAGAGGGAGAGTGTGCATGTAGAATAATAGGACAGAACAGAGGAAAAATCCAGTTAATGTAGGGAAGGCAGGTGCAGGTAACAGGATAAATTAGTGCTGAGGGAGGGAAGGGAGACAGACAAATCTTCAAACATTTTTGTAGGATTCTAAGAATTTCTGACCAACCAGAGCATTTAATAGAATCCATAAATGGACAGATATTAAATCCACTGTTTTCCTTTAGAATAACAACAGAATTTTTGCTACTGTTCAAGAAAAAAACCAGAAACATAATATGAATTTGTTGCCACAAGTCATAAAGAAAGCATCTTGATTGTTGAAGGCTTACTGGCACATAAGCCCATCCACCACTCACAGAACAGCCAAACTTTCAGAATCTGGGGGAGTCCAGAGCTGGCCAGACCAGTGAGCTCTTCCTCTCCCTACGCAGGCCAGGTCACCCGAACAGATTACAGCACACTTACAAAGCAAAATACCAGAAACTGTAATGCTGTTGCCATAAAGGAGACAAACTAGAGACTATACCTTCCTGTCTCACTGTTGTCGCACAGCCCATCACCAGAATGTTAATTATGAAATACAGCCATATTAGGCTGATGTTATTGGTTTCCTTGGTGCCTTGGCCCAAGGCACTAAAATAGCAGGAGGATGGGGAAAGCATGCTGTTTGTACCGTGTTTGTCACCGGACCATTGGCATTCAGTCCAAGTGACTATTTCACAATTTTAAAGGTTTGCTGGTTCCATGCTTGAGAAGTCAGATGGATTTAATCAAATTTCAAGCGTATCACAATATTTATTTAGTGACTTAGGGGGCTAGCAGGGGAGCTGGCACTGATAATGGGAAATGGTTCCTTATGTCACACTACTCAGAGCTTATGAAAAGCCCAATGCCAATAATTTAGGCATAGGAAGGGTTCTGCTGCCCTGGATTAACTTCAAGTCACAGGAATTGGCAAACTTCTTTCTCTCCTTCCCACTACCCTGATATTTTCCTAAAAGCTCAAAGCAGATAAAAAGAATCAAAAAAGAGAGAAAGAGAAACCGTAGACGTCGAATTAAATCATACTGGTCAAAGAAATAAAATATTTTAAATATCTATACGAGGCTTTCACAGCTCACCGTAAGAGAACAGCCAGAATCTGTTATTAAAAGAAGGACTCTGTCACAAACATACAATTTGTGAGCAAAGATACGGTGACACCATCCCACTGACCACACGCATATACCTGGCTTGAAACAACAATATACTAAAATGCTGTAGCTTAAATAATCTTCCTTTAAATGGGTGAATTTTACTTTTCAGTTGAGAAATGTTAACAGTCGGCATTGCTTGGCTCACGTCAAGTAACATCAGATCACATACCTCGTTTGCTTTGTATTACGTAACTGGGCCCTCAGGTCACAGCCAAATTATATACGTAATATTAAGCACATCTATAAATGCTTGCTTACTAGGGACTTGTATATAGAGGACCAGAATGATCAACTGTGATCTCCTGAATAACCCAGACTAGAGAATTCCCTGAGCTGATGTCAGCAATTTACACAATAAATTGCAAGTTCTTTGAGGAAGGAATTTTGTTTGATTGTTAAAAAAAGCACATTAGATATCAGTTCTGTTGTGGTTTTTGCTCAATAAAACACAAACGTTGATGATGGAAATAATGTTCGTTAAAACAGATTTCCTATATTCAATCTCTACTTAATGCTCTGGTTTGGATCTTAAAATTTACTTAGTATCATACCACATTCACTGAAAAAAAAGAAAAAAAAAAAAGGGGGAAACAAAAAAAAACCTGAACAAGCAATCCAAACATTCATGGACTATTGACAGGTTTTACTACTGCAGATGGACAACTAGGCATGGAAAGGACTAGTCTAAACCAGGCGCATCTACAAAAAAAATAAAAATATTTATGCGTTTTTTTTCTGAAATTGTTAAAAATAAAGAAAAAGACCTCTTGATAGCAAAACAGCACACAGGAGCTTCAAGGTAAAGATGCTATGCAGAAGCTGAGACAATGATGTGATCTAAGGTGGAGAAGGGTGAAGAAAATCTGGTCTTACCAGTAAAGAATATAGGGGATTTACTTCGAATTTCCTCCAATTTTTGAACGAATAAGGCATTCATTTCCCTCTGTAGGGTGCCCACTTGCCTTCGAGAAGTTTCAGAACAGCGCTTGGGAAATTCTGGGCTTCCAAGGCTTTCTAGACTGCTGGAGTTGGAGGATATAGAGCCATTGCTGGCTGCAACCAAGTTGATAGTGCTTCCATACTTGCCACCTGATTGGCACTGCCACCGCTGTCGGGAATGAGCCTTTATTCCATGACATTTAGATTCAACATTTTTCTTCCCTGAGGTCATGAAAGACTGGGTGCTCCTTGTCAGATCATCAGCATTTCCAGGGCTACTGCAAGACTGCAAATCTGACTGCGGTCTGGACTGAGCTTTAATACCCCAGTTTTCAAGCTCTAACCTCTCTTCTCCACTTATACTGCTATACTGATCATGGTGAAGCAGATCTTTAGCAATAGGCCTGGTAGGTTGGTCACTCCACTTGCTTTCTAGATCTGGGCTTTCTTTGGAACCAATCATGCATTTCATGCAGTTGGTGGCCACTCCAATCCTACCAGAGCTGTTGATGGCGCAGCGTGCAAAAACACTTTGCTTCTCACTCTGGTGCTCCCGGAGCCGGACCCTGTTAGACCTCTGTATGGGTTCACTGAAAGCAGCACCCCCTTGAGCACAGCTTTGACTTTTGGCTTTATGAGAACTATGGGCCTTACCTTTCAACCCTTTGCCATGTACCTCCCCACTGGCACCATTCCTGGGAGCTGGTGACAGAGAAGCACTTTCTGGCTCCTGCTCAAAGCAAGGCCGTGAGGCAGCTTCTGCTTCATGGTCTTCACTGGCCCCTTCAGAGCTGTTGTCTTTTGTGTCAAAAACAATTTCAGGAAAGCCCTTCTTCTTCTTCTGGCTTTTGGTGGGTGCACTTGCTGTCCGTCTCAAGATGTGGCTGCTAAAGGAATGTTTGCGATGGAGCTGACCAGCAGCATGACTGTCCAGGGAGGCCTGCTTTGGATTTCTGAGAAATAGGCCTTTTAGGCCCAGAGCCTGTTTGACCTGGAAAATTAAGGAGAAAAAAAGTCCTTAACAGAAAATGGAAAGCTCTTTCTTTGGGCCCAGGAACTCAAGTTCAACCATCAAGTCACAAGATGATTCTATGGTTCTATACTCGTGCACTGCACACACATGCACTTACACACAGAGTATTCTAGCATATTTCTAACATCAGCATAAAAACTAAATAAAAAAATGGGACAGGAAATAAAAATGTGAAAAATCAGTAGCAACTGTTTTGTAGAATTTCACTTTTTTTTTGTTTGTGTTTACGTAACATTTCCCAGCCAGGTTTATCTCTGTATTTGTCATAAATTTCTTACTAGTTTATAGCTTCTTACATTCAAATTTGAAGAATGTGTGTAAATAATCCCAAGGAGTTAGTGCAACGGAGGAATGACATCCTAGTTCTTACACTGTGAACTCATGTTCTAACAAATTGCTCTATCAGAAAATACTAAACAGCACTCAGGCTTCTATATCACACTGTAATTAAAATAAAGCTACAAACACCGCTATAATTGATGTTATCCTCAAGTGTCATTACCAGCTTTGGGGCTTTGCTAAAGTTAAGATCTGCTGGCAAACGGAGTACTTAAAAAAAAAAAACTGAGCATGTTTTTCAATAAAAAAATCCACCTGCAAATTCATACAGCTAAATATGTTAGGATAATGCCAATTAGAATTGTTGAAGAATTAAACTAAATTTGAAACATAGCGCTGAATTCTTCAGCTTATATAGAACATCATACCTGTGCAAAACTGCACATTAGATGCTGACTAATCTAATTTTTCCTGTCTCTTGAACTGGGAATGGTAACTACCACTCATATTTCAGAAAAGAAATTTGCAGCATGCACCAGAGGTTCCAGCAGGAATAAAACAGAACATTCTGAAAAAATGAGATGAAGAAACTAAAAAAAGAAACAAAAAAAATCAAACTAGCAAACAAACCTCACACAAAACAAGCTGTAGAAATGGTGGCAATTTCAAAAGATATTTTAAAATCATCTTAACTTTACTTCTCATGCAACATCAGATGGTTACAGAATTTAAATGATAGTGACATCTTCAGCTAAATAATATTTTTGTCTTATTATATTATAGATCATAACAAATTTGATGCCAAAATCTTTACATCTTTGCATCTTTTGCAGCTGTCAGGAAATACACAGTGGACATAAGAATATCATATATTGTTTTTCAGTATAAACAATACTGATACCTCACTTAAGCAATATCACAGGAAGGAACTGAACTACATGTTTGACACGTGATCTTCAAATATTTCTCCTTCTACCTGTGTGATTACATTATGATCATTTCCTACCATACAATACATCCAAAGACACTCATGTATGTTTTCATCACTGAAGAAACACATCATAAACAGATGAAGTTAGTCACATTGAAAATAGAGTACTTCGTATACTTCAGTACTTAGGTATGAAATACAGAAGCACTGTCAAAGATTTCCCCACCATCATACAGTTGATTTACATTTCAGTGAAACTAAAAGAATTCAGCATTCCTGTAAACATTCCAGGTGTACTTGCCAACTTTTAAAGCTGATGTGTGATAAAGAGTAGATTGGTCTTGATCCATGCATAGTGCCTCATACAAGTAAAGCAGAGAAAGAAGCATTACCCTTCTAATCTACTTCTCCTTTGTTGCTTTTATTTTCCAGTTAGATTAGGCTCTCTTTAGTAGCAGTAGTTCACCTCCTTAAGCATAAAGAATGAATAAAAATATAGTACAGAAGCCTATGACTGAAAAGCATCATAAGAAACCCACGGTAAATTTGATTGGCATTAATACAGTTTACTTATCACATGCCAAAATCCATTGTGAGAAAGAGATAGCTAAAAAGAGACCTAGAATGGACTTCACAAATATATAGAGAGTAAGATAAAGAAGGCAGGGATTGTCTCTTCCCCATTTGTGGAAGAAACAGTGCCAATAATACCCAGCAAAGAAAATGTAATTGAAATATTAATAAGCATCCTGTGAGAGCCAGGCTATTTAACAGTCTGCTTGGATCAAAGTAGACTCAGCTTCCTCTAGGAAGCTTCAAAATGAGATTCTGCATTTGTTAAGCAGTGAGCAGAAAAATGTTCCGCTCCAATTGGTGAAAGTTGGCAAGTACACAAATTTATTGCTATAAAAATCATACAATATAAATATTTGCAAAGTTAGAAAAAAATGACACAAACACACATATACGTATAATTAAAAACAAAAAAAAAATAAAGAAAGAAAAGCACTAATGGAATGGGTGACAGGCAATGCGGGGCCCCAGGTATCATTCCTGATCATTTGGTGCATCTTTGTAAAGTTAGACGCTATCGCTTGAATCAACTGACTGATTCAAGAATGCAAAGATAAATTTGGTTAACTTAAAAAAATAATTCTAAAAAAAAGTTGGAAAAGAGAGCCATTTTGATGCAGATCCAGAATACGTGCTTTTAGCCTCTATTCCAGCTTTTATAGGGCCACTTCATTTTTCAAAATACTTATGAAGAGGCTTCCCCACAATTCAGAAAAGTATTCACTGATAAAGGTTCTTTTCAACATGAAAGAATTACAGCTTGTAAGAGAAGAGATGGTAAACAAAAACTCAAAGAATAGAGAGAGATTATGGAAGGACTTTTATCCTGGATCTACTTCATAAATGGAGGGCTCTCCAGCTGAGCAATGACCCAACAAAACTGACCAAGTCAAATGTCACAGTCCATGGTATGAGTTGAAGGGCTTCAAAATGCTAGTAAGGAAACACTGATGCTAACGAAGTTAGAGGCATGCAGGTGTGTGTTGGTGGTCACTACACCTCCCTGAGTTAGGAGGGGGTACCTTCAAGGCGTCTAAAAATGTTCTGCTTCTAAAAGTAGACTTTTTTTGACATAGAGAAGCCCACTGAAATCACAAACAGACAGAGTAAAGGCAAATAAGACACACAACAACAGAGAGGGAGAGTCTCATCTAAGAAAAAAAAGGAGAAATTCCACAATACGTAAATAGACTACAGAAGAGACGGACAAAGAAAAAGCGTCTCCAGGAAACAGTGCAAGCTAGAAAGAAATTTCAGTTAAACACATGTTGAAGCAAAAGAAATCTAAGACTCTGCTTTTGTGATGCCAAACTACTGAGAGGGTTGAATATCTGCCTCTGGAAAAATGCTAAAAAGCTTATTGTTTGCATTAGAATATTTGGATTAATAAAGGATGGGTAAAACCAGACCTGTAGCTACAGTGTACAAGCTTTCTTTCCAAGTCCTTGCATTTTAATTAGGTTGTGCACCACATCAACATTTTAACATCAGAAAATCTCAAGAGACTGCAGTGACGATGAGAAGTAACGAGGCTGTGTAATATATTGAGAACATGAAAAGGGGACAAAGCAATCAAGAAACACATTAGTGCAGTAGTTTGGAAGCTAGCAGATAAGGACAGGGAAGAGACAGTGTGATGCATAAGGGTCGTTTAGCTGTTTGAAAACTTACCAACAAAATCTACTGGCCTCAAAACAGCTGCCAAAGTTTAAATAGGCATGTCACCCTACTACAAATTATAACTATCATCAGCCAGTTACTCATGAAGAAACTACTAAGAGCAAATAATTATGAAAGATTAGATAAAGTAAGGATTAAAAGAGTGATAATGCCTCACAATATTGCCAAGTAAGAGTTGAGGTGAAAACTCTTAAGACTGTGAACACAATCTCTTTTGCATAGAATCACAATCGGTATTAGTGACTTGGAAGCTGAAGTTATTAGTCATGACAGTAGACAGACTCAGTTTGTCTTAACCTAAAAATCCCATTTGACAGCAGATACTAAGTGTTAGACTTCAGTTACTAACAGGATATTGAAAGTATTTGCTATCCTAGCGACAGCAGCACAGGCATCACCTGAATGCAGGGCACAACTGGAATACAAAAACTGCACGTGACACTGAGAGACAGAATAGAATCTGTCTATTCTCCATCATTTTGAACAAGAATAGAACAGAAAAGAAGAAAAAAGATGAGTAGCTCTGGCAAGGCCAGTCATCATCTCTGCTGGAGCCATAGAGCAAATCGATGCCTGCTTTCATTAAAGGATATAGGTGAAGGACACAGCACTAAGAAGGTAAGATCAGTTTCCACTGGCCTCATGACCAAGGGTGAGCTTATCCAAGACTTGCTACAAGTCTGGTGAGTTTGAAAGACCTACTCAAGAATGAGCAATAGACCTGAACATGGGAGCTCCAAAGAAGTTCATAATCAAAAGTAAAGCTGTTTGAATCTTTGCTACTGCACACATCCAGCAAGTGTCTGCAAGCTTTCTGAGAGAATCACATCCCTACTCACACTCATAAAGACAGAACTTAGGTACTATACAGTTCCCTCAAACACAAAAATACAGTCAGAAAAAAATCTTAGCATTGAATTAGTCAGCTTACCATTACTCTTCCCTGAAGAGCATTAAGTGGCCTTTAATGACCTTCACGTTAGCTTTTATTTGTGACAGGCACTATGATCAGATATTAAAGCCTGTTCTCTGTCTTACTCAGACCAACACCAACTACCTCTCTTGCTCAACAGAGCTACATTCAGACATTCATAATGCAGGCAACAGGGAGTTTCAGGCAGAACTCCCATCTCTATCAGTCTGAAGTGATACCTGCCCAGAGACTCTAGTGTCAGATATCAAATTAAAAAAAGCAGGAACTGAGCTTAACATCTCATTTCATGAGGTATTTAATATCTCATTTCAACCTCATGAAAGCCACACTTTCCAGAAACAGCTCTTTCTATAAACTGAAAACGAAGCTTTCCTAGTAGTTATCTTGGTTTCACCCCACTAAATTACAGCAATTTAAAAAGTGATTTTCCTTTGTAAGAATTATTTCAATTCTTTCTGCATGAACACCATACACACACACAACAACAAAAAAAAACCACCTTAGAATTCCCATCCAGTTCAATGCTGCCTCCTGCTGTCACGACATTGATATATCACCTTGTTGAAAGGGTTCAGCCTCACACTGAGAGAATATAAACTGGTTTTGAGATTCTCAAGGCCCTGTAAGATACTCAGAATGCTGAATCTCATTGAAATTTATTCAGTGGAAGTAATTAAATCCAGTTTATTTCCCCATGGTGCACTCATTTCTAGCTGGTCCAGGAAAAGTTAGAGCTTTATTTTTAGCTTGAGAGTTATTTACATGAATTAGTTGTACTTCTCCTGCACATGAAGTAAGCACACTATTACTAAGAAATAAACAGTGAAGAATAAGCCCAACGATAATTATGAAGACCAAATCTCCCCTGCACTTTAAGTGCTATTATGGAAGAATTCCTAAGCAAATGACGCCTAAAAACTTAATTAAATTTAAAATGCAAAATCATCAGGCAGACCAGGCCTTCATAAAATAAACTTTACAGGAAGAAAGCACTCATGGTTCAAGGGTGTAACTTTTTCTTCAGCAACGTGCACTTACTATACTGGACACAACCACATTTATTCATAAGAACGTGTGCTCAAAAATGTGCTGCAAGAATCTTTTTTTATAATGTATCCTAAGATTTGTCTTTTGGTGTGTACTCAAAGATCTGAGGCTACTATGACAACCACACAGATGAAGTTAGAGTAAATAGGTTCATACAGACCCTCACTCACTGGAGCTTCCCTAGTGTGACACAAAATCCTGTCAGCTCATTGACATGCACAGATCATATTACACTGCACTGACAGCACTTACCTTACCACAGATGTCATTAATAGCCACATGAACAAAGATGGATGCCTCTTCTATACCTTCTAGGTATACATGTCGGTAACCTGAAACACAGGATGAGCCAAGATGACAAGGAAGAGAAACAGAAAATAGGAAAAGCATCTAGAGACATTCCTTTTGTAAACAGCAAAAAGTCCTAGTCAACTGATTTGGTAATTCCCCATTTCTTTCTTACCTGGCATCATACTGCTGAAAGCTATTGTTCTTTGTCCAATAAAATCCCGCCCAATTGGATCATGGTCCCACACAAGGAACCGAATCAATGCGATCTCCGGCATGTGCAGTGTGAACACCAATGTTTCTTCCCACATTGGATTAAATCCTGGGAAATAAAGAATCAGCTTTTATTTTGTTCACAAGATACACGAAGAAAGAAGACTGTCTATAAAAGGAGCGCCTAAACTGCAATGACGTTCTAGTTTTCCTAACAGTTTAATCACTGTTCTTTAAAAATCCAGCACTCCTACTCACTCAGGAGACACAATGGTATAAGAATTTGCAAGAAACGTTCATCTGACTTAAAGTTAGCACTGCTTTGAGTAGGTGTTTGGACAAACTAACCTTTTTTGACTCTTCCTTTGAGCACTGCCAAGTCCAACTACCTTTCTCGCACGCACAGTGAGAAGTCAGACAAAAGGCTAGTTTCACACCAAGACCTTCACAACATCATACCAACTCACTTGAACAATTCAAGATCCAATTCCGATTAACATCAATAACTATATCAGTTTTTCAGGTTTTTTCTCTATAATTGGCAGCAAGTTTCACCTGTTTGTCTCTTGATAAAAAAAACCTTGCCTGAAAGAGGATATTTCAGCCACAAAGCCTAAAAAGTCTCACGATCTTACCATTATCATCAACTACTCTAGTTTGTTCTTTGAAGCAATCAACAGGTAGGCCTATAACTTCTACTTCAACAAATGGATCTATGATCTGAAAAACACAAAATAACAAATCTTGAAAAGTGATAAAGGCAAAATTCAAGCACATGGCTAAACATTACAGCGTGGGCATTGTACATTATTGTCTTAATTATAAATGGTCCTAAGACTTTTTATACAGGATTATTATGCTAATGAGAATGAGGTCCAATCACCTAAATAATTCAGAATGATCATAGTGTATGTGATTCTTGACATGAGGGAGTAAGTCTGAATGTTTTGGAGGTTCTTCCAGAGCAATCGCTTAAAACATGACTGCAGCTGCAGGGAACTCGATTCAAAGGCTCAGACAGTCTTCTTCCAAGATTATGTTCTGCATGAAAAAAATTCCCCTGCTTCTCAGTTTAAAATGAAAGTTCAAGAGATTACTCTTCCTTTTCTTAAATATGAGTTCAATCTGAATTGGGAAAAATTCCATACTGTTGTACATGTGATATTAATAACAATAAAGAAAGAAATAGAAAGAGACTATTGAAAACGTATAAAGCTTCATCAAACCCTTAGTGTGATTCTACTGTGTTTACTTTTTAGGGAAATTTACCTGGTCTGATGTAGTCACCTAAACAGTTCTACGAAGAAAGAATATTTAGAAGCTGATTGCAACATCCATATAGAAACCAAGCATGTAAGAACTCATTTGAGAGATTCAATTCTATCTCTAAAAGGCAGGAGGATAACAGGAGACTTCAATTCTGACAAAAATGCCTCACCCTAGCATTTGTTAATGACCAATAAAGTCACGTAAATGATATTGCAACAACAAACACAAGAAATCAACAAAAACTCTTGAAAAATATGTCAAGAGGTTTCAAATTTGACTTATTTTAGCCTGGTATGTCTTTAAGTAGAGTTGTCTGTGGTATTATACAACAAAAATGGCATTACAAAACAAAATAAGTAACAACTTTAAAAGTCACACAAAAAAAGAGAAGGCAAAAAGAAGAACAGAAAGAAAACATAATAACACTGTGCTAAATGGAAGACTGGGAGCAGATTTATGTAAGCAAAGAAAAGGACTCTGAAGTAAATCTCCCTTGCTTGGCAAGCTCAGCAGTTTGGTGGGCTTTGTTTGGTTTGAGTTGGGTTTTTTGTGGGTTTTTTTTTTTTTTTTTTTTTTTTTTTTTTTTTTTTGAGAGTGACAACTCTGTTTGCAAGGGTATTTGAGGACATTTATAGTGCTGTTGTGAGTAGAATCCCATAGTCATGAGCTTATTGGCCTGTTTTTGCTTGTCCTGGTGGCACTGTTTTGACAACTGAAGGAAAAAAATTCCAACTACTGCTGTGATGCTTTGAAGACTTGAAAACCATTTAAAGATCTAGGATGATAATGATCTGCCTGATTTATTCACGTTCTATGTCTCCCAACAGATAATTGCAGGAAATTAAATCCTCATCCTAAGCTCAGCTATTTTGGAAATAAACCTTCACCAACATATAAGAACAATCACTAATAGTTTAATACCTCTCCTCTGTCTCCCAACATGGAATCCCGTGGTTTGGGGAGCTGCTGACCACTGATAATTCTTAGAACCAGCTGTTTCTTCAACTGACCAGGCAGTGGATCTTCAGAATTTGGATTAAAGATGCCTGAACGAATGAGAAGTCGTAGAACATAAAAAAAAGAGTAGCAGTAAGGATCTACACTCATTGTTTTCACGTGGTAAGTCTCCCACTCATTCTAATAATTTTTCTTACCTTGACACATGCAGTCTGGTTTGAGAACATAGCCACAATTCCCATTGGCACTAAATTTGGCCCGGTTCAGTTGCAGCATTCTCCCCTCTGACTGGTAGTTTAAAGCCACTGTTCACCAAAAAAAGAAAAAAAAGCAAATAAAAAAAGAACCAAAACAAACAAAAATGGTGATATTATTAATAAATCAACATTATTGTTCCTAGAACCAGGTTAAAGGAAGAACATCCATCTAAGTATATTTTCACTTTTGATTTCTTGGATGCAAAAACTCAAATGTATTTTCTGAATGTATGCTATGTTATAGCATACATCAGCTTCAGGGAGTGAAGCTCTGCAAATTAATCTCTGAAGTTGTCTTGAATTTGAGAAGGATATTACTTTATCCCCATTTAGCAGACAACTGCCTTCACGGAAGGCATATGATTCAGGTATTCTACCTAGGAAGCAGCATAGAAAATAACAGGAAGGACTCAAATGTCAGTAATGTTGAATAAGCAAAGAATTCAAGTATTTTAAGAAATGATTCTGAAGCTCCCATTGAAACATTCCTCCCAAA
>JAOWBP010004584.1:2858937-2872111 GCA_028571105.1 Tragopan temminckii
GCCCGCCCCGCCGCCCGGCCGCCCCGCAGCCCTACCTCGCCTCGGAGCCGCGGGCCGCTCGGCCGAGCGCCGCTGCCAGGTACGTGTGGGGGTGAGAGGGAGGGCGAGACCCCCGGGGCCCCGCGAGGAGCCCTGCCCTGCTCTCGGCCTCGTCCTTCCCGCTCACTCGTGGTGCAGACGTGCGGATGTGGACTGTTAGCCTGCGCTGTGTGTTTCTTCTCGTGGCTTTGCTCCCCAGTAAGAACGTCCAGTTCCACACGGGGCTTTGGCTTGCGTCTGTCCATAGGGAAGCTGCGTGCCCCAAGTGCAGAGAAATTGCGCTCAGCAGCCCCTCGCGCTGATTTTGTTTTACAGGCTGTTGTAGACGCTCATGTGACGCTCCTTGGCGAAGATACGGGTCCGGCAATGTCACCTCAGGGGCTCGCCGCGCTGCTCTGCAGAGAGGGGGACCAGCACCTCGCCCAGCAGGAGCTGCCCGCAGCCACGGCTTTCTACGTGGCCGCCTTCAGCTGCTGTGCTCCCACAGCCCTGCAGAAAGTGAACTCCTTGGAGAACGGGCTCTGGGAGAGAGTGATTGCCACCTTGGAGATGTGGTGCAGGGGTAAGAGCCAGATTCCCGAGATCCAGAGCAAGAACGTGGCCATCGCGTCGCTCAGAGTGGAAATAGCCGCCGTCTTTCTCTCCACCCTAAGTCCTGACAACGTGCTGTCCTCAATATATAAACTGGAGGCCCTGCTCAGGCGGGGATGCTCAGAGGAGGTGGTGAGCAAATGCAATGTTCTGCTCAAGGCTCACCCGAAGTATTCCGTAGAACTGCTGCTGCTCAGGGCGTTGGCACGGGTGCTGTCGGGGACGCAGATTAGGAAGGGAGTTGCGGACTACGTCCAAGTGTTTGTGAGGCATCAGGCTGAGGCAGTGGCCTATGTGTGTACCAGGCAAAAAGAACACCTGCCGCAGATCATCCAGGCCTTCTCTAATTTTCTCTCAACGTATCAGAAAGAAAGCCCAGATGGCAGTTCCTTGGACCGCTGGCTGGGCAACTGCTATGCCTTCTTGTCTGCAGTGGCACCAGGTGATGTCTGGGTTTGCAGAGCGCAGGCAGCTTACCTCTTTAAGAAAAGCAAATTTGAGGAGTGTGTGGCAGTTTGTAGCAAGGCCCTTAAGGGATTGTCAGTAGATAATAGTCTCAGAGATGAGAAAATGCTGGGTCTGCTCTTGGAACGGGCTGCCGCATATTTCTTCTTGGGTGGCCGGATGCAGGAAATGATGCAGGATTTAGCAGAAGCCTTTGCAGCAACCCCTGACCTGGCAATGAAGCACTTTGAAGAGCTTTTCTCACCACCTGACACTGAGAAGATAGAAGAACAGGCTAGAACTGTCCTGGAAGTGAAGTTTGCAGCATACAGGGAGGCTGTGCGTGCTCAGACAGAACTCAGAAGCAATCGTTGTACAGAACTGCTCCCTTCTGTAATCCAAACAGTCCTTTTCCTCCTGCGAATCTCCCCGGGATCCAAACGTGAGCTCAGCGTCAGGCTGGCAGACTGCCATCTCCTGCATGGACACATCAGAGCTGCCTTGGAAATCTGTGACCAGCTCCTGGCAGCAGAGCAGAAAACTTATCACAATACTCTCCTGGCATTGCGAGGATTCTGTGCCCTGCATTCTCACGATCATCAGCAAGCCCTGCAGGACTTTCAAAAGGTCATTGAGCATGATTCCCCACACCCTAACAGCTGTATTAAAGCCTTATGTGGGCGTGGGCTTATCCGGATTTCTGGTGGCAGCCATTACTTGACAGCCCTGGATTACATCACAGCTTGCCAGTTAAAGCTAGAAGAAACCATCTTCACCATCAAGGCCTATGTGCCGTGGAACCAAAGAGGATTGCTGCTAAAGGTTCTCCAGGAAGAGGGACAGAAGATGCTCCAGAAGAAGAGGTACCCAGGAGGCAGTTCAGCCTGCGGACAGGAAAACAAACACAGCTGAGCTTGGGTAGCAGGGAGTGTATTTTTTTTACACATTTCACAGCCAGTACTCAGGGCTATAACTGAAGCACAGAAGAACATGCTAACTCACTCAGTGTTGCACTTGGTAGATCAGGACGTAAACACAGGCCCTCTCAGATACAGGTCACTGCTTCAGGAACCCATTAACACAGTTCTTTGGAGTCCATGCAAATTTTAACACATGGTTCTTCAGTAGAAACAACGCTTTTTTTTTTTCCCCACTATCACTGTTACATTTTCTTTTCCCATTGTGGTTTCAGCTGCAACCACAGGTATGAATCACATGTTGTTAACCTTTCTTTAGATTCACAGCTGCTTAGGAATATTTTCATAAAGGATAATGATTACAGAATTAAGTGACAGAGATTTCTGTGGTGCTAGATATGGTAAAATGTATCATCCATTTGATACCTACCTGTATCTTAGCTTCCAGATGAGATGAAGGGGTTCTGTTATTATTATTAGCATTTTACATGAAAGTTGTCTTTTTCCTTTTTTTTTTTTTTTTCTTTCTTCTTTTTTTCTTCAGGGATGCCCTTGGGGTTTACCAGCTGGCTTCTCTCTTGATGGAACTGGACCCTTCTGATGAAGCATCACGGATCCTTTGTGCTGATGCTCTGTACCAGATGGGCTGGGTAGAAGAAGCTCACAAGCTGCTCTCCTTAGCACTCTCCAGAAATCCACAAAGATCTTCCATCCTGGCTAGACTCGCACTTCTGCAATTAAAGAAAGGTTTCATGTATGATGGCAATCAGGTAGGGAGCACCTGGCTAGCAAAAAGAACAAGGAACTGATCAATGATGGTATGGTGAATGTGGCTAGCAAGTTTTGCTTGAGACCATGGAAGAGATTTCCACAGGTTGATTCTTCTATCAAATATTACTAAGTTGAATTACCAGGTCCCACCATCAGAGGGAACTATTGCATTTTTAAAAATCCCATGTAAACTTTCAGCTACAATGTCCTCAGGTTTTGTTGCCATCAATTCCTGTGAAAAAATATACTAAATAAAATATAATTTGCTGTTTTTAAAAAAACTATGAATGAATGACATGACTTTACTAGAGTCAGTAAGTAGCCCTTGGAAGCTGGATTCCTGTCTGCAGCTTTCTGCTGCAACTTCTAGATGAAATATGTGTCACCAAAAATTTCTCTTTGAGATGTTTCTATTCCACCTGCTTGGCAGATGTGTCTGGTGCACCAGGATAATTTTGCTCTTGTCTTTCTGGCTTCTCTGGCTCAGATTTCAATGCTGAGTACCTGCTAAGCACACTTACTTTCCCGCAGGAAACATCTTTTGATTCTTTTCCTTAAGAAATGTAGTAAAAACTGCTCGGTGATTTTCTCTGTAGTGAATGGAGGCAAAGACATCATATGTCAGGCAGAACTCTTTTCCAGGAGCAATCATCCTGTGGTCCAGCTGTATTTATAACAAGTTAATGGGCAGTCTGAAAGAGCTGATTCTGCTCAAAGTAACCAAAGCAAAATTAGTGTACTCACTAAAATGACTCCACAGCTACAGAGGTGATAAGAAAAGATAAGAGATGATTTTTTTTCCCCAGCATGCTTTTACTCTAGGGCCAGCTGAGGAGTTAGGTAGAAGAGATTCATGGTCTTTGGGTGGACCATGGCTGGCACGACACGAGAAGCACTGGGAAAGAGCATGCTTGTCTCACTAGACAGTAATATTTCCAGCTTTAGCAGTTCTTTACTTCATTTATCTTTCCATGCTTCTCTCTCCTATCTTTTTCTCTCACATTGTTAAGCTGCTGAAGAAAGTGATCAAAATTGGGGATACCTCCTGCCTCCTGCCAATCATGGACATTTTCAAGGATGAGGACAGGAAGCTGATGCAAACTCACTGCCGTTCCAGGGCACTGAGCATCTTGAAGAACAAACGGGAAGACGCTGACATAAAAGAGGCCATTGCCTATCTTTCTTTTGCCATCATTGCTTCAGGTAAGATTATAAAGATATGGATAGGAGATTTACCTCTGTGGGAAATCAGATCAGTGGGTGATTGATTTTCAATGAGTAACTGCACAGAGGTGACTGAACTAAGCCAGAAAGCTGGTAATGTGAAGAGAAATTTGGGATTTGAGATCCTGTTATCTAAAAATGTACTTTTCCTCGAAAATTGCAAGTAAGCAATTTGAAAAGGGTACTGAAAAAGGCTCAGCTTTAGCTATTTTCAGCTGATAGCTTCAGGGCAGAAGGGTCCTGATTTAGCCTTTGTTACATCAGCTAATACTCTACAAACCTTCCTGCCAATGACATTTACTTGGGACCTCCCGTTCCTCATAATGAACATCATGTAAGTATAATCACTGAAGCAAGTAACCTGCCTTCCAGTTCCAACATACCAGTGACTGTGTGGTTCCAATGCAAAAGAGTAAATGCACCCACTTACCTGGATCATTATCCCAGCTTTTCCTCAAGAGAGACATTAGGCTAATGTGGAAATGCTTCTGGCATGTTCCAAGCAAAACCATATTTGTATGGAAATCTGCCTTTCACCCAGAGAAAATGTTATGACAGTAGCATTGAGAAGAAGAGAGAGTGGTTTATGAAAATGGAAAACTGTTAATTGCTTTGATATGGTTCCATTTCACAGCCCGTACATTCCAGCTTATCAACCCCCCACCTGCTAGAACAGATGCTTGTTAAGAAATAGACATTGTCTTCATGGGAGCCAACTGATAGGGCTCCAGACAGATAATAACTTTTGGTACAGAAGTTTTGGAGCATATCAGGAGGGAGAAAAAGCCTCATTACTGTAAAATAATTGCTAGGGGCCTGTCTGCTGGCTCGTCTCTGCAGGCAGCTGTGCAAGATGCTGCATTTGCCCAATAAAAAAAATATTTACAGTGGCACTGATAATTTATCATCCAGTATTGGGATGACACAGTTATTGATTGCAACTCTAGGCAAATTAAGATCCTGATCAAAATTGGCTTGAAAGGAAGGGCTGTATGGACGGTGGAAGGATTTATGCTCTGCACGCAGTGCATGAATGAACCATACTTTTCATTGTTGACCATATTTTTTATTTGGGCAGCATGTATTTTAAAGCAGAGAAAAAGAATTTTAGTATCACAACTTCCAGTGCATATTAAGTGTGACAGTCAATTAGACAGTCCCATCTGGATTGCTGTCTTAGCCAAAACAACATGTACTTTCCACAGCATGTAAATCTACCACATTATTTTCACTTAGCCACTTTGAAGCCTTTTGGTGGAGCTCAGTCATCTGCACACAGTGGGACTTTACTGCACCCTATTTTAGATTAGTAGGCTTGAGATCTTTAAAGTAAGCATGACTGCATTTCTCTCTTCCAGGTGGCTATGCCGAAGATTGCCTCCTCATCAGGGCTCAATGTTACGGGCACCTCGGTCAGAAGAAAACTGCTATTTTTGATTTTAATGCTGTCTTAAAGGAGGACCCTGGCAATGTGCATGCTCTCAGTGGGCGAGGATTAATTTACCTTGCTCTAAAGCAGCAAAAGGTATCACTATTAATTTGCTGGTGAATTTTCTGGTAGTGTAACATTAGCATAAGATACCCAGGCTTTGCCATGGACTCACTGAAAGGAAGAGTTTCTCAAAGAATTTGCTCAGTAATGGCTTTTCTTACAGCTGCTTGTGTAAACAGTCCACTTGACATAACTGAGTTGCTTTCCCAAATCTAGATAGAAGGAGACTAAACCTCAGTCATACCACATTCACCATCACTACAGTACATTGTTCTGCAATGCTGCAAACTCTCCCCTGTATCTGAGCTCACATTTTCGTGTCACAGTTTTGTGTCAGATGAAATGTAGCATCTCAAGCTGATGTGACTGGGTTGAACTATTCACTTCATATTTTGGGTTGACAGCCATCTGTAAAGTGTGAGATGGTTTATGACCGAGAAAGGTTTATCACAGTCAAATGTGAACCAATGGGCAAAACTCATCTTTGTGTAAAATGGTCTGAACAGTACATTTACATTGCTCATGGCTGCAAGGAAAGTCTGAGACAGTGTTATCACTGTGTAAAACGATGAATTTTCATTGCTGCTTGGAACTGTCTGACTGCAAAAACAGCTGCTGTCTGGACTTCAGCACAATCATCAATCTTCATTCCCCAAACACAAGCTAGATGGAAAGTCTGGAGGATGCAACGATGCCAGATCTGATTCTCACTGCCAGAGTGGAACAATTAAAATTCTGTTCTTAGAACTTTTGCACCTCCTATCATTTATGTATCTGTATTCACCTAAGGACAGAGGGAAGTGGAGGGAGAGAAATGTGCCCTCCCTTATCTAATCGATGCACACCTGCCTGCCAGTTTGCTTTTTGAGATAGCAGAAATTTGCCATAATGAACAGGTTTTACTGGTTGTTTTGCATGCTTAAATGCAGCTGAGAACTGGAAATATTAGAAAAAAATACATATCAATATGTAGGTATTGTTACCACTTCATTTTTGGTCTCATTTCTACATAGGAGGCAGTGCAAGATTTGATCTTGGCGCTGAAGGCAGAGGCAGGAATGGTAATCCCAGCAATCCTGTCTCTAAAGCACGAAGCCCAAGAGCTGGTCGCTCAGTGGCTCCTTCAGCACAGCAGAACTGTGTTAGCTGAGCTTGTTGCTACCAAAGACTTTTCAAAGGAAGAAAGAACCCTCAGAGACCTTCTTGTGATTGCAGGAGCACTAACAAAAATTCGCAAGGAAGCACAATATCACACCTTCTATACAGATGTTTTGATTGCAAATGGTGAGTACCAGTTCTTTTACACAGCTAATCATAATAAGTGAACAAATGATTAGTAAATTCATAAAAAGTAAATGTTACGTAGCAACAGCACAAAATGTCTGTTGTATAGTAGTTTTCAAGAGAAGCTTGCAAAAGTTCTGGGGGAGGATATGCAGTAATTAATACTCTTAGGTATGAAATGTGGACAGTCTGCTTTAGTAAGTTTTATTGCTGTTGCTTTCTCCACATGAAGTGGGTTATATAGCCTGTACTGGTGTTAACCAACAGGAAGGTATGAAGAGGCCCTTGTTCACCTTCAGGAGGCATTTGGGCACTCCCTCACTGATGAGGTTGCTAGTGCAAGACTGGCTGTGTTGCAGCTGAAGAAGAGGAACGTGGCAGCGGCAGCTCACTCATTCAGCATCCTAGCTAAGAAAGATGAAAGGGAGCTGGAGTTTCTCCTGAATTTTGTAGATGCTAAGCAACAGCAGCATCTCTCTCAGGTACAGTCCTTTTTTGATGGCCGCACCTGTAGATTCAGGGGGAAAATAAATGGGAAGAAAAATCAGGCTGTGGAGATGTTCATGGTGTTGTCCTGAATAGAAGTATGCAGGAAAACATCATCAGAAGAAGAATGAGAAATAAAGTGGGTTCTTTCTCCATCCTTCACTCCAGCCAATCTGAGATTAGAGTTTGGATTCAATTTCTTTCATTGCTTCAGTCTCTAATAATTCATCACCACTTCCTACCACGTGGGGAATTTATTGTTGGTCTCTCTAGCATACAACCTGTTTATTCCCACTGTTAAAATGCAGGGGATGGTGAGGAGGAGCTAGAGATTTAGATCATTGCAACATTATACTCTGAGAGAGTTATATGGTGCTCAGAGCTGGCTTCTGGGAAAAGGAATTCATATTTTGTTCATTTTCCTTCTAAAATGAAACGAAAGGTTCTGACTCAATCACATATAATGCTTCAAACCTTTTATGCAATCTTTAGGATTTTAAATATACTCACATTTTTGTAAAATGACTAGTCTTCGAGGTTGGAGAGACTTGGTATTGGTTTTCTTAGCTACAGCTGTTTAACATAACAATAACAAATTGTTCTAGTCCCCCTGAGTATGTATTTTTTACTGTTTTTTAAGTTTCTCTCCCAAATTGCATTCAGCTCTGAGAAAGCATCTCCAATAACAAGACAGGACAAGGTTGGATTGATGGTGAGAAGCTTTAACATTTACTCATGCATCTGCAATTCTGATTACCCAGAAGCTCTGTGTTCTGAGAATCAGTTTGCTTCCTTTTATTCAATTTGTGGATTGAGTGTGCCCTGGTGAGAAGCTATATTGTTATGTTTTCTCCCAGGTTATAAAACAAACAACATGCTGATAAACTAAATGCATCTAGAGAGGAGTGCTTTGTATGTATTTTAGCAAAACAGCAGGAGGATATAAGTAAACAAGTATTAATTTACCAGTCCCTAGATATACCCCATTACAGAGAAAAGAGCCCCTCTCTCCTGAATAATGTAGAAAGTTCAGTCTTCTGGGGAAGAGTTTGGAGATTTTAGAGCCAATTTACAATCTTTCACTACATAAAGTTGATAAAGGTACAATCAAGAATGTGTCTATGAGGGCCCTAAGGAGGAATCTATAAATGAAGATAAGTTTTACAGCTAAATTTCCCTTGCTGCCACCTCACTCTTACGGTATAGAGGTCTCACAGCTGAGTCCATCCGTGCTGCTTTCTGAGCCAGTGCAGGAGGGATGGTTATGCTATCAATCTGAAAGAAATGAATTCTTGTAGTTTCAACTGATGGCACAGATTAGTGAATCCTTTAAAAGGGGAGAGGCACTTTATTTATTTCTGCCACTTTCTTTCAGCTGTGGAACAAAGGCTGGAACAGAACCCCTTACTGGTGCTTATTTATCACAAAAGATTTCTCTGCCACTTTCAAGAATGAAGGTGGCTGGATTGATTTCAAGATTGGAACTCAACGCCTGTGGTGGAAGTCAAATAAGATCTATATTTTCTTCATCTATTATCTCAGGCTTTTTGTACAAATCAAGTAAACATTTGGACTCAAGAACCTGGGGTCTTTCTCTGTTCTATAATCTGCAAAGATTTACTGAGCATGATAACTTTTACTGCTGATTAGCCCAGAAATGGTTGGGCTTTTTTGATACGTGTTTTGTGACAAGTGGATAAATGTCTACCTTGCTTAGGTGAGGAAGGAAGCGGCTAATTTACCTGTGCAGTATCACAAAGCATCTTTCCGATAGTACTTTCTTCTGCCCACAATGTTATTCCAGTTTATGTTTGAAAGGAAGGTCTCAGAAAAGCCAGAAAAGCTGTTAGAGAGAATTTGTGTAAAGAAAACAATTCTGGTCTCTCTATGCAATGGCTCCTAACTCCACTACAGGGGGAGGGTGTTCCTTCTGATACCTCCACTTCTCAAGTGAGGAGACTGAAATGAAGAGCTCAGGGGTTTACCCAGTGTGCCGCAGTCTTTGTCTAGCAGAGCATTGCTTGGGGATTAAAGGTATTCCAGCAATAAATCACCGTTATCCTGGAGTCTGGTCTGGAAAGCTAGAAATAACTCTACGTGAGCTGCACAGGAAAGGGTGGAGCAAGGAAAGCTTCTTGATGTACTACTTTTTTTTTTCATGAAAAACAAAGTAATAACATTCTTCTATTATTTATAGTGCAAAGGGTCCCATGCTAAGGAATCTGTAAACAACTGGGGAAGCCACATGGGAATAGGAATCTCAAAGGTTTCTTAAACTGCAAAAGGTCAGAGGAAGGGAGTTTGCTTGCTGCTAGTGTAGCTTCAGCCCTTCAGTTTCCTATGTCAGAAGTTACATGCGTGGCTGATTGCCAGCTCCTTGCCCAGGGATGTCCAGAACTCACTCCTACAGAAATGATCTCAAAATCTGCATGGTCTGTCCACAACACACGGTATTGTGAGGAGCTGCACAGTGCTCTTCAGAGCAATGTGATCCAGAACTTTAGAATTTCTAGGAATAAAAGTGTTAACCTGTTTTCCTAACTTGCGTTAAACAGCAAGCAGTTCAATCTGAGCAGCCAAACATAGAGCCAAGGCTCACAGGCAGACTGGAAGAGGACCTGTGCCACGTCATGTGTGGCTTTTAGAGACTGCTCAAGCATAGCTGCAGAGGCAGTGGCTGAGCTAACTGAATTTTTAGTAGCATCCCAAACGTGTGACATCCCATGGAATCAGGCTGATGAAAACATTTATCCTGTGCTTCGCATCTCAGCTTGTTTGGCTCAGCCTTCAGTACGACCTAAGCTGCTGGTGGCAGCCTTGTTTATAACTTAAATACTCTGCTGTAGCATGTTAAAAGCTTTGTTTATTACCAATAAAGAGAGATAATGAGACATCCATTTGAGGCAAATAGGTCTAATGGAGTTTTCTTTATTGACTTTTATAAGACTAAAAATTATGTGGCTCTCAGCCTTCTCTATTTTCATGTTGTTTTTCCCTTTAAGATAAGGGCAGATAGTTCACTAACGGAGATCAACACAGCCACCAGTTGGTTTGTTTCCTGTAGCTTTGGGACACTTATCAGAAGAGACCAATCTTCACTAATTAGCTCATGCAAATGTCTGTAGGGCCAACACTCTATTGACCAGAACACACCATTTCCCTGCAGTCACCTGTTAGAAAAGATGGCAGAGATGTGCTCTCATGAACAGAATGCTGCCTAGTTTTAGTTAGGTTCAATCTGTTTTCAGTTCACATATCATTTTTTTAAGGATGTAAACAAATTCAGAAGAAATGTTCTGAGCAAGTTTTAGCAGCACGTGCAGAAGCAAGGGTTCAGCAACCCTTGAGGTAACAGCAAATGCCCATTGCCTGATTGGTTTTTATATCTGCCAATTGTACATTTCTCCAACTAGATGCAATTTTAACAGTTGAAAAAGTTGAAAAACTTTTAGGTTACCGTATGTGTGGCCAGGCTGGATTAGTTAATTTACTTCCCCACTACTGCCCTTCTAATATTAACTAACTTTATGTCCCATAGATAGCAGCCCAAGAAGGAAATGTTCTGATTAAAAGGTATCACTATAAGAAGGCTCTTGGTTACTTTACCCTGGCTATCTTGACAAGCAAAGATAACCCAAGATACCTCCGACAGAGGGCTGCTTGCTTTATGCACCTGAAAAAATATGACAAAGCTTTAAAAGATATGGAGAAAGTGATTGAGAAGCATGGCTGTAACAGTCTGAGAACACGAGTTCAGGACCACTGCTCAAAAGGACACCTGCTATTGTCAGTGTCAGAGGAAGAAGCAGCAGTCAAACAGTATATTGAAGCACTGCAATTGGATGAATCCACAGCACTGTGCAGCATCATGAATGGCTCCGGTAGTGAAAATGTAGCAAAAACTTTTCATAAGATTGCACAATGCAATTTTGAAATGCAACATTATGAAGAGGCCTGGAAAATCACAGATTATGGCCTTAAAATTGATCAAAATAATCCCGACCTTAAGAAGCTGAAAACAAGACTCAAGAGAGAGGCATCCGGCTGCAGCATACATTAATGTGTCTGTGGGGATCCTCCAGTGACTGATTGTTTTCTTGTTTGTTTGTGAGGCTGCAGGAATAAGGGAAGGACAAGATGCTCGTGATAAATACGCAGTGGATCATGGCACTGAACATGGCACAGCAAGACTGGAAGTAAATAATGTCAGAGTGAAACAAAACTGACCAACAGAGCTAATAAGAACAAGGCAAATGGCATTATTCAGTATTCTTTACAATCACTGTGGAAGAAAGTAAGCTCCGCTTTGTGAGGAATATCTAGCTAAACTGAGTAATTAATTGCATACCACATTGGTTCCAGCCACAGTGAAGGAAAACATTCCAATAGCTTGCAGTTTATGATTTCCTTGCTATTTATTTGATTAGCTTTCATGCACACTGTTCAGCTAAATAGCTTTATTTTGTGAGCCAAAAAGCTCACTTGAAAGTAACATTTGTAATGTGTTTGTAAGTTTGTGAAGCATCCTGTGTTACCCCACTCAGCTCCCCCACTCCTGCATGGAACAAGTGCCATTTTCTGATGGAACTGCAAGAATCAGCAGCACCATAAGGGAGTGGGGCGGTACGAACGCAAAGCAGAATGTTCTTCTGTCCCGGGCAACATAGGTAAAATGAAGGATGAGATCCAACAGAGATGAAACATCCAACCTAGTAACTAATACTGTTTTCTGGGGGACAGAGGCAGCTGTACTACAGGTAAGAATGGGTTTCTTTCTCTTTCAAAGTCAAGAAAAGTTACTCTGGTTCTAATCCTGGTGACACTGAGCGCTTCTTGCTCCTAATTGGCAACAAAATGCTATAGGAAAGTTTCTAAGCTTGAAATCCAAAAGAGCAGACAACAATAGACCACTGGATTAACAGCCTCTCTGCTGAGAGAAGCAGTTCCAACTTTCTGAATTTTAGTATGTAATTCACAGTGACTGAGATATTCTTAAAAATCCAGGTCTTTACATTCTGTATGAATAGGATACTTGGTTTTCTTCCCTTTCCTTTTACACCCAAAGCTTTTCGTGCTTCTTTTGTTAAGGAAAACAAAATTGGGGAACAGCCTTCCTCAGATCACCTGGTGGTCATGGAAAGAACAGGGAGGATGATGCAGTTCTGCTTCCCAGAATAATATTCCATCCACTGGCCCAAGTGAGGAAGTTTGGGGTTTTTTTTGGCATGCTTTATTTTGTTAAGTGATGTGCTCTATTTTGTCACTTAGAATAGACTGCATTCGGGGCCCCTGTAGCATTTTTTCTTTAAAGACAGGGGCCAAATTCACCCCTGAAAGATTGCTATAGAGTTGCACAGAGGAAAAAATTGTTTTCAGCCTGAATAGCCTAAAACTGCTATTTCTTCAAGCACCAGGAAGGCATATCACTTCTTATCTGTTAGTCATGGTCTAGATTAATGGCTGCTTCTCTCTGCAGATCCAAACTGTTCTCATCAGCATTTTTATTTGTTTCTTTTATCTTCTTTGTCCTCTTTCTGTGCACATTAAACTACTGTGATCAAAGTCCTTATCTCTGTCTGTGCCCGAGCTTCTGATTTGTTCTTTATTTCTCCATTGTGGGCTTGCTCTTCCAACTAATTTCTTGGAATATCAAATAGATCTTTCTGATTAGTCACAGTGAGAGGGGTTTGATTAGCAGCATCATTGCATTATGCATGCCTAGCACAATTTCACACTCAACACAACCCATTCTGACACTCATTTCCTGGACTCCTGGGGGGCAGGCAGGATTAAAGGTGACCTATTTCTTTCAGCTACTGCCCAGCCCTTGCACCTTGTGGCCAAAAGCATGCCATGCCCACATGTTCACACATCTCCACCACTCTATTGTTATGCTTTGCCAGGAGACGTTATCTTTCAAAAAAAA